>ML685766.1:36190564-36250289 GCA_007922175.1 Pelusios castaneus
CCCCTATGCCCTGCCAGGGTCCCTGTCCCCCTTTTCCCCATTGTACCGAGGTACAATGGGGCAAAGGCTGAGCCCCCTGGCACTTGGCAAGGGGTGCCCCCCCTGCCACCATGGACCAGTCCCAGGTCCACCTAGCCCCTACAAGTCGACCTAGGCATCCAGTGTGGATGCTCTAGGTCGACTTTGTAGGGTCCCCTCAAAGTCGACTTAAATTTTAAGTGTGGACATGCTAAGTCGACTTAACAAAGTCGACTTTGTTAAGTCAACTTAGCTAAATTGACTCAAATTAACAAGTGTAGACATAGCCTAATAGATTAACATATTCTTGAGGAGTCCTGCCCACTAGTTAAGTCTGCCTGAGCATTTCCATTAGAGCCCGCTGCTTTCAATTTCTCACAACTTGTTATAACTTGCAACTTAAAGCTATGAGACTGAAATGTTCCAGGCCCGAGGCAATTTTTTTTTTTTTTTTTTGAATGTCTGAGCAGTTGAGCAGATTTTTAAGAATAATGAGAATGGGGAGAAAATATGCTTTTCCCCATTAGAGAATCATCAATCAACTTCCCAAATTCAAAACACAATTTCAAATAAAAATGAAATGTTATACACTTGCCATATTTCAGTCTACACGTTACCCCCAAATAGATCTAGTTGAATAAGTCTGACTACATTTGATTTTTATTTCTCTGTGCTTCATTTCTCCAGCTCTAACATGAAGATCAGAATGTTTCCATTCTTCCCTATTCTCACTCCCATCTGTCTTGTCCATTTATATTGAACTTCCTTCATGGTGCTTCAGCAGGACCCATCTCTTACTACGTATTTATCCAGGGCCTACCACTGTGGGGCCTGATCTCAAATGAGGCTTCTGGGTTTAACAGTCATCCAGATCATTAATAAGCATCAGTTTCATGATGGTGGCCAAAAGAAAGAAAGAAGTGTAAAGAGGTGCCCCAGCATGAGTGTCAGTGTTAGCCCATTGGAGGCCTTAAACAGGAATATCCCCCCCAAAAAATACTATAATTAATGGGGTGGTGCCCTTGAGCTGCTTGGCGTCTTAAGCAATTGCTGAGTCTGCTTATGCCTACCTCTGGCTCTGCCTTGCTTTTCCTGGAGTTTAACAGCATTTCTGATTATATAGCATAACCAAGGTTAATAAAGAGAATCCAAGTTAAGGGACCAGCGTTAGGGGTAAAAAAAAGAAAAGCGAGAAGTACAGGAAGCAGGATCCTACGGGACTCAGTGCACAGCCTTGTTCTCTTTAAAACGTACATAAATGAGCCTGAGGTTGGATCAAGTTGCTGGGTATGCAGACACAGATGACATCATGCAAGGAAGGAGGCTGTTGATAAGTTTCAGGAACGCACCAGACTACGGGAGGATTTGGAGACACTGGGGAAATGGGCTAATACAATGGAATTCAATATTACACAATGGAAGGTTCTGCATTTAGGGAGAACGGACAGCACGTTTAAATACAAGCTTAACAAAACAGAGCTGAAGTGAGCTAATGAAGAAAGCGAGCTGGGGGTAGTGGTGAGTAATGGTAGGAAGGTGGGGGACAAGTCATAGCAGCTGTTAGAAGATCAAATAAAAATGTATAAAGATAGGAATGGATTCTACAGCAAAGGAGATAATGATTCCAGTGTGTCTGGCCCACCTCCTGGGGAATCCTGGTGCTCCCAGTATTCAATTCAGAGTTCAGAACAGGCCAGCCACTGGGTGGAAAAATTACACAAGGAGGTAATGAGTCTAGTTTAAGGACTACCAGGCCTGTCTCCTGAGACAGGGCTTGGAGGCTGTGGTATGCTCATGGAGCTAAACAGCACTTTTCCAGTGGCACAGGAGTGTCTAAACTAGGAGACAGAAAAGGAGAAGTGTGCAACTGCTTCACTATGCAGGGTAAAATAACATAAGAGTACACAGTAAGGAATTAAGAGCAATGGGTATCAGAAGCAGAACTTTGCAAATAGAAAGCTGGATTCAGCCATTCCTTTTGCACTGAATAGCAACTTTCTCCAGCATTAGTTCCACTGCACAGCAAAGCTGACTAGGCACTTTGCAGGCCAGAGCATAATATGTTTTTGGGTGCCTGTTACCTTCCCCTTTCCCCCCACCCAAATACCCCAGCAGCCAACCAAAACAAACCAGCCAATCAGCAGCAGCAGACTGGACCAAGGGTCTTCCACTACCTATGTAGGTGCCCTAACCACTAGACTACAGACTCATATTCTCCCACCCTCTTACTCATTAATCTATAGTGGAATGCTTTCATCAGGAGAGACTGAGATAATCCCCCATCAGACTACTCCACAGCTCGGTGGTTAGTCCACCCTCTTAACATGTAGGAGATCCCTGTTCAGATCTTTGTACCCCTCAGGCAAAGAGAAGTGGGGGTGTCTTGAACCAGGGTCTCCCAAGCCATTCCTCTGCTCATTGGGCTAAAAATAATCAACTGGATGGTGCCATCCACTCCTGCTGGATTTTGAATGGGACCAGATCTAATAGGCAGGTGACTTGCCCTAGTTCATGGATCAGGCTGGGGTTTAGGCAGGTGTAGGTATTTAAATGCTTACAATGAGACTGCTGTGTGCACCTGCAGAAACATGGAGACCTAGGGAAGTTTTATCCTCCAGACTCAGGCACCCATAAGTGTTAGACGGAAGTTTTGTCAATTTTAGTGGAGTCTAAAAATTGAAACTTAGACTCCTAAACTCCAACCTTTGGCACCGAAGTACCTTGGTGGATCTGATCCAGTGTGACCTAGTGTGTGGATTTCCCTTGTCCAAAGAAATAACAGAGCAAAAGAAACAAGTGTTAAACAAATTGAGGTCAGAAGTTAGGTGGTTAAAAATCCGCTGCTAGGAATGCAACACGAAAAAAATTAAGGGTGTGAGAATCCAGGAAGGAGATTTGGAGCCTGCATGTATCTGTGACCGACGTGCTGCGTGACCTTGAGTAAATCAGTTAAGTTTTCTGTGCCTTATTTTCCCTATTGGGAGGGTGAGATGGTAAAATGTAACCATCATTGTAAAGAACTCTGAGATCTACAGATAAAAAGAATTATGTAAGTGCTAAGTATTGTTGTTTAGGGACTCCTAATATTTCCAGGGTGTGATTCTCAGACCTTCTGAGTACTCATAGCTCCCATAGTCTTCATCTGGAGTTTTAGGGACTGAACACCTCTGAATTGTATCCTAAAGTAAAAGTTATTCTAACATGACTTCTGGTTTTCACTCACTTAGGACAATCTCCGCAAAGCAAATCCTATAGATTAAATTTTCTCCTGTTTCGACACAGCCCAGAAGTGGGTTGTTCTGGAAAGTTGCATCAAAATCAGATGAGGCATTTTTAAATTTTGCCCCCGTGGAAAAATGTACATACCTGGATTTTAAGAACTGTCACTTTTTTCCCCATTTCCATAGCTTTTTTGCCATGCCTTAATAAGTGTGAACTTGCTATACTTCCTTGATGAAGACAAATGCACATGACTCGAGAATATTTTGTTTAGAAAGGAGAACATTAGTATTTAAATACTTTGGATTCCTTAATCTCTTACGGTTCATCTGTTTTGATGGTTCCTGATAGTGGTTTTCCTTAGGTGCTGCACATTTCTACAGTTCATATACAATGAATGATTAATTTTATGGATGTGAGATGTTCCATTAAGTGATCATAACCGTATCTATTTATTTTAGGAACTTATATGACCCCTGTTACTATATTATCTGAGTACCTCACAATTGTCAGTGTTTTTATTCTCACGACACCCCTCTGAGGTTGGGAAGTGCTATTATACCCATTTTGAAAATGGGAAACTGAGGCAAAGAGAGAGAGACTTGCTCAAGATGATGATCACACAGGAAATCAGTGATGAAGCAAGAACTGAACCCGTTTCTACCAAATGAACATCTTAACCACTCCATCATCTTTTCTCTCTCGCTTTCTATCTCAAGATCAAGTATTGTACTCCCAAAGGCCTTGGCCCTTAGCCTTGAGCACAGATCAACAGCCTTTTTTGAATGGGCATATCTATGTGTTTGCTGTGACATAAATTACAGGAGAGAGGGTGAATTGCAACTGAAGGGGCAGCTAGGTTGCTTGCAAACAAAGTCTATTAGTCTGAATTGCTAGTGCTTTCTTGATGAAGGAGAGGGAAACAGCTACAACAGCTGGCAGTGTCTGTGGCCCCTAAGGATTGAGTATCTGGCACAGGAACACAACCCAGTCGCCAGTCCCCCACTAAGCCTGCTGCTCTCTCACTAACAGCAGGGCCTGGAAGAACCCACAGGGCCGCTCTTGGCACCAGTAATATAAAGGACACTTCAGGGCACAGTATCACCCCAATCCCAGGCTCATCCTGCTGTACACATACAAAATGGCTCAAGGATCCTCCACTCAATTTGTCTCCTTTTTTCACACTCCCAAATGTTCCTCAGGGGGTCTTCAGAGGTCATGCTCCTGGTTAGTACTGGGATGAATTTTCATTTGAAAATACCTGGTGTACTAGATTCCTTGCTTCTCAGTGATGACTGGTCCTCATGATTTTCCCCTGCTGTTGGCTCGTTTGTTATCTATCGTGCTGTTCCTATACCTAGAATGCCCCACCCCCTGCTTCTTGTTCTCACTCATCCTCCACATACCACCTTAATATCCACATCTTTTCTAGAAATCCTTCCCACCTTCTCCTTGTTCCTAGTAACCCTTCCACAGATGCTCTGAAGTATAGCTTAATGTCTTGCCTTGTCTCTGGTGGGATGGGGAAAGTATCTTGCTATGTTTCCAAAGAATTGTGTAAATATATGGCACCAGGGAAATAACTTAATAGGAGTGAATATACATTTTGATGAGATTTTATTTTGAACAATGCACTTAATTTTTTTCCTGGTAGTTTAGTGGGATTGGTCTTAATTTGACCACACATAGGAGAAAGAGCACATAAGAAACATGGGTTTCATTTCTTCCTCCATTATCTCATGCCTTTTTGCTTCAGTGAATAGTGCTAATAAAACATTCCCCTACACTTATGCCATAATAGGTGATCAAAATATCTGACCTCATAAGCTGAACAATCTTGGTCATGGATTGAATGTTACGTCTCCGGAAACCTTACCAAGGAGAAAAGAGTTTGTGGAACATGTCTGTCTTGACTTACCCAACCAGAACGACAGTTTCAACTCCTATGGAACCACCTTCTGCAGTTTGTTTTGCCATTCAACAGGTTCCTCCCTGTGTTTATATTGAGGAGGGCCAGGCTTGATGGTTGTCTCTAGAGGTGGGGAGAGAGAACTATCTGGGCAACTGACAGGATGATGAGTTGGCCACTTACTTGCCATTTCCCCCCTTCTTTGTCTTTTTCAAGCCAGGCGTACTTTGGTTTTAATTCACTTAAAATAAAAACATTCTTAATACAAAGTTACAGCTGGGAAGTCAACCACCTTTCTCCCCTACACCAATGTTTAATTCCACAGCAACTGTGTATACACAGGGTATATCAGAATGCTGGTCACACAAGGTCCCAAGGTCAGAACTACTTTATCCTGCTAAATCCCAGATCTGTGGGTTAAGAGTGATGTGGCCTGCATCACGTCCAACGACCTTTGACTGGATGGATCAAGTACGCATTAACTCATTTCTTCAAAATTGTACTCAAATACCTTAACCACTCAGCCCCCACACCTTTGGGAGTTCATTAGAGCTGAGAAGTCTGTTCTATCACATTTTGTCCTCCTGGTGTTCTGTGCTAGCAGGCAGTCCTAAATCATAGTCTGATTCATACAATTGAATCATGGGCCTTTGGAAAAACTGGCACGCATAGTGTTAAAAGGAAGGTGCCAGTCCCCTAGCCTCAGAGTGAATTAAGTGTAAGTCATTGTCCTCACAATGGGTGATAACAAATATGTACTATAAATCTTAGTTGCTCTCGGGCATCAGAACTCTCTCCTTTTCCTCTTCCAGAGATCTACTCTGCTGCCAGTTTGGAGCTCTACATGAAAATGTACTGTGTCTTCACTTATTAACCAACTTAAACTAAGGCAAAAATACTCACACCATTCACTTCAGCAGAAAATGGTGAAATTAGAAACAAATGACACTAGCAATACACAGTGGTACAAACCCTTCTTATTTTTGCTTTGTCATATGAACTATTATGAAAAAGTCATCCACAATAATAATAATAAATGAATACTTCCCTTGTACATAGCATTTTTCAGCCATAGGGCTCCAAGCACTCCGGAAAGGAAGGTTAAGTATCAATAATTTACATTTTATGATTGTCTCATGTTACAGATGGGGAAACGGAGTTACGGAGTGGTGTAGATCTCTTGAAAGAGGTGAAGGCCCAAGGTCACATAGCAGGTCAGTGGCAGAGCTAGACATTTAAACCTAGATCCTCTTATTTTCTCCTGTCCGGTTCCCAATTGACTAGACCAGCTATTCTCAACCAGTGTGTTGGAACACAGTAGTGTGTTATGGCGAGCCGGTGCGGAGGCTGGATTTGGCCTAGGAAGGGTGTGTCCTGTTGGGTCATGCATACTGCCAACGTGTGCCATGACCCGCGAAAGGTTTAAAATCACTCAGCTAGACCATGCTTGCTCCCTGACGGCAATTAACCAAATTGTCACAAGAAAGAAAACTATGGATTTTTACTAGTGATCAGCTGATTTCATTAAGTTTATATGTCAGTAGCCCTGATCAGTAAGGTCCCTGACCTTACTGCATGGGTTTTCAATCTGGGATTATGAACCGGTGTCAGGGACATGCAACTATCCTATTCTTCCCATATTGTTAAATGGGAGGAAACACTGGCTAAATCTTAGCTAGATGGGAAGCAACTCCTGGAGTGGGAGTCTAATGTGGAATAGGGGGTACTAATATGGAAAAGACTGAAAACCACTGTCCTACTGATAAGCATAAGTGTGATCTGCAATGGGAATGCAGCACACTACCAGAACACTAGACCAAAGAGTAATTTCTTCTAGAAACAAAGATAAATATCCCCTTAGCCCCACTCACATCCCTAGAATTCAGTAAAAAAACAAAACAAAACTGTGCCCATGGTATATAATTATGGAATTATTTCTGTGAACTACAATCTTTGTCTAATTCACTCTCCCTTTTCCTGGATATGAACTTGGTGTGCTTGTCTGATGTCTGTCTTTATTTAAAAAGCCCATGTCTGAATGAGCCACTATAACTACAGAAGGGTTTAAGGTCTTTTGCCTGCAGGTCCTGGCTGTGTTCCTAAACAGTCATTTTAAAAAAGCCCACTAAATCAAAAGCCAGGTAAATCAACAGAACCCTCTGAGTCGTAATGAGACCAGTTATAAGGTAAATTACAACATTATTCAAGCACACAAAATTCCTCCTCTGGCACTCGTCCTGCTAAGTCTAATGCACCTTAAAAGTGGTAAAATGTTTTCTGGCAGCCTCTGAAAGAGGCTGTGTCTGAGGGGATAGGAAGCTGCACTCATTGAGTCTGTCGGTTTTCAAAGTTTCTTTACTTTTGCGACACTGCAAGGCAGCTAGACAACCCCAATATGCATTTAGCAGGTTGTTTGAAATGTGCAGTGATGTGTCTTCTAAATGATGTTGTATCAGCAGCTGCAAGCTCTCTCA
Source organism: Pelusios castaneus (assembly GCA_007922175.1). NCBI lineage: Eukaryota > Metazoa > Chordata > Testudines > Pelomedusidae > Pelusios > Pelusios castaneus. Next base: position 36,198,185 of record ML685766.1, read on the forward strand.
ATTTCCAGCAAATCCTGTTACAACTTTCAAAGCAGGGGATTAGAAAGACTTTAATCAGAGACTTGGTTGGGGAGGTTTGAGACCTGTACATTTTTGTTACAGGGTATGAAATTCTGAACAGATGCTCATGCCTCAGAAGCTGCCAAAGTTCAAAAGGTGGAAGCAAAGACCCAAATAGGTGGCCACCTAAAATGCAGTAGGCCAAGAAGTCTCAAATGAAATGTAAATATTCATGTCTGTGGCATAAGTAACATTTCCTGATCTGTACCTTTAGTTATGTAGTTCAGTATATTCCAAGTGAGATGGAAAGAAGAGGGTTAACTTTGCATCTATTACTAAGAATACTTAGCTTTCACATAGCTTTTGAACATTTTACAAAGGAAGTTATGTACCAATATTCCCATTTTACAAATGGGGAAACTGAGGTGAAATGACTTGTCCCAAGTCACCCAGTAGGACACTGACTGAATCAGGAATAGATCATAATGCTGCTCATGATCCTCTGAACTATGCTTCTAAAATAAGGTCCCTCATGAAGAGACGCAAATGAAAGATTAAAGGCTTCTAAACCTGCCTGAAAAGTACCGTGGATATTTTATACTTGAGGGACCAGACATACTTCTCAACTAGCCAAGACCTTAATGAGGAATGCAGCCTAGGGCAAAAACACCAAAATGAAGGTGATACATGTGTGTGCCTGTACGTATGTACACACACACGGATAAAAGATTTTAAATAATAAGATAAATTTCTTTAGCATGAACAATATTTCTCTATAACCCCAGTTTCATGATTTAGCTGTACCTATGTAAATATGGGGCAGTAATAAAAATAGGATAACTGTACATTTGCCTAAGGACTGAGAATAAAAGGCTAATGTACTCCCTTACCTGCAAAGATGCCCAGAAGGGGAAAAGCCAGCCAAACGCTCAGCAAATTTAAACTTGTGGAATTTTTGACCCATTCTTCCCTCGGTGGGAGAAGGGATGGTGCTGTTCTGGACGAAATGGGGGTGTGGCATCTAAGCTGTGCAGAGCAAAAAGATCTTGAGGTAAAACCAGCCTCAGAAACCAGTGGTTCCCAGGGCATCCATGCAAAGTGGAAACTCCTCTCTCAGACTCACTACTTGTATGCCTTTGCGCTGCAATCCTTATAATGTGACTTGCTGAGCAGAAATTAATGGTGCTCCAAGTTACATTTAATTCCATGACCTATATCCATGAAAAGTCTATGAACCCCTCAGTGGACCATGCCAGTGTGGCAGTTACTGTTCTTCCCTACAGTGACATAGCCCCCAAACCTGATCATCCCCAATCATGTTATCTTCACAGAAAAGGGCATGAGAACTCAAGAGCAGAGGTGGCTTTTAGGGTAGATGCCCACCTAAGGCCTCAAGCAGTAAGGGCCCCATCCCCAACTAGTGGACAACAGGGATGGTTGCCTGCTTTGCCTACCCCAAAAGCAGTGTCTGCCTCAGTTGGCAGCAGGAGTGCTCTGAGCCAGGGCAGTAGAGAGGGCTTGGGGGGGGGGGGGAGCTGAGCCCATGGGGGGAGGCCTGGTGGGGAGCTGGGGCTGACAATGGAGTGCTGGGGCTGCAGGGGGGTGTGGTCTGTAGAGGGTTGGGGCCAGTGACAGGAGCCTATAAGGGGCCCCAACTGGCCTTCGCCTAGGGCCCCAGCTAGCCTAAGGCTGCCTCTGCTCAAGAGATGGGGCACTGTGCTACTGTGGCTCTGTCCCCCCCTTCCACATCTATCAGCCATCACTCTATGGCTGACTACAAACAGCTAACATTTTAAAACACTAGTCTCTATCTCCCCTAGGTGCTAAATGGTTTTCTTTAGCACAGGTTAATGAACACACCTTTTTTTCCTAATGTAGAAACGGCCTACATTTGTTCCTATCCCTGTTCCTCATTCCTGGGGCACCCAGCTGGAAGGGTACTCAGTGATGGAGGTCATACAGTTACTAGTGGGGCACAAAGGCTAATCATGGGATCTCTTGCTTGATAAACAAGAGGAAGGGCCAGTCCCCAGACCACCAGGAAGCTCAGTGCTCTAAAGGGAGAGGGACAGACTGATTAAAAAGCACCAAACAAGGGAGTGTTCTCTTGCTCTTATAGGTGAGCAGTCCTCTGGCAGTCATATGTTTCTCTGCTTCATCGTCTGCATCCAGCCGAGCAGAGAGTGCTGGTGCCTGGGCTGTAGTTCAACCAGATGTGCTTTAGTATAGCCACAAGTGATTAGAATTCAGACAGGAATTACTAGGTAAGGTTCTCCAGACTACATTATATGCAGGACGACAGACTAGATGATCAGAATGGTGTCTGCCATTAAAAACCTTTACCAGGCCAGCAGTTTGTAGGTATGCAGCATTCCCACACCACCAAAACTTTAGATGGATAAGACTGAGAGTGCAGGGAAAAGAGAGCCAGTTCTCTGCTTTGCAAGTCTTCGGCTGCAACTTGAGGAAGCGCAGAACTCTCCAGCCCAGAACTCTTGAGCCAAAGCTAAAATAGGAGACATCCATCACTCACAGTATGGCAGTCAGATAAGAGTCCTATAGAAAGTCTGTCTAAGCATTATCATCAAGGCAAAAGTTTGCACCCAACTTACTCTTCTGGATGACACAAAGTTGACTAGAATTGCTCAGAACAGTCCCTGGGTGGCCCCTACGCTATGGGAAAAGCTATTGGGTTGTGTATTGGAAACTCCAAATTAATTAAAACCAATTGTATCCCTAGCAATTACTGCAGGATTTAACGGTTTGGGGGAAATGAAAAAAACCAACCCAAGGGGTGCATGCCAGCTGCAACAGTTGGGTAGGCTGTGCCTTTCAGCGAGGCATAGAAGAAAGGACTTGGCATGTGGAAGTGGCTTTAGAAATTGGTGAGGCTGTATGTGCTACAATAAGCCACCGAAACAACAGCCATCTAAAAATAGGGTTGTTTTCTGTACTAAGCTCCTTTTAACTTTGTTAGTCATCACCCACTCCTAAAATAAAATCAGTGTAACAGTCTCTCCTAGTAGCGGCTGTAAACAAACTTCAGGAGGAGGGAGGGGAAAGGGAAGATCACCAGCAGCAGCAGCAGCCGTGGAGCAGGAGTAAGTTGGGGTGACAGCAGCCACAGCAGCATGAGCTGGAGGCCGGCTGGGCCCAGCGCACGGTCGGGAACATCTGGGGCTGTGGCCAGCTGCGTGCGGCGCTCTGGGCTCTCTAGGCTCTGGATCAGGCGGCCAGGGTTTGCTCGCTGGCTGCGGAACCGGCTGCTGCTGCTGCTGCTGCTGCTGCTGCCTTCGAAAACTCCCTCGGACTTGGAGCAAAGCCACGGTGGTCCAGGCAACGGCATTAAACAGGAGGAAACAGACTGGGGATTCCGTCATTTCAGTGGAGACGGGGAAAGGAAAGCATTGAGAGCTGCAGACAGGAAAAGAGAGAGGGGGAGAGCAGCTTTCGCCCTCCGCCCCCTTCTCACTGAGCTGCCCCCCAAGCACGGCGTTAGGGGCGGGGGGCCAGCAGCCCACCCTAGGGGCCCTGATATGTGGGGGGATGCTGCTGGGACACTGGGTGCGTGGCGTCGCTTTACAGTGCAGGGAGCAGTGTGTGCGTGTGTGTACTGGGTCCTGCTGTGTGTGAGAGAACACAGCCTCGCTGGGAAGTGTGTGTGTGTGTGTGTGTTGTTGGGACAGTGCCTCGCAAGGTGTGTGTGTGTTGTTGGGTTAATGCCTCGCTGGTGTGTGTGTGTGTGTTGGAATACAGCCTGGCTGGGGTGTGTGTTGGAATACAGCCTCGCTCTGGGTGTGTGTGTGTGTGTGTGTGTGTGTGTGTGTGTGTGTGTGTGTGTGTGTGTGTGTGTGTGTTGGAATACAGCCTCGCTAGGGGGAGAGAGTGTGTGTGTTGTTGGGACGTTGCTTCACGGGTGTGGGTGTGTTGTTGGGATAGTGGCTCGCGGGGGGGGGGTGTCTGTTGCGCAGAGTGACTGCTCCTCACTCGCTGGCCGTCTGGGTTTTCTCGGCAGTCCTGGAAAAGGGTGTCTCTCTTCTCTTCTCGGCCCGCCGCCGAGCAGGTAGCTCCTAAACTCCTAAAGCCATTCAGAGGTCCAGCGGGGACTTTAAGACGGGGTCAGAAAACCAGCCCTTTGGTTGACCTCATGCCTCTCCCCAAGCGTCTTTCCAGAGCTGGCTCTTCCCGTCTGAAAAGGTAGCTCCAAAGCCTCCTTTGGCAAAGCGAGACGGCCAGACTAAAATAATAGCTGCGATTTGTCATCCGCACTTGTCTTGTTGCTCATTTGGCTCGCTGCTCCCCCCTGCCCCCGAAAACACCCCTTTTGTGCCGCGCCCAAGTCCTTGGTATCTGACGCTGAAAAGCACCAAGTCTCCCAGAAAGAAGCTCAGACTCAAAGGGTGCTCCTGGCTTCCGAAAGGTTTGCAAATACCTTGCTGATCCTGAGCCCCCTCCACGTGAAGCGTTCGCGTCCCTGCTATTGTAATCGTTGGATTACAGCGAAATAATATCTGATGCAGCAGTGATGTGGTTCAACAGGCTTTTTCTGCAAGTAATGAGAGGTGACAGGCTAGGGAGGAACACTTCCAAAACTCCCAACTTTCCAAAGAGAAATTGGCTGCTAGTCAGGACCAATTCCATCCATCGCCCACACGCTCGGTTTCCATAGTGATAAAAATATAAAACCCTAGATAAATTAGACGGGATTCTACTTAGCCTCAAATCATTCTTCACTTTTCTGAAGGCATCTATACTATGTGGGAAAGCAAGAACTGTATTCAACCGCGCACACGTGCATGCATGTATAAAGGGTCTTCTAGCACACACATATCGTTGGAAGCCTCTTACGTAACAGTAGATAACTGAAACAATTAGACCTTGGCTCTCTCATGATTAGTAATTTGGTTCCATTTCTTGTAGGAATAAGTTAGTGAAGTTGGCTAGAGTAAGCAAATATTGGGCTGGGCTCACTTGAATGTCATGTTCATATATGAACAAAGTCCCCTTTAGATTCTTCGGGAAAGTGTCTGAAAGAAATGTCTTCGTCTTTCGAGCAGAATGGACAGTTACTTATTGGGGGGGGGGGGGGATTTTTTCTGGGCCCGTTTTTTGAGGTGGAACATTTTCAAGAATGACTTAGTACAATAATTTGCCCCGAAGAATCTTCTCTGGCCTCCTGTTCCCCAGAAGCAGACTGGATTTCGTTTATATTGGGTTTATTTTAAACCACATCTGGGTGTCATGCAACAGATTTATGATTTTTTCATACACCAGATATTTTAACCGCCCAGTCAACTCTCCATTTGCTGCTGGCCAAGTCCAACAAGAAAGTATGGTGTGTCCTCCCCCCTTTTTTTGGCCAGCTGTGGGGGCAGAGGGACAGGGTAGTAGCAGAAAGGGAAAATGGATTGAATTAATAGCAAATTTAACTAGTAACTTCCCCCCGCCACTCTTTTAAAGCCTGTCACTCCCAGTTACTTGAAGTTACTGCAGGCTTTGACACTTTGGATTGAGGACAGGTCCTGAGATGCTATGGGGGGGCGGGGAAGGCCTGCGGGCTGGGACACCCCCCCCATCTCTTTCTCGCTACTCCCAAGTGATGGGACTGTGTTGCTGAGATAGTTGCACAATAATAATCAAAAATAAATAAAGGAAGAATAAACCCGAGCGCCTGAAATCAAATCCGTGGAGTCTGTTAGTAATTTAGCAGAATGGGATTTTCCTTTCTCCCGCTTGCCAGCTGATGCTCTTTTCCAAATTTCCACGGCGGGGGAAGCCTGCGATTTCTTTTTTTAATTTTTGCATAATGATTTCAGCATGCAGGGCTTCTTTTGCCCCCCCCTTCCCCCTCCGGTTTTTCCGCCGATATTTAGCGCTCTGCTTCTTCGCTTGCAACAGACCCGCACCCAACTTCCAGGGATCCAATAGTTTGGGGGGGCCGGTGTCTGGGGGCGCTAATAAAACGGGCCTTTGTGCAGCATCTGCAAGCTCCGAGGCGGGAGAGACGGGAGCAACTCGGGTTCCCTCGTGGGCACTGCTGCCTCCCTCTCGCGCGCTGGCTCCTCGCTTGCGCCCTGCAGGAGCTGGCAGGCCCCGTGACATCACGGGACGCTGGGCGGGGAGAGGGGCTGGGACTGGAAGGCGGCTGCAGGGGGAGGGGAGGGGGGTGTTTTCCAGCTTTAAAAGGGCAGCAGCCTGCGAGCCGCGGCGGCAGCGCTGCGTCAGAGAGAGCCTGTTACTCACTGAGCACAATACACCCCACTCCGGGCCGGGCGGGGGGAGGGAGGGAGAGGCGAACTTCCCAGGGGCTCCCCAGCAGGCAGTGCCCGCGCGCGCGCCCTCATTGCCCCCGGGACAGCTGCTGCCTGCTCCGGTTCGCCTGGCGCGCCGGCGCCCGCTGGGGGCAGGGAGGGGGAGACACACCTAGCCTCTGCTTTGCGAGGGTGGGGGGAGACAGGCGCGAGAGAGGGATTTGCCCCCCCCCGCCGCCGAGTGGATGCCAAGCCCTGGCCTCCCCACTGCCGAGCGCTTTCTGTCCGGACCTCCGCAGCCAGCTAGCGGGAGAGAAACTTTGGCGCGCTTCCTGCCTGGGCAGCAGCATGAAATCGGCGGAGGAAGGTAAAGCGCGGGGGTTGCCGTGGGGATCCTTGCATGCCCCTTTCTTTGCTCCCGGTTGGGATTTGCATGGGGGGAGGCCGGGGCAGCTCGGTACGCGGCGAAGGAGGACTGGCCGCCGCTGGCGGCAGTGATTTGGAAGCGGTGTCCCCCTGGTGTTTCCCCACAGCAGCCTTGAGGTTTGATGCGACTTTTTGCCAATAGGTGTCTCCTTTTCCTCTCGCGCGGCGTGAACTTGGCCTTGCCTGCTGGCTCCTGGAGCGGGGTTCTCGCTGCAGCCGGCGCGGCCAGTGGCAGGACGGGGGCTCGGTCGATTTAAACGGAGCAGAGCAGCTTTCGGACGGGGGCCCGAGTCTGAGCCGGGAGGGCCCTCCACGGCATCCAGGGTGCGGTGGAGTCAAAGTGTGGCTGAGCGCCTGCCCTGTATGCCATGTACTGTGCAGCGCCCATTTAGCTGCTTGAATCACTTGTAGCCACTAAATGTCAACGTGCAATAGTGCATTTGGCGTCTGATGTAGTGCTGTAGTTTTCTGCTAGAATACCCCCCATCCTTAGCCCTCCCATAACCTTTCCAAAAGAGAGAAGCCCTTAAAACTCCCAAACGTCTCAGGGTAGCCTGACACCTCCTAACGATCTTTTCTCAAAACAAGCTAACCAGCGTGCCGACGGCGTTATTCTGCGAGGCTCTCCGGAGGGTACGTGTCCTCACACCTACTGTGCTATATCAATTCATAGCAAGGGATTATAAATGATGCTACTTATGGCAGCTCATTTCCTTTTTTGGAAGGCTGTTTTATAGGTAACTGCTGCAGGTCCTTGGAAATACTGTACTCTTAGCCCATATTTAGGGTGGCACATATGCTGACCTCTGACTGTTTTTAACCAAGGGCCTGATCCAGTGGCTTAAATGGGAGTTAATCCTAGTGGCGGGACATTTTCTCCCCTAAAACATCGGGAACCCGTGGCACGGTCTACAATAATAAAACTGTTATTTTAGAAAATAGCATTACAATCAGAGCCATTCGGTGGAATTATCACTGTTGCTTTTATAAATGACAGAGTCATTTGGACACTATATCACACAAAACGAACGGGGTCCTGTAGCACTTTTATAAACTAACAAATTTATTTCTCGCATGAGCTTTCGTGGGAGAAAATCCCACTGAACTGGACTAACAGGGCTCCCCCTCTGAAACTGCATCACCCAAGACTCTTAGCAGGTGTTAACATACTTTCCAGTTTTCTGCTTCGGAAGCAGCACAGGCTCCATGTTCAGTGTAGATTCAAGCCTTCAATCTTCAGGAAGGGGAAGGATGTTTGACATCCCGCTCTTCAGTGTAGATACAGCCAAACCTCTTAAGAGGACAAAACCATTGCAAATGATAGTGAAATTAGTCAATCGTGTTTATTCCAGCAGCTCTGAAGTATGGAACGTACCTGTGCAAACTCAGAGAATAAGCGGCACGCTAGGCTACTTTTCAGTGTCCACACACAGCTGGTTTCACGAGAGGGATTTATTTCAATTGAAAGAATCTTTCCTGCACAGTAACTACTAATGCTGCCGAATCGTTGGGCTCGGATATTGAAATCATTCAAACGCCTCTTCAGATGAAAGTTACATATTAGTAATATTAGCATGTAGCTGTCAAAATTTCATGGCTTTTGTCTCCTTGAACTTTCAGTTCTTTCAGGCAGAGTACTTCCCCCAAAATGTTAAACTTCAAAGACAATTAATGTATCAAGTCCCACTTCAAAAAATAATCCCGAAAAAACCCCAAGCAAACAAAAAAAGAGATTTTTTCTTTATTTGTATGGTTTCCTGCTTAATAAAATAACTTTTCTGATGCCTGTGCTAAAATGTCACAAGCTTTCTGTAATAATTAACGTTATTGTTGACAGATTTTTCAAGGGGCTAAGAAATTAGGCCCACAGAAAGTATGATCTAATCCAGTAAACGCATAGGAGAACTCTAGAAGTAAAGATTGACCCTGCAAATTAAGGTTTACCACTGCCAAAGGTCAACAATCAAATACAATATAGTATTTTAACTTTAACGGTGAGGAAACTATCGCATCACTGGGGGGGGGGGGGTCGGGGAGGAGTTACTAAATAAAGCCTTGTGGATCAGCACCATTTATTCTTTGGACTCCACCGAAGTGTGGCGTCCTGTGCGTTAAAACTAACTAAATATTAACTGTTAAGATGGTTTTCACACTCCGGTGAAGACAACTGGGGCGAGATCCTCACTTGGTACTGTCAAGTCGAGCGAGTTAGGACAATTTGCACCAGTTGAGGATCTGTCCCAAAGCCTTTTTGGGGAGAAAGGGGAGGAGTCTCAAAGCCACTTTGCAGCCATTCCCAGAGTTTGAAATTGACTTTAGAGAAACCGAGTAAGTTTCCCCTAAAGTAGAATGGCCGCTCTCCCCATTTTAGTGCATTGTTTTAATAAAGGTCAACGGCACACTCTCTCAATCTGAACGACACTAATATTTGCGGGATTGGCAAATCAAATTGCCTGTAAATAGCTCGGAACCATTAATATCGAAGATCCCGCGGTGCAGAAACAAAAATGAAACCGGTTCAATAGTAAACGTAGTGGATCTTTTGTAAAGAGCGTCTCTTCCTCTACCCCTCCTCGTGTATCCCTGGCAGACACTCAGCTGGAGAACACATAGGTCCTTCTAATCACAAATTGTGTAAGTGATTCCTACTTCGAATTATGAGGGACAGCGAACCGGTCTGAAGTGATGCGAAACTAGTCATGTGCAGGAGTGAAGCTGGCTTCATAGAATGTCTTCCCTTCGGATCAGTTACGAGTTCGAGTGACTATGGAAAAAGGGGGTTGGGTTTGGTCAGCAAGTGGCCTTCTGGATTATCTGCGCTAGTAGCTCTAATTCAGAACCGGGAGGCTGTAAAATACAAATCTTTGCTTGAGACTTCTCTCCAAAGCACGTCGGAGTTCGCTGGGTAAAAGGAAAATGAAACTCGCAATACGTAGGTCCAAAGAGAAATTTTTGCACCGCTTTGAGCAAAAAGTTGCAACACCTAGAAAACCAAGGGCCACCAAATCCAGCGCTTTGAACCCGAGGCACAAAATCCATGTTTAATCTGCAATAAGGGGCCTGGTTTTCAGTCCTGCTGACTGAATCAGGCCGCGATCACTGAGATGCCAGAAGATGGTTTAGGTGCCTAACCAGGTTGATAGTGTCGGCCAGAGAGGACGTAGGGTGCATTTATTATCTTGAATGGAGAAGGCCCTCTGTTCTCCCACCATTTTCTTCTGCCTCCCTCAAAATCTTTGCTTTAGTGATCCTGCTGTTCCAGAGGGTTGCTTTAAATTGATGCCAAGGCCTTTTACATAGGCTGGTGATTCATCCTCTCAGCGTTGAGCAAACAGCTGGGAGCACAGATATAATGGAAACCCTGCAAAAGCAGGCTGGTACACAAGCATTACACAATGTGTTAGCTGTCCTGCCAATCGACTGCACAGATGTGCTACTCACAGCAACAGCAGGCCGCTTCCCTCCGAAAATCTAATCCCAATTTGCAGCCTACCCCAGTTCTCGGCGTCTAGTTCAAGACGGGGGGAATTTCAGCTGTTAGCAATATGTGTAATAATCGTATAAAAAGTCGGAGACAGCCACCCGTTCAAGATCAGTTTAGTAAATTGCCCAAGGGCAGGTGTTTCCCAGCACGTATGTAAACCGTAAGAGACAATTTGTAACTGCAGCGCAGCGCTTTGTGATGGAAAGAGAAAAGCAGAATGAAGTCTGCAGGGAAAAAATGTATTTTCTTGGCACTTCGTAATGGAGTTCTCAGCCATAGCCGGGAGAATGGTATTCCCTGAGTTTAAAAGGGGATACCGTTTGGATAACCACTTTAAAAATATTTCTTTGAAATCCAGCCTTAGAAATGCTGGGAGCTCAACAGTTTCAACTCAGTCCTGGCTCCTGGGGTGGTGAGGTCATTTGTAGTCTTTAAAACTGGCTTGGATCATCTGAACAAATATATTTCTAAACTGAGAAGAGCAGCATTTTTGTAAATGCTAACTTAAATGCTTGGCCTCTGTAAAAGGGGGCTAGAGGTGGAAATAACGATGTTTATACCAACCCCTGATCCGAAAAGAAAGCGGGGTCTTTTTCTTTTCGATGTTCATTAAACAATTTGCAAATTTCCCTTAGCCTGAAGACTAGACGTGGGGGATTTCCGCCTCCCACCCTGCATTTGGTTGACAACCCGATAATAAGTCTCGTGGCAACGTGTTTTTTATGGCAGTTGGCACTAGTGGGTGCTGCAACTAAATACAAACGACTATTGCGGCTAACAAAAGGTAAAGAGGGGCAGGGGGGAGAGAAGACAATAGGCGTTCCCAATCCTTGCTCTGTAGCACCGCTTTGCAACCTGCAGTCCTCAGCCCACGCAGACTGGCCAGGGAACTCATCATCCTTAAGGTCTGTCAGTGAGTAAAGAAGAGGGACCCCCCCCGCCCGGTGTAATCAGCGCGGGAAAGCAGACCCCGGTGGCAATTAAAATGCGCCCGCCGATGCGTCGCCCGGGTTCTCCGCTGGCGGGTCCGCCCCAGTGGTGCTGTTGCTTGAGATTTTCTGCACAGTCTTTTCCCCTTTGCTCACAGGTTATTGAGTCCCTGGCCTTTTTTTTCCCCCTTAAGGAGCGTTGCAATAAATACAAGAGCCGAGGGAGAGGAAGCGAGCCCGCCCTGACTGTCTGGGTAACCACCGGTTGCTGTCAGAAGCGCTCAGACACGTGTCCGCAGGCAGGGGGGAAGGGCGCGAGGGTTTCAGGTTTACTGCAGACGGGGGCAGAAAAGAGACATCGCTCAGGGCGGCCACCCCTGGGAAATCATCAGGGCTTTGGCGGGGACTGGCAGCAGCTAGATCTCCCCGGACTACTCGGCCCGCCACCTGCCCAAGCAGCCCTGGGGGCGAGGCGCAGCTGCGAGGGGCAGGGAAGGGTTTCATTGAAAACCAGGAACTAGGAGAGACCGAGGCAGAGCAGCGAGATTGTTTATATAAACCCGGAAACATCCGCTCTCAGAGCGGGCAAGGATCACACCCAGACAGACAGACAGCGGCGAGGGTCACATTACAGCCCGGGAGCCGCCGGCTGCCTGTACCTGCGGCGAGCAGCGCGGGCGGATTGAATTACGCGCAGCCCGCAGAGGGGGCCGTAACCGGCTTCTCCCGCTGCACGCCCAGCTCCCTAGCTAGTCCCCCAGGGATCCCATCCTCAGGCGTCCACGAAGGCTGGGCACAGCCTGCCTCTGGGCTCCCGAGACATGACGGACCTGGAGGAAGAGCAGGAATTTGATTTCGATTTCCTCTTCGAGTTCAACCAGGCCGGCGAGAGCCCCGGTGGCAAAGGTGGGTACAGGAGGCTGCAGCAGACGCAAGCACGCCCCTTGCTCCAGCCGCGCGTTGCATCTGCAACGGGCTGCGCGGTGGTGGTGCTCGGATGTTAGGGCTGGCCTGGGAAGGAAGGGCTAGCCGCTAGGAAAAGGAGGGGGAGGCGGAAGGAAGGGAGTTTGCATCTCTCTCTCGTTGTCCCAAGAGGCAGTCCTGATCCTCTGCCCTCCACAGGAGGAGGAGGCGCCCCATTGCTGCTTTTGCCAGATCCGGCTGCCCTCTGCATCTCCAGCGGGTGTTGGGGGAAGAGATAGGGTCTCAGGGTCCAGATAGAGACTGTCAGGTTTGCAGGCAGGGAAGCGAGCGACCTCTTCTGCATTTCCTGGCTTGGGTATTGTGGTGAGGGTGGGGGAAACATAAAGCTTTTGAGGTGTACTCAGTCCAGAAGGAGAAAAAATGTTGTTCATTGATTGCAATCTATTGAACTATCCTCTCTCTCTGTTTGCTGTACCGTAGATAGTTGTTTATAGTTTGCCGTTCAAAGCGGAGAGCAGGATCCATGTCTGAATGTTGTTTGCGAAAGTTTGGGATGTTTGTATCTCGGGTTTCTGTTCCCTCGGCCTTTTAAAAAAAGAGGCAGTGGTGAAATCTGGAGCTGAGTTTGGGATTTCAAAATTCCCCCGGAGTGTTCAGATCCAGAATATGCTGCAGACAGGCTCACTTTTAGTTGGTGTTTGAATTACACAGTACTGTTCAGACACAATCCGAGAGCCCAGTGCATTTTTATTCATGCTTGATAATGAAACCTATTATCTGGCACTGAAATTGACAGAAGAGTGTTGTGGCTGCATCCTGGCTAGATGGCACTTGGCATTTTTTCAGTGCTGGAATTGCTCCCTGTCTCACACAGCTGGATCCTGTAGTAGATTCCTGAAGAGTCCCATCCTCTACCTCCCAGCATCACTAGACCTATATTCCAAACTTTGATTGAAAAATTGAAGCAGGGCTCCAAGTTTATTATTACAGCTCCCTCCTCCCCCCCCCCTCCCCCAATATGCTGATTTAATGTGCTGTGTGTGTCTTATATACATAGTGACTATCTACTGCTCTCCTCTCTGGAAATTCAGATGATGCAAATGTATTATTAATACTGTCACAATGTTTGGGGAATATCCATCTATAATAGTTTTAGACCAACATTTGCAAATCTGGGTGCAAGAAGTAAGGCACCTAAGGCTAAGATTTTCAAAGGAACCCAATGGAGTCAGGTGCCAAATCCTGTTAAATTCCAACAAACAACTTGTAAATATGGATTTAAACACCTAAATACAATGGTCTGATCTTCAAAATCCTCTTTCTTAGATGCCTGGCCAGTGTTTCTTGCTTTCATGCTCAGAGTGTGACTGATCACCTAATTTGGGGTCAGAAAAGAATTTTCTACTAGATCAGAATGGCGTGGTGGGTGGGATTTCTCCTTTCTCTGTCTGGGTTAAATGCAGACAGTGTGCTAGAAGCTGTACAATTACAGAGGGCCACTGTCTGTAGGAGCTTACCACCAAAATGAGAGAGAGACTGGATCAGGTATCTCTGATTTAATCAGTTCCCCACCATTGCAGGAGCTTCAGGCATTGGTGGCCCCTCAGTCTCTCCTGGTTTGTGCCTGTGGACTCCTGAGGACTGAAACGCTTCAGTCTAACTATAGTCACTGGGCTCAATATAAGAGCACTTGAGTGAAATTTGATGACTTGTGTTATGCAAGAGCTCACACTAAATGATCTTCTAATGATCCCTTCTGGCTATAAACTCTGTCAAGTCTGTGAAAAAGGACTGAACAGCCTTAGTGCTCATTAGCGCTTTAATGTATCTGGACTTTGATATAAATGGGATAATTTAGCTTTAAGCTTATGCTTTAATAAATTTGTTAGTCTTTATAAGTGCCACAGGACTCCTTATTTGTTTTGATCATTTGGGATCCATGAGTATCAGTACAAGTGCCAATCTCCTATCTGTTAAGCTGATCTGTGTAGGCCAATCCTTGCATCTGTGTGGAGCCCCTTGAAGTCAATGGCTATGTCTACACTTACTAAAATTAGTTCGAATTAGTTAGTTCGAACTAACTAATTCAAACTAATTTTAGTTAGTTCGAATTAACTTAGTTCGAACTAGCATGGCCACACTGGAATGTTAGTTTGAACTAAGCAAGCACTTGCTTAGTTAGAATTAGTGATCCCCAATCATTTCAATGGCTGGTTAATTCGAACTAAGAAATGAGTTCGAATTAACATGGCCACATTGGTTAATTCGAACTAGTTAGTTCAAATTAACCCCTTAGTTTGAATACCCTATTTGAACTTATTATTTCGAATTAAGGAAGCCCTTAATTCGAACAAACTGAAGCCTAGTGTAGCCATGGCTTTTGTTAGTTCAAATTAAGCCTCCTTAATTCGAACTAACTTGCCAGTGTAGACATAAATGAGTCTTCATATGGGTGCAGAAGTTACCTTACAAAATGGGGCCTGACATTTTATTTGAGTCGGTCTTAATTTCACTCACTTTAATTATGAAAAATATCAGCACACTGGGATAAAGTTAATGAATTACAGAAACATGAGGTTTTTTAGTATGTCACAAAACTGATTTTTTCTCCCGCCTATAACCAGTCATGTTTAATTTACATTCTAGGAACTTTATCCTGTACCTAATTCATTTGCAAGGATGTGCCTTTGGATTTAGTGAACATGCTTTTAGAAGAGGGTTGAAAATTTTCCCATTTATGTTAAATTAAGTTCATTTGGGGTGGGGGAGGGTGATGGATTTTTTTCTCAAACAAAAGGAAAATCATTTTATGATAAGTTGCATAAATATGTACTGTATCACTTAGCTGTACGGTGAACCATCTGCAAATTCATATTTTGGGAGCCTTTTCTAAAACGGTATGTTTACTTAATTAAAAGGCGCATGTGCCTTGGTGCAAGTATTGGTGTGCAGTGGCTTATTTTAGACCTTTTTTTTTTTTTTTAAAGTTAGTGCAGTAGGCCAGTCCAAAGCCTTCCACACCACTTAAACCGCATAGTGGATCAGGGCTAGGGTCTCCAGAAGATCTCAGTGTACTGAGTTTCACCCTAGTTCCTCATTGGCTGGGATGCGTATTGCTTTACATGTAAGTAAAAATGACAAATCTCTGTCCCAAGTAGCATACAGTGTGAGGACCAGATTCAAAGAGCCCATTTGGAGTCCCAGTGACTTCAGCAAGAATTAGAAGTTCTACAGGCCTTAAGCTTTCTCTTGCCTGTGAGAGTCTCACTTGGGAGTGGGATTGGGAAACAGTGTGGCACCAACCCTGCAGTGCTTATCATAGTTGTTCTGCCAGTGCTAGGCAAGATAGCTCTGGGCAGCTGAGGAGGAGCAGTCAATACACAGTAGCATAAGCAATGGCGAGCTGGTGCCTGACCATGTGCCTAGATAGTAGAGGAGTTGTGGCAGTGGAATCTCTTTTCTTTTGCATCTGACGAAGTGGGTTATATTCCACGAAAGCTTATGCTGAAGAAAATCTGTTAGTCTATAAGGTGCCACCGGACTCTCGTTGTTTTTTGCTGTACAACAGACTAACACGGCTACCCTCTGGTCTTTTCTTTTGCTGTCTTGAGCGCTAGCTCAGCAGCTGTTTTGTTGGTAAGATGCTCTCTACAACCTTTCTCTTAACCAGGATGCTAACACAATGCAAAGCCCAATATTGTGAAATGCCACAATTTCCATGTAAGTTGGGAGTTGAGGGTTCCCTGTATGTCATCACACTGGGTGCAGATTGTTGAGCTAATTTCCAAAATGGCTCCTTCAGATTTGTTGCTATCCATCTTGTTAATTCACTCCACATGTCAAAATCCAGGTACATTTTTGGTTGTAAGTGTACTACACATGCTCAGTTGCCACTCAAAAATGCAATACCTCAATTATCTTTGTTTCAGATTTTTCTTTTCAAAATACTTTTGCCTGTTATAGCTTTAGGCATCAACTTTCACCTCACAGGAAATTCTGATGGCCAGATTCCTACAACTTTGTGGCCAGATTCCCATATTTATTATGGAATCCAAGACAAACCCTTTTAGTTACAAAGGCATGAATGTTGCCTACGGTGATCATGATAATTGTCTTATTAAGATCCATAATTTTGCTACTTTGATATGGGGGAAATACTGTAACAAAATTATAACAATTAAGGCTTTGAAAAAATCTAATTGGGTTCTACATGATGCATATGACAATTACCTTGTTGAGTTTAACAGGTGTGTTTCTCAAAAGTCACCTAGATGCATTTCACCAAGACCTACTAGCTATGCATTGTTATTATTCTATATGCACTTTTTGTTGTGGGAGGAGTCTTTGAACTGATTGATGAGAATGTTTTCTGAGTGCAGAAGGAAATTATTTCATGACTATCATTATTTATTAATAATACAGTACTGCCTAGGGGCCCCAGCAGAGATCGAGACCTCATTTTGTTAGGTGCTGTACAAATGCATAGTAAGAAATGGTCACTCGCCAAAGAACCCACAACCTAAATAGATAGGACAGACAAAGGTGGGAGGGGGAACAGAGGCACATGATGGAGACGTGATTTGCCCAAGGTTGCACAGCAGGTCAGCGGTCGAGCTGGGACTAGAACTTATCTGCCAGCACTGGACCATGGTGCCTTTCACTAGATACAAATCTGTTTTCAGATCACTCCCCATCATGAAGATTTTGGTTTGGGGTAGAATGAAATAACCCATCCTTAGGCATGAAATAAGGATTATTTAAAATAATGCAGGTTAAAAAAGCTTATTAATGATACTGAGGAAATAGTTGAGCCTTGTCAATTGCATGTGGGTAGGAAGAAAGAAGAGGATGACACAACTGTATGCTGGGGTGGCCAAAATAGGATTCGTGAGCAGCATCTGGCTCTTTTACAGTGAAAGTGCAGCTTGCGGAGCCCACTATGCTCCCACTTCCCTCCCCATTCTCTGCCTACCAGACTAGGGGTTCGTCTACACTGGAGGCTCTGTTAAGTTGACTTAACCAAGGTTGATTTTAAGTTGACTTAAAGTTGACCTTGTTAAGTTGATTTAGAGAGTCCACAGCCCTGCGTCCACACTGGCAGGTGCTAGGTTGATGGAAGAGTGGCCAGGAATTCTGCGAGGGGGTCTGGAGGCCAATTAGGTCAATTTAAGGGCTATTCCCTGTCTCCACTGGCTTTAATAAGGTCGACTTAAGCCTTAGGTCGACCTTTAAGAGGTGGTGTTATTAAGTCGACTTAAGGAAGCGCTTAAATCGACTTAATAAAAGCCCCGTGTGGACACAGGAGTCTGTAGGTCAATTTAACCTTCCTTAAGTCGACCTAAGGGTCCAGTGGGGACGTACCCTAGGGTGGGGATTTCTGTCCTGCAGCAAGATAGCGGGGCTAAAGGACCCCAGCAGGGAGGGGAATCTGGGGGAGGTCAGTAAGTTTGGCCACCCCTGCTCTATAGCCTTGTGAACAGTGACATTATGGCCATTTTTTTTTAATTGCATTTTTCTTAAGCTGGTGTCTTCTCCTTTCACACTGTTTGGTTGAAGTGTCAAACTAGAATATATTATGAATAGTGCTGTTTCATCTGTAACATGCTTTAGAGTAATTTAATGAAGCTCTCTTGGTAAATAGCCAGTTTCCTAAGGCTTAGTAGAAAGTAATTCAAATAGGTGTTGAACACATTAATGGTGCCTGACATGATATAAATCAGCTTGAATGCCTGAGTAACTATAAAGTAACTCAGATGTATTAATTGTATATACATATATTTCTTTGAATCATTGACGTTAAGAAATATGAACACTGTGTGGCTGGTAGAGCTGATAAACAAAAGGAATAGGGTAAGTCACTGCTTTGGGGAAACAAGCTCGTTTGCATATTCAGTGCTCCTGAGGATTGGTCATGTTGGAAATAACAGCTGTGGAAATTAACAAAGGTTTTCCAGATCGCAGCATGCAAGGTAAGGCATGACCACTGCCTGGGGTGTTTGCCTCTGGAGAGAAAAAAGGAAACAAACACCATATGTGAAAAGGCTCCTCTTGTAGGGAAGCCCTACTTGTTTACTACTCTCAGTCAGGAATATAAAAAGGTACATCTTCCATACGCAGTCCTTAAACTGAAAGTGAACATTAAAGCTAGGGAATTAAACTGAAAACAAGGGATCATTTAAACTCAAAATACAGGGGCTATTTTAGGAAGGCTTTGTTTTCTTTTTCCCAATATGGAGCCAGATAATGCTGTTTGGGTGCTGGCCTGCATGAAGGATGATACACAGCTGCCTCAACTCCAAAAGGTACTGGAGTTGTGCCCCCCACACCACCTCCTAATAGGGTGGCGAATACATTGTCTTTGGTGGCTAGCCAGTTTTGCTGCATTGTGGGAAGGGGAAGGCTAAGGCTGCTATTCCACAAGCAGAGTATGGCAGGTATCCCTGACAGCACAGGGCTATTGTGAGTGAGAGGGAGGCAATGTGCAACCTTCCTTCCTCTAAGTCCCAGCCCAAAGGACAACATGTGAGAACAAATACAGTGTAGCGCTTTGTCGTGCAATAGATAGAGGCGCCGATATTTAAAGGTATTTAGGCATTGTGTCGCTCAGCATTGCAATACCTAACTGTTTTAGGAGCCTAAATCTCATGCTTTAATCCCTTTTGCAAATTTGGGACAGCTTAGTCAATGGGGGTATTAGCTAGAAAATCGCTAAATTCCTCTTGGTAATGATAGTTCACTCCTTTAGGTGTTGCAAAGCTGAGCACTGCAATGCCTTTAAAAATGTGGGCCTGAGGCTCATGTGACTCACCAGTGGTCATTCAGTGAGCTAGTGATTCAAATGGAATTGTTTGATGATCTGTCACCCTACTAATTTCTGCACAACGGTGTAACTATGCCAGCACTTCCAAATATGCGCTGCAATTAATGCTGTGAAATGGATAAAATTCAGATAAAGAGAGGGAACACTGTCAGTGCTTAACAGATATTAAATAATGATAATCATCGGAATGGGATTCCAGAGTATTTACCTGGGTTCTGGTGATTTGCCCAGAAACCAGAGAGGGCCAATAGACTTGTTGTTTTCCAAAAAAGTTGTATGTGACTTCAGTGCTGTTTATTTGATCATGTTGTTCATAATATCTCCTGTCCACCTCGTGTTTTGTTTATTATTTATTTACTCTTTGAGGACCAGGGCTCACTTATACAGAGCGTGAATTTCTCTCTGCAGTGCTACTGCACTCTTTCAGCTGTGTGGTTGGAAGGAAGAAATTTGCTCTTATGGTTTGTGTCTAAGATTGTTGAGAAGAGTGCCCTGGAGATAGAGAAACTCAGTTTCACCAGAGATTATTTGCCTTGTTGTACTGCCAAAGATACCAACATTTTCACAAGTCTCTAGTATTTGAACTACGTTCCATGTTTGTGTTATAGACTGTTTTGTGTGATTATAGCATCATGCTCCACTAAAAGTCAGTAGGCTAATAGATTAGTATGTATGTGCAACACCTCATGCCATTCATTTTTTGTTTTTTTCAGAACACTATAATTATGCATCTTCAAATATAAATACTGGCTTGCCTCTAAATGTGGCACATTCCTCATTGTCAACTCCATGTCATGGCCTTCAGACATCCAATCCTATCATTTCAATTGTCCCATCGACAAATCACCCTTCTGGATACGGAGGACATATTGACAGTGGGGCCTCTGGATATTATCTGTCTCCAAATGTCAGACCTAATGGAGCTCCAGCACTAGAAAGTCCCAGAATTGAGATAACTTCTTACCTGGGACTGCATCATAACAACAACCAGTTTTTCCATGATGCTGAGGTTGAGGAAGCAATCCCAAATGCTAAGCGATCACCATCTACTGCCACTTTGAATTTACCAAACATTGAGGCTTATAGAGACCCATCTTGCCTGAGTCCAGCAAGTAGCTTGTCTTCCAGAAGTTGCAATTCTGAAGCTTCTTCCTATGAATCCAATTATTCTTATCCATACACCTCACCCCAGACGTCTCCATGGCAGTCGCCTTGTGTGTCTCCTAAGACCACTGACACTGAGGAAGGATATCAGCGCAGTATGGTGGCCTGTACTTTACTTAATTCACCAAGACATTCTCCATCTACATCTCCCAGAACAAGCATTTCAGAGGAAAACTGGCTAAGTGCTCGCAACTCAAGACCATCTTCTCCCTGTAACAAAAGAAAATACAGTCTAAATGGTAGGCAGACCTCTTACTCGCCACACCATTCCCCAACACCTTCTCCTCAGAGTTCTCCTCGGGTTAGTGTTACTGATGACACGTGGCTGGGAAACACTAATCAGTATACGAGTTCTGCTATAGTTGCAGCTATCAATGCCCTCACCACTGACAGCACAATAGATATGAATGATGGGATTCCTATTAAGTCTCGGAAGACTGCAGTAGATCATACCCCATCCATGACACTCAAGACTGAACCAGCGGGTGAGGATCATGGGACCATATCACCAACTGCTGACTTATCACCAGAAGAGTTTTCCGGGTTTCAGCACATCAGGAAAGGAAACTTCTGTGATCAGTACCTTTCTGTGCCACAGCATCCATACCAGTGGGCCAAACCAAAGTCTTTGTGTCCTACACCATACATGAGGTAAGATCTCCTGAATCTGTGAAGAAATTCTAACAACATTTTGTATATGCACTTTTTTCTCCTTTTCTGATTTAACTATCCTTTTCCAACTATAGTTCTTCCCCTCCTTCCCTTCCACCTTCAAATATTTAACCACTCTATTTTGCTGCTTCATAATACTGCATCTTTGGAGAGTGGAACGATCCCGATTAAAATCTCAAGTGGTTAAAAATGTAATTCTAAGAGTCATCCATCTTGGAGTCAAATTGGCAGCACAATGCCTTTTTCTCCAGAGACTAGAGCTCCATTCCTGTCACTCTAGAGACAATGAACACAGGCATATTCAGAATCATGGATTGTCACTCAGCAAGACAATATGATGCTGCCATGCCATTGGGTTTATTCAATTAGTTCAGCATTTCATTTCCCCCCTGCACATGTGCCTGCTAATGGGGCTCCAACAAGGCTCTTTCCACCTTTGCTTTCTAAAAAGGGTAGAAAAACAAAACATGGATTATTTTACTCAGTATACTACCCTTACACACTGTGCTCCCTTCGCCTGAAAGCTACATCTGTCTTCCTTTGTTGAGTGTCTGACAATGCTTTATTTCCGTTCTTTCAATTGCAAAAAAATTATAATTAACACAATTAAAATACAGTTTATGTGTGATAAATAAATGTGACAGGATCTATTGTGTGTTACTAGTCTCCAATGAGACTCATCACACTAGTCTCATTGGAGACTAGTAACACAATAGTTCCTGTCACAAATATTTATTACACAGTAACACTGTATTTGTCATTAAAGAAAAAGTCAAATAATATTCAGAATTTTAAAGAGTAATAACCATGATCTGCCCTTATGCACAGCATTTAATTCTTAAGTCTTCCCAGAAAAAGAAGTTTCCAGAGGGGTAGCCGTGTTAGTCTGCGTACAGCAAAAAACAACGAGAGTCCTGTGGCACTTTATAGACTAACAGATTTTCTTCGGCATAAGCTTTCGTGGGCTATAACCCACTTCGTCAGATGCAGATGCAGAAAAAGAAGGAAAAGAGAGGGTGATGATAATGCTGAGGGAGAGAAGTTTGGTGTTCAAATACTAGTAGAAGACCTCTAGTTTTGATCATAAAAGTCAGTGAATTTGCAGGCACGACAAGCTATGTGTCTCAATGAAAGTGAAACTTTAAACAGTGTTTTTAAAAGCAAAGGGAAAAGGTTGATATGTTGGGAAAATACCTACCACCACAGTCCTCATCTCTCCCCACTTCACTCTTCAGTCAAGGTGGCACCTCCTATCCGTGGCTGTCTTCAGAAGCCAACTAAACATATTGCAGCTCCTTGTATCACAAGGTTACCGTGGGCCTTCATCTAGAGCCCTGCAAATCCGCGAATATCCGCATTATATCTGTGGATATCCGCAGACCATTTCTTGCAGATGCAGATTAGATACGGATCCACATATTTTTATCTGTACAGGGCTAGAGCCCTGCAAATACTCAGCTATCTGCGGATATCCGCATTATATCTGCATCCGCGGATACAACGCGGATATCTGCAGATACAACGTGAATATCCGCAGATACAACGCGGATATCTGCAGACCATTTCTTGCAGATGCAGATTGATACGGATCCACATGTTTGTATCCATGCAGGGCTCTACCTTCATCCTCAAAGCCAGTACTCCTCCTTCTCCTTTGTTGGTCCACATAATCTAAACAGAAGTATCTGTATGGTTTTCCTTTAGCAGCCGGATTTTGTACAGTGCCTTGCAGGATTGGGCCCTAGGTTTATATAGCATCAGATAAATGCCTCAGGGCCTTCTTACATATTTTAAAAAGGTTTTTGTGTTCACCCTCCAAAGGTATAAACTAATCTAAATTCATTGAAAAGGGTAGGTTTCTTTTTGTTTAAAATTTCAAGGGAAATCATATGACAACTTGACAAAAAATATCTTTATCTTTTAGTTACAGATACCCTCCCTTCACATTTTATTATATACGGTCAGAATGCACACAGCATTCCTATGTGCTAATACAAACAGAAAAGGTGAAACGTACAAAACTGAATGTCTGTATTCTGTGTATTTAACATTTTTTCCACTGTTTTGGTCTTGTGTAAAATATGTTTCCTGATTTGCAATATGTTTCCATGTGATCTCATTAACTTGTGCTCTGGGGCAGCTGGAAGCTACGGTAGAAATGAGGTTTTAAGTTGTTTCGCCAATCAAATACACTGACGAAGCTTCCTTCCACAAAAAATACCTCTCGTTTTATGTATATGAAAGAGTGCGGGGCAATTGAACACGGACGTCAACAGGATCACAGACTACGCAATAGAAATTGTTATTTTAAATCTTTCCAGAAAAACTGGATAAGAATTTATCACAACAGATCTGGATTTTTTTTCCTGTTGTTTTACACATCTGTTCTATTTCAAATGCTGTGATTGTAGGGTTAGGTGCCAACAAACAATACGCATTTCAAAATCCACCCTGTCATAAGGATTTTTAGATAACCATATTTGATTACCTCCTGTATCTCTTCCTGAATATGTATTATCATTTTCATAAAAAGAATGGGTGATTTGGAAAATCACTGGATTTCTTTCTTTATTTTTCTTAACCCCTAATTTATTAGTTTTCTTCAAACAGACAATCTGCTAGTGTTAGGGACCACATCTCTAGATTTATCGACACAGGTCTTTTAGATGTAAAAGGAAACCATTTTTTAAATTGTTTCTAAAATTGGTGACATTTGGCACTCATTGTAATTAAAACCATTCCAACTAATTTTAGAGCGTATGGGGGTGAAGAAAGAGGGAAGGAAGGAATGGAGGAAAGAGGGAATAGATAAGTGGGCAGAATAATTCCTACCTCAGTGAGGCTTGCCTGATCTTGTAGTCCTTGTGTACCTAAACTTACATTAATTATCGTATGAGTCAGTGGTTCTCAATCTGGTTACCATAGTGGAATGCTTATGCAGCTCTCTGTATATGATAGGGGCCGCAGCCATACAATATATATATACTATCTGTATGACCCTCAGGGTATCACATGGACCACAACTTGCATACTGATTGGGCCGCAAGCGGCTTTCAAGGCAGCAGGTTGAAAGCACGCGTGAGGATTGGGCCTTTTTAAACTCTGATTATGAGTTTAATGTCAAAACTCCCATTGACTTTAATGGGAGCAGGAGTCATTAGACACTTAGACCCTAATCCTACAGTAGAATCTGCTAGCATGAACCCTTATGACCACACACACACACACACACTGAAGTTCCTGGAGCAGATGAGTTGCGTGTGATTCTGTCTGCAGGATGAGGACCTTAGCCTTTAATCTTGTATGTTGAGCTTTAGGATGTAGAACATGTTTACACGGGAAACATATTTACAAGATACAAGTTCACTGATACAAGCTGGGTGACGGCAATGTCTGAACTAGTTTGCTTCTAGCAAACTGGAATATCCACTAACTAAAGTTCTCCCTCTGTGTAAGAAAATAAAGGTAAGTATTATATGGAGGGTGAAGAAGAAAGGAGGGGAGATAAAGTATTATGAAGATCACTTGGTAATTTTTGTTCCAGGAGCCATGTGTTATAGGCTGTCTCATGCTTATCTCATTAGTGGTTTATCTGTGGACTACATAAGACACAGGAAGTGTAAAAATGTGAGTGGGGCATCCTCTTAAGTTGTACCTACCTCAACAATTTGCAGAAAAGGATCATTTTCCATTTGTAATTCCTCTTTTAGAGTAAATGCAGTATATAATTGAAAGAAAATACCTTATCTGCCATTTATTTTGGAAACAAATATTTTTCTATATTTATCAAGCAATCTCTATATTTATATCAGTTGCATCTCTCATATGTACCTTATATATTTAAAAGGTTTTTGCATTAATGTGCTGTAGGATGATAAGTTCAAAACCAAACTAGAAATACTAAACTTTATTTCACTTTTAATCTTGGGTACAGATAAAGACAAGATTGTGGCCACAACGTGTTTTTGTTTTTTAAAACAAAGGTTTAGAAAATAGGCTTTAAAATAATTTTTGTTACGTCCAAATATTCTCATTATAACATTGAAAACAAATGGCAAGACATCACAAAAATTCCAGGTTTCTGAAAACCTTATATAGGGTATATGTTTTTGTCTGTTGAACTGATAGATCTGTATGTCTGGACTATGTAACTTATGAAATTTCCTTGAGACTGTACTTGTCCGTTGAAAAACAAAAGCTTCCTTTTGTCTTATGTTATTTTAGCTTATTTTATCACATGAATCTGAAAAATGAGCTGGCCTTGTAACATTTTTGTTTGCATTCATTATAGAGCAGTGTAGTATTGTTAGGTTCACTGGTCAGATGTATGTTATGTATGAGGTGTACCACATGAAAAGGAACCTCCAGGAACAGAATGTCAGTTTCAGGTAGGCTCATAAAAACTCCCTACTATGTTTTCTTGTGTGGCTTGTTTTTTCTAAAAGTTGAAAACTAACTTTTTGGCTTTCAATTTTTCAGCCTTAAAAATACACATACAAGTACTTGTGCACACAGAAATGCACATTCATATATTCTTACACCTGAAAGCTGTAATTTACAAACACAAATTGGGTGGCTCTGCACTTATCTACCTGAGTTGCAAACACACATTTGGTCTTTGTGCATATGTACCTTTTCCCCTGTAATCGAGGTTAGATTCTTAAACCTCCAGTTTTGCAAACCCCAAGTGTTCAAAAATCACAATTCCCTGTCCCCCAAATCCTGTGATTTTATTTTCAAAGTAATATATGTAGGATTATTTTTCCTTACCTTCTAGCTTGTCATCTTTTATAAGGGGCAAGTCTACACTGACTGTGGCAAATTCGCCATCATCAGTTTGATCTTTCTGGTTCGATTGAATGGTCACTGAAGACCTGATCAATAGATCAGGGGGTCAATGCAGTAAGTCCTTCAAGAAGAGTAGTGCTGAATTGAAGGGAGGGCATTTCCCTTTGACTCAGTGCAGTGTGGACGCCACGGTAAGTAGGCATTATGAAGTCAAAGGGAGATACTCAAGTTATTTTACGTAGCTTGCATATCTCCCTTCGACTGCTGCCAAATTCCGCAGCCAGTATAGACCAGGCCTCGCGCTGCACTCAGGTCACATTTACAAGCTTTTCTCTGCAACCATAAGGGCTAGAACTTCCTTTTTGTTTTTGAAATGACGGCTCAGGTTCCCATGATCACAGGATTCTGGGAGGTAGGAAATATCACCAACTATCATGCATTTCACCATAAACTCATGAGTCCTGGCAACACTGACCTTCCCCTTTTCTCCTTCTTGCAGCCTGCATACAAGTCAGGCAGAATTGTAGCTGCTGTGTTTAGAGTCTGTTCCATTGGAAAGTATTGCACCTTAAGGGGTCAGGGGAATTCTGCCCCATAAAGATGACCAAGCAGAGCTGTCCCAAGGGGGGTTAGTAAGTAACTCCCAGCACTAGATTGTGACAGTGGGCACACACCCATTCTTTGTGTGCCTGAAGTATCTGCAGCTATACATCCTACTCCCTAACAAAGCAGCTGTAGAACTGGTGTCAGTTCTTCTGTGCCCACATGTTGTATTTGTTGGTTAGGTAAAGTTAATTGCTATGGTATCCTGTGTGGTTAAAGTACTGAGCTTGTCTGATTGTTGTAATATGGTGCTGAGAGCTCCCCTGGGCAGTAGCTTAGTTAATCTGATCTCTTTTTGCCTGTTGTTTTTTGTGTTCAAGGGCCCTTGTGAGTTCCTTATTAATGGCCTTTGTTTTGGTTTTTTGAGGGCTAGTTTTAGCAGAGTATAGCATTAAATTCAAAGCAGTAAGAGATGTGAGGCAAGCCACCAACTTTTATTATAATGAAATATTTATTTGCTCATGCTCTTGTCTGAAAAATCAGTAAGAATAATTTTTATCTATGCAATTACATATTGAAGTATAAGTTATAGGACCCTCAAGTTCATAAGGATTTCACCTGAGCATCATAATTTGCATTTAAATACCACATTTCATGGTGAAGAATCCCAAAGTACTTTGTGAACTAGAGACAGGATCACTTGCTTCACGAGCCAATGAAATGCAACCACCTCTGGAGTGGAACATAACAGCTGTTTGAACTGCTCAGGGCTCCCTTGCTCAACTGTGTAGAACAGGAAGGGAGAAAAATCTATGCACATAAACCTGCAGGGGGAATATACAGTAAGTATATTGCTCAGATTGCAAGCACTTCAGGACTGAGTGTTTCTTCACATGTGCTTTTACAGGGCCTAATCCTATGACACCTCCATCTTCATTATGATCTTGTTCAATATAATATATTACACTTGCCGTGTGGCAAGAAAAGGCTTTAAAAGGCCTGAGTGTCAGTCACTCTGTGTTTTTACTGAGGCACTGGAACACACATTCTCCAATGCCCTATTTTTACACTGTTGTAACACCATTAACATCAATGGATCACTCTTGGTTTACAATGACATACAAGAAGTGAGATCAGAATGAGGCATTTAAGATCAGCCGCCGTTCTGAGACCCTTAAGTATAACAGGTCCATTAAAGGGTAACATTTAAGTTTATGAACCTAATCTCCATTTTCAAAAGTGATCTAGGCATGTAGAAATATCCCATTGACGTTAAGTAAGATTTAGGCTTTTAAATACCTAAGTCACTTTTGAAGGTTGAGTTTTGGCTCAGAAATCACTTATTTATTTCAACTGATGCGATAACATACTGCTTAATGCATGCCTTTGTCCATTATTCTAAACTTTTTCTGTTAAAGACAGAGGTCAGTCAGTGTGGCAGATCTGTGATTGATTTAATCACATGGGTTATCTGGATAGGTAATCACTGTTCATCAGACTTGTGTTCCACAGAGGTAAGGTGCTTTTGTTTTGTTTTATTTTAAAATTTAACACCAAATTGTTGAACTGCCTTGAAACATGCAGGCCTGATTATGGCTTTTAGATGGATCACAGCTGGATTTATCATGTCACAGGAAAAATCTTTCATTCTTGAGAATAAAAATCTGGTGTAAACAAGTCCATGGAGCTATGCCAGTTTACACCAGATGAGGGTCTATCCAAGAGTTCTTACAATGGGGGCTCCACCAGCTTATATTGTGGAGCTCTCCCAAATTGATATGGGTTTTTTTCAGCACTCAGATATACATTTTTTTTAATGCTAAAACATTTGCTCTGTGATTTTTTTTTTCCTTTAACCATATTATGCTGCAGGAAATTAAGTGCATGATGAAGATAACCTAAAATAGGAAATAGTTCTGACAGCCACAGCCCATTAAACTGTTAAATTCATCACTCTGCTTCCTTTATCAGGAAAACTATCATTAATTGTCAATTTGTTATTGGTCAGGATTCATTGTGGAATTTTGATGATTGGAAGCTAAGAGTAAACCAGATTTTTATGACCAATATTTCAGTAACTTTCCTTTGTAGTCTAATTGTATTACAATTTTTAGGTGCTGATTTAAAGATTTTAAACAAACAAAAAATCAGAGGAGTGAGGATATTTACCATTCATCTTTTTTTTTTTAATTTTATTTTTATTATTCCCTTTGCACTTGACTTCAAGCTTTGTGCTGGTAGTTGGATTACTGCTTTTTTATTTGTCTTAATCCAATAAAGGTCGTGTCCTCAGAAGAAAAGAGAGAAGATTTGTCAAATATGAACTTACCTAAAAGCAGAAACATCTGTTTAAATATGTGCGCTGATCATCACCAGGAGATAGGCAGGTGTTTTGCTCTGGTCTTTGTCATTTATTGTTACAGTCAAATAGAGTTTTTCCAGAAAGTTTTCCATGAATCTTTCAGGCAAAAATATATCCAGAATGCAATATGTATGCAACGGTGGCTGTAAACCCCTGCCGACTTCCTTTCGATAACTAAGGGCCACGTTCTGCTTTTTGTTTGACTGCATAGTGGTGGGAGAAGGCATTAGAGAACCTGTCTCTGCCCTTGATGCTCATGTGGTAATTGTCTCTGCCTTTTATGCTCATGGGGTGGGCAGGCCATGGCCCTATTGTGCTCTTGCACAAGAGGAGGTGCTGGCTGGCCAAGCTGGGAATAGTAAGCAGTACCACATAAAGAGCTATAGTCAGCACTGAGACTATGAGGTATGTCTACCCAGCAAAGAAAAGCCTGTGGCTGGCCCATGCCAGCTGACCCAGTGGTGGGGAAGAACTTTGGGCTGCAGCCCCAGCCTGGAAGTCTACATAGCAGTGAAACAGCTCTGCAAGCCTGTGTCTGCTGGCCTGGGTCAGCTGTGAGTGTCTAATTGCTGTCTAGACACACCTTGAAAGGCTCGAGCATGCCCAGTCACAATGGAATCTTTGGAGATGTTGCTGTTAAGCTCTAGCAAGTCTCTTCTGAGCATTTATGAAGTGTGATTTTATTTATTTATTTATTTATCTGGAAAGCTTACAACTTGGCTGCTTCTGCTCCAAAGAATGGTGATGCTAGAGCAAAGTAAAGGTCACCATGAGCATATTTTTCCTTCCCCTCATTCTCAGAAATGGCTGAATTATTTTGATGACTCCCCCCCCCCACCCTCAAATATTTAGACGAGGAGACACCCAGCTTGGAAGATTTCAATCCAAATGGTTAACTTTTGGCGAAGTAAAAAGCAACTGAAATCTTACAATGGAAAGGGTTGGACAACCTTTATAATGGGGGTTAGCAGCCTTTGCTGTAATTACATACACATGCTCACGGCTACAAATTGACCATGTTAGTAAAAAGACACTGAATCAAAATTAAAAACTAGTTAGCTTTTGTAGTATATATAGACTAAGATCCCAATCCAGGAGAGGCTTGTGAATATGCTTAACTTTATGGGCTGAGTCAATGTCACTATTTGCAGTGGCATGTGTACGTCTGCAAAGTGTCAGGGCGTAAATAACAAACAATGGGAGAAGGACAGTGGGCTCCTGTATTCAAGGGGTTCTGACACAAACGATAGAGTCTTGACTGGTTTGTGGAGTCACCTGCACTCCGAGATGCAATTTTCTGCCTCAGCTTGAAAAGGTACTTACTTGTACTACATGCATCCTGTCTTGTACCTGTGGCCTCCTTTAAGAGAACTCATTTCTAAGAAAGAAGTTGATTTGCAGAGAAGGAACTTGCATTGCATGCTCACTGTGTAAAGTCCTCATGGTTTTAATTCCTTAAGGTGTGGTATTGGAAAGATTTATTTAAAAAAAAATGTTGTTCTTATCTTTGATGGATGCCATGGCACTGTGTTCATGTCAAAGGCTTCCAGCTGACTAAGCAAGCAGCAGAGCCAGATGAGGATCGTTTATGAGATGCTCATAGTTTTACTGGTGTAATGTCATTCTTGTGACTCTCATCTAATTTATAGCTTTGGTTTTAGTGTTTTGGAGTGTATTGCATACTATCTATGGCTATGTCTACACTTGTTAATTTAAGTTGACTTAGCATGTCCATACTTAAATTTTAAGTCGACTTAGAGGGGACCCTACAAAATCGACCTAGAGCGCCTACACTGGATGCCTAGGTCGACTTGTAGGGGCTAGATGGACCTGGGACAGGTCCACGGTGGCAGGGAGGGCTCCCCTTGCCCAGTGCCAGGGGCTCAGCCTTTGCCCCATTGTACCTTGGTACAATGGGGCAAAGGGGGACAGGGACCCTGGCAGGTCATAGGGGCAGGGTGGGCAGGGCTCTGCCCTGCTCTGTGGGGGGCATGCCAGGCTGTGGCTGTGCCAGCTACCCTGGCAGGGAGGGCAGTGGGGAAGCCCTGGAGCCCCCTAAGTCGACTTAAAGTCAACTTAGGGCTACTCCACGTCTACACTGCTTAAGTCAACTTTCTAAAGTCGACTTAAGCAGCAAGTCGACTTAAAATGAGGTTTTACAAAGTCGACTTAATTTTTCTTTAAGTCGA
The DNA here is from genome assembly GCA_007922175.1 of Pelusios castaneus. Taxonomy (NCBI): domain Eukaryota; kingdom Metazoa; phylum Chordata; order Testudines; family Pelomedusidae; genus Pelusios; species Pelusios castaneus. The sequence goes on from ML685766.1 coordinate 36,228,737, forward strand.
CTTAAGCAGCTGCTTAAGTCAACTTAAGGAAAGTGTAGTGTAGACGCAGAGTAAATTAAGCTGACTTAAGCAATCTTAAGTCGACTTAATTTACAAATGTAGACGCACCCTAAGTGTATATAAAATTCTAAATTACTGGCACACATCTGATAATTCATCATTGGCATGTCTCTGCTGTCTGTCCATCTCAACATATCTTTTTGAAAAATAAGCACACATAGATAGAGGATATCTCTGGTGGATCACTTAATGCAAGTGGCAAAACTCTCATTTTCACAGTACTGGTTCACTCTTCTCAAATCCTGATTGTAGCAGCATTATAGTGGTCAGAGCAGGGGACTGTCTAGTTCCAAATGACCCTCCTTTTATAGAGACAAAATGAGTGAGGTAATATCTTTTACTGGATCATCTTCTGTTGGTGAGAGAGACAAGCTTTCAAGCTTACGCACAGCTCTTCTATAGGTCACTCCTTACGTGAACTTGGGCAAATTAGTTAGCCTCCCTCTGTCTTGGCTTCCACATCCATACAATTGGGATGAGTGCTTTAAGATTCTCAGTCAGGGCTTGATCCTGCTCCTGATCCAGTCAATGGAAAAACTTCTGTTGACTGGTATGGTGCATGATTGAGCCCAGATATGGTAAGGTGCTCTATAAGTGCAAGTATAATACATTATGTAACTGGTGGTACTAACTGTTTGAATAATTGAAGGTATGCTTGACTGTCACTCTGTTATGAGAGTTTACCAATTCCAGTGTTTTGAAAAATTATGCAGTAAAACTTCTTATTTTTTTAGGAGACTGTGGGTTGCTTTCATTTTAAGACCAATGAAGTTAATCAAGCCTGATCCTATCAAACACAGTTCTAAACAATGCACTTTTTTTCCTGCTGATATAAACAGGATACTTTCTTTCAGCAATGCTCTCTCCTGACATTATTTTAAAGTGTGGTTCTCTGAAAGTGGCTCTGTAAAAACTGCATCTTCTTACTGTTGTATTCAGTCATGGCTGACTATTTAATGGCAATAATATTTCAATATTATTTTTACTTCTGTTATATTTGCAGTGTCAATATGGAGCTGAGAGACCGAGTTGGATTCTATTCTGGGTTGTACATCATCATCATCAATGTAATTATTAATTAAGTTCTGCTTGAAGAACTCTATTATTGATGACATGTCACCCAGAAAGCACCCTGCTTAATTTTTGAGAATACAGTGTGAATTTTCAGGCTTAGAAGTTGGTGGGAAAGGATATTTTTTTCCTGTAAACAAAGCAGATTTGGTTTAGTCAGTGAGATACATTAAATGTAGAACTCCCACAATGCCAAGTTAATAGTCATTTTCAGACTAGAACCACTCTTTAAATTCCTTTGTATCCACCTTTGTCCATTGATTCAATGATCAATACATTAAAGCGTTTTTAAACCATGCTTAGAAAATTTTCCATTTTGTTTACAAATGTCATAGTATCTGGCTCATCAATTATGCTTTACTCATAAATCTTCATAAAATAACCATTGCCTTTTAAATTACTTATGTCATGATATTCATATTGATGAAATTTTAAATGTAAGATGGTGAAGGATGACCTGCTAAACACGGTCTCTAAAGTAATAGAACCAGATTCTTGTGGTCTGTGATAGTATACTTGCCATTAATATTTAATACACTTTCTTTTCCATTATAGCCCATCCCTGCCTGCCCTTGATTGGCAGTTGCCATCTCACTCAGGACCTTATGAACTTCGTATTGAAGAGCAGCCCAAATCCCATCACAGAGCTCATTATGAGACGGAGGGAAGTCGAGGGGCTGTGAAGGCATCTGCTGGGGGACATCCTGTTGTGCAGGTATCAATATTTGTATTGGCCAGATGCTTGTTTGTCCTGGCACTCTGAAGCTAGCACCCCTTTCTTTTTAAAAAAAATAAAAAGTGCACACACTCATACACACTTTTAACTCCATAGACTGGTTTTAGAAAAGCAAGACTTCTGTATGTTTGTGGTTCTTATTTTTCTTCTCCCTACTAAATGTTGCTGTTGTTGCATCATACGGAATAATAAAATACGGTGGGCCAATTTCTGATGCCAGGTTACACCTGTGCAATTCACAATGAAATCCACAGAATAAATTCCTCAGGTTGTTTTTCTAGTTGGAGCTGTAATTGCTTGTTGGAGGGCAGTTTGTTCCAGTATCATGGAAATAGCAATGAAGTAGTAGAAAGGGAAGAAATATTTTAGTTAATTTATCATGTTTAGATACTCATATAACTCCAATCGCTGTGGTATATATCGGAGCTATAATACTGTATCATGGTTCCTACTAAACTTTTTAGTTTCTATATTTTAGTATTTAAGTAAATAATGTCATAAACTGAATCCTGTTTGTTACTTGTGAATAATCTCACTCATTGTAATGGAACTTCTCTCATTAACAAGACAAGCAAGATTTAGCTCTCATAGGGTGTGTCTACACTTGGAAATTGTCGATTTAAGATTGCTTAAATCGACTTAATTTAATCTGCATTTACACTACACTTTCCTTAAGTTGATTTAAGCAGCTGCTTAAGTCGACTTAAGGAAAAATAAAGTTGACTTTATTAAACTTAGTTTTAAGTCGACTTTGCTGGCTAAGTCGACTTAGCCAGTGTGGACGCAGAGTAGCCCTAGGTCGACTTTAAGTCGACTTAAAGGGCTTCAGGGCTTCCCCACTGCCCTCCCTGCCAGGGTGGCTGGCACAGCCACAGCCTGGTGTGCCCCCCCACAGTGCAGGACAGAGCCCTGCCTATCTTGCTCCTATGCCCTGCCAGTGTCCCTGTCCCCCTTTGCCCCATTGTACCTTGGTACAATGGGGCAAAGGCTGAGCCCCCTGGCACTTGGCAAGGGGTGCCCCCCTGTCCCAGGTCCACCTAGCCCCTAGAAGTCAACGTAGGTGTCCAGTGTGGACACTCTAGGTTGATTTGGCAGCGTCCCCTCTAAGTCGACTTAATTTTTGAATGTGGACATGCTAAGTCGACTTAAATTAACAAGTGTAGACATAGCCATAGTGTTTTGTTGAATTGTACTGAGAACTAATGGGACCTGCCATGGATTCCTCTTTCACAGACATTCTTAAAAGTATGGTGTGTTTTGCTACACAAAATGGCAATGATCTGGGTTTCTTCTAGAAAGAAGTGCTTAAAGGATAAGATAAGTGAATCTCCTTCCCCATCCCCACAACACATTTTAAAGCATCAGGAAGTTCTGTTCAAGCTTTGATTCTACCTGTAACAAATTCTGCTTATAAAGGCTCTTAATCTATTCCCCTTATCCACACAAGGGATTGTCCCACTGAAGGTTACTAATGACAGTAAGGCAAGCTGGGCTTGGATCAGTACTCAAAATGATTACCTTGAAGCTACAAAGCTTTTTCTGGGAGTAACATCCTTCAAAAGACCAGCTGTATTGCTAGACAAACTTCAGATCATGTAAAGTCTGTGCATGAAAAGTTTGAATGTGTTTATCTGCTTTAAAATCTATTGTTATCTAACATTATTGAAGGACATTCAAGCTTGAAACGTTACTCAGCAGTGAATGCTGTCTATATTTTGTATTTCATTGAGTTACTAAAGACGAAATGAATGAAAGTCTGCAGAGTCATAGTTTGTTGTCCGTTTCTGCCAAAACTCATTGGTGACATGGGATTATGAGAGAGACCTGCTGAAAGACAAAGGATTTTAGCTGAGCATTTGTGAATGGTCTTAAAGGGAAATTTGTGGCAACCCATGTGATGACAGTGTCTACTCTGTTAGCTGCTTGATGCAGGGAAATGTGGACCGGAGACATCAATTCACAGCGTCTGGCTTGACACTTCAAAATTTCCAGCTCGCATAGTGGAAACACTGAATGCTCTGCCAATGTTTAATTGAGCTACATGTACCCAGGCATTTTCCCTACAATCTCTTGTTCCAGTATGCAGGGAATGAAGCATGCAGCCTCTGACTAGGTAGGGTGGCAGAAAAGGAAAGCGAAGGGGGCAGGCAAAGAAAGGAAGAGGGAAGAATTTAAAAAGAAGTAAGTACCCAGCTTGATCTGTTGATTTGATAAACATGAGTCTATTTTTCAATCCCTCTATTTCAATAGGGAGGTTAAGTGGCGTGCCCCTCTCACCCAAACAGAGGCGGCCTCAGCCTATCTGGGGCCCTAGGCAAAGGCCCCTTGGGAGGTCCCCTAGAGGACTCCGTGGCACTAGTCCTGCCCCACCCATCCCCATGGCCTCGGCATCCCACCGAGAATCCCAAAACACCACCCGCAGCCCTGCCCCCGCAACTCCAGTGCTCCTCCTGGGTCCCCCTTGGCCCCAGATCCCTGCGGCCAGCTCTCGCTGCCCCACTGGTGCCCCAACCCACCCCCGCGGCCACAGCTTTTGAGGTAGGCGAAGGGGTCCCTTACTGCTCGGGGCCCTAGGCGGTCGCCTGCTTCGCCTACCCCAAAAGCCGCCTCTGCACCCCAATCCCTACATCTCCAAAGGGGACTAGAGGAGCAGAGTGGAGGGAATTAATAGTCAAGTCTGTACTCTGGTCACTCTGATCCCCATCATTTCCCCTCCCCGAGAAACCTGATTCGGGTAATTAAAGGTAATCAGCTAATCAGACTGGTGAGCTAACTAACCAATTAGCCCATCAGTTCCAGACTGCTAGAGAGACAGAGGAAGGAAATGCTAGGGGAGAGAGAGGAACAGGATTAGGTGAGCTCTGTTTCACAGAGGCTTGAGGGGAGGGGAGATCTCTGCTCTTCTCATTTCCTGAGGTGAGGTCTTGAAGCACAGGGGATGTTGTAAATAGGTTGTTGTATGGGACTGTAAGGTTGATGGTGTAGGGAACTCAAATAAGTAGCACAGTGGATACACAGGTGGTTTGTAAAAGGCAGGTATAGACAGCTCTCTGCCATGCAGACAGAGAAACAAAATGGGACAGAGAAGTTTTCCAGGTTAACCCTTTCTTCATCCATCCCTACTGTCACAGAGGAATATTCCTCTCAGGAGTATTGGTGAACCTTAGCTTACCTGGCTTAAACTATAGTTATTTCTTTGTTTTAGACTTTTAAAAAATAAATGATAAAAAAGAAGAGATAATCCAGAACTCGCAGCATGAGAAGTGAAGGCATTCATTTCCACAGTAAGGCCCTCTGCGAAAGGGGATTGTCTGATGAATTGAGGACAGACCAGAGCTGCAAAATTCAGATCTGAATCCAAACTCTCCTGGAGTGCTTGGGTGGTTGAATCTGGGTTTTGGTTCAGTCCATCATATTACATAGCAATGGGACTAAGCCTCAGAGTTCACATCCTTTCCCCGGCCCCCCTGTCCTTGCGGGTCTGTGGTGTTCTGATCTGGGCTTTTGGTTCAGGCTCTTTGTTCTGATACAGTCTAATGTTTTCAATTGTCATGTCACTTACGTTCATTATGAAATTCTCCTGACCTCCATCACTTCCCCTGTATGCTCTGTTTCCTATTTTTCTGCTCTGGTACTTGGTTTTTCTGTTGCTGTTACTTTTGGGGGTTCATTTTAAACTTTTTTAAAAATAAGATTCCCTCCCCTTTCCTTCAGTAACACAGAGAGGGAAAAGCACCAGAAAAGACTCAAAGAAGCTTCCCCCACACATTGGAGATGTTTGCAGGGTGTGTTGGGCCACAGGGGAAGTAGGCTCAGGGAGCAAACGCTGTGTGTGGCACAGGACCCCCCAATACAGAAGGTTAAACTCTGTGGCAAATTGCCATGGAGGTTGCTCTTCTCTAGCCAGCCAGTGTTTATCTCTTTTCCAGCCAGCATTAACTCTCTCACCACAGCAATTAGTCTTCCTGGAGGAGAGGAAAATGTGCAGCTGTAGTTGGGAGCCAATGGCTCTTGAGGAAAACATGCTCGCTGTCAGGAGAGAGCATGGAAGGAAGGCAGGTTCCCCTCACAGATGTGACAGTGTGTGAGCTAATTTCCCCATGGAGCACCTGGCTGCTTGAGGCAGGTGAAATTCATCTGTGCTGTAGGGGGCTGCTGCATCATTTTAAAGCCTTACCTAGGGTCCCATGATGAGAACACAGGCAAAGCTGGTGCACAATCCCTCTTCCCCTGCATGCCATGGGCATATTCACCACCATTTTTAATATCAAGCAATGGGTCAGTATAGGGAGGGGCTGCAAGAACCATGTTTATACAGGTCCTTTATCCCCCAGCATCCCATGCAAGAAGGGCTGTAGCTGTTTTTTTTGTCCCAGAGGGTTTGCCCTGACCTCCAGACTGGAGGGTGCTATTCATCTCCCTGACCCCTAGACTACAGGGTGCTGTTAATCTCCCAGATGCCTGGCAACATCCAGATAGATATTGCTTACTGCAGGTAGAATGGATCTCACCAAAGTCAATGGCAGCCTCCCCCTCCAATCATTTACCTGTAATCCCCCTTTTTGCATTTAAAATTGCATGTGGTGAGGCTCACTTGTGAGCATTCCTAATGCAGTGTTCCACTCCTGGATATTTGCTCTCTACCTGCTTGGGTGTGGAGCTGCCATGGCAGCCCCAAGCTATCAGCAGTCTTGATTTCTAAATGCTGTGAAAGCGGGATGAGCTGACACACCTAGCACGCTAATCTTACTTCAGAACATTGGCAAACCAAAAGTGGTGGTTAGTCAGTGGTGATGAGAGAATGGTTGGCAAGGGTTTTTATATCTTGGCTCGTAGAAATATGCTACCAGTCATCATTGCTTTCAGTGAATCAGTACTGAGTCAGAGTCCCAGGCAGTTTTGGGGGTATATGGTGCTGCTGGAAGTGCCACATTTTAGATGTGGTTTAAAATTGAAAACATGACTATTTGAGAAACAAATCCAGGCCCTGAACACTCATAGTTGTTAATACCATTGCCCTTTTTTGCAAAAGTGAAGGTAATAGCCCTGGAGTTTCTGGGGAGGAATTAGATACTGTGGTGATGGGCATTACAGAAAACCCTAAAACAAATTCATTAGGTCATTCTGCCAGCTGGGGTGAATGGATTTAAATGAGGTTACACCAGCGATAAATTTGACATGTTCTGAGAGTCAAAAAAAACTTCTTCTAGTTATTTAAGTTGAGAGAGATTTCTCACTCTTCATTCTGAGCATGATTGTATAGTGTTGTATTGTATAAAATGGCTTCTGCGTTCTCCCTGGAGGTGACAACGGGTCGGTAAACTAACAGATACTGCTTGTGTAGCACTTGGAGATGCTTGTGGAGGAAAGGCCCTAGATTATAAATGTAAGGTATATAGTTATTCTAATTAATAACTCCTCTTTAGAGAAAAAGTATTTTGGCTACTTGTGATGGCATTTTTACAACAAGGGTGTGGTGTATCTATGAGATTAATTAAACATTTGTGAATATTTGGATTTTAAGTGTTTAGGCATTCCCATAGTGGACTGGGCCACACGGTAAAAGAAAATATTCAAACAAAATAGAATTGGTTAAGAACTGCTTTCAAAATCATATTTATTGCCTGAATGCTTATATGTTAAGAATGTAAGGGATTTTCTGCAATGTCAGCAGCAATTTCAGCTAGGTTTTATGGCCAGGAAAGAGAAATAGTTTGTTTTTTGAGATAGAGAAATTCAGTTAAAGTCATCTATTACTCAAACAGATTAATATTGGAAACATAGTTTTCTTTGTTCCTCTCTCCATACAAGCCCGGTGAAATTGCTGAGATGACACAAGGTATAAGTCAAGGCAGAATTTGACCTAATTGTGGCTGGCACTGTTTCATCGTTGACTTTAGGGGTATGAAATAATCCCCTTTACATCTAATTTATGCCCTTTGGGACAGCTTTCCAAGGGTATTTAGGCCCCTAGTGAGATTTACAAAGGTGCTTATGCAGCCTTGGCTACTAACTTCCATTGAAATTCACCATGCGTCAGCACTTCTGGAAATCTCACTATATCTTTTTAAGCACCGAAATACTTTAGTAAATCTAGCCATCTCTCCTTCTCTAACTGGTTGCTATCTATGTTAACACTTGGAGAGCGTTAGCCTTTTCATCCAAAATATACAAGGACGACATAATTAATTAAATGGCTCCAAGACTTCAAAGGCCAAACTCAAGACAGCCGGGCCATCTAGTTTCCTTCAGGTTTCAAGAATTCTTATTATCTTTGTCTCAGTCTTAGCTAGTAGCTAACATCATGTTGTTAGAACTTTGAGGCAGTGCCCCCCTTCTCCCCCCCAGTCACAAATGTATTTGGTACAGGCTTTTACACTACAATATTTCTTTTTTGCACAGTGCTTTCTGCACAACTGTATTGCAAATAATTTACAGCATTAGGGAATAGAGTTGCAAAGTTAAATCAATGATATCAGAAGGAAAGAGAAATGAAGTATAGGCTAAGGCAAAAAAGAGACATTTTCAGATGATATTTGAAAAATGATGAAGAGTTAATGAGCTAGAGAGTTTCACAAATGCTGGTTCAGGGAAAGGCGGGGGAGCCAAAGCTCTCACAGCAAGGTTTAGATCCACCACAGCACTTAAGCATGTGCTTAACTTTAAGCATGTGACCAGTCTCATTAAAATTAAAGTTAAGCATGTGCTTAAATGCTTTGCTGCATTGAGGTCCAACCCTGATGAGCTTGTTTAAAGTACAGAAGAGGCTCATTACTGGCTGAATCAAAGGAATTAGAGAGGTCCAAGGGAGTACGTCTATGATGGGTCTAACCCAGGGGTTCTCAACCCCTGGCCCGCATGCCAAAAGTGGCCCATGGGACTTTTTAAAATGGCCTGCACTATCTGGGCCACTGGTTGGGAGCCAGGCCACAGCCGCCCGGTCCCGGTGCGCAGCTGGGAGCCTGGCCGCACACCTCCCCTCTGGTCCAGGCCAAGGCTCCAAGGGCTGCGCGTGGGCTGTGGGCCAGTGCAGCTGGGGGGGGATGCGGATCGGCACGGTACGGCACCCATCTGGGAGGGGGAGCTGGGCCAGTGCGGCTTTGGGGCGTGCTGGCTGCTGGGGGAGGCCACGGGCAGCACAGCGTGACGGGGGGCGGGAGCGTGGGCCGCCCTATTGCTGGGGCCCACACACCTGCCCAGAAACTTGCCCTGTTCAGGGGCATCCAGCCCCCCCCTTTAAAAACAAAAACCTCTCAATTTTTTTCAAATATAAAAAAAAATCTTTTTGGCTCAAGGGCCACAAATACTATTTTTACAATCCTGAAGGGCCAGTAGTCTATTTAATTAAAATGTTATTTAAATTTAATTAGATTATTTTAATTAAATTTGAATTTAATTAATTTGATTTTTATGTAAATTTAATTAAATAGACTGGTGGCCCCTCAGGGTTCTAAAAATTATATTTGTGGCCCTCAAGCCAAAGAGGTTGGGAACCACTGGTCTAACCCATGACTGTCTGACACTCGGTGAGGAGGGGATGTAGAAATACTTGTGAGGCTGTCTGTATTGGGGCAACTATTTATGTTGTTAATATCAATATTGCAAAATTGCAATGTTATATAGTGTAAGCCATGCACGGTGCCAATGGAAAAGTCATGACTGGCTAAGATTCATAAGCACATTTACATGTATGTATCAATTTTCTATTTTAAGTTCTAATTATATATAGTATATTTATATTTCAACTTGTGCTGTGTTTCTGGGTAACATCCAAGACAGGATGACAGCAGTACTGACCCTGTTTAGTGGCTTAGGAAGGGAACTGAAAGGTACTATGAATCCAGAAAAAGAACACAGGGGATAGACTGTGAGTCACTGGGGCATGTAAGAACGTGCCTAGGGACAGGGGACTGCAAGGCTTTTCTATGCCATGTGTCTGTGTTTGGGACAGGCCACATGGCAAAGGAACATAAAAGGCAATTGCACCATCCCCATCTTGTCGTTCTTTCTGCTTTTTATCTCTGGATCAACTCACCTACAACTGAAGCTCTGAAACAAAGGACTGAGACCCATCCAAGTGTACATCAGAGGAACTGTACAAACCTACAAACTCCAAAATGCTGCTGAGAATCTGATATATATGGACTTTAATGCGGGGGCATTGCTGCCCCCAAAATAGGTTCGGAGCCCGGGGGCCTGATCTGGGGCTCGATCCATCCCCTGGGTCCCTGGTGGGGGCTGCATCGGGACATTGGCAGTCAGGCCCCAGTGGGAGCTCATTCGGGCCCCCAGTGGCAGCCGGGCCCCGAATCCCCACCAGACTCGGGGCATGTGCCCCATATGCCCAGTACCAGCAGCACCACTGCTTTAATGTACTTGTATGTATCTGATTGCGCTGACCATTTAACATCCCTCATTGTTTGTTTCTTTCCTATTAGAATAAAGCTTTAATTTTAGTTGCTAAAGGATCGATGGGCAACGTGGGTAATTGGCATAAAATCCAGATTCACATTGATTTGGTAATGTGGCTGACCTGTTGGAGATCAGGAGAATATTTTTGTTAAAGTTTTCATAACTCATTTCTTTACTGGGTCCAGTGGCTGATTGGGAGCTAGAGACTGGAATGCAGTAAAGAGGCTGTGTAACTTCTTTTTTTGCTTCTTGATAACCAGCATGGGAGATCAGAAGCGCTGTAGATGACTGCTTGGTGAATCTAACAGAGGGTTAGCCATCCATTTGAGAAAATCTGCTTTCCTTTTGCAGCCTGCCCTGACCTTGGCATTTCCATGTGGGCTACCCTAGGCACAGATGGGTCACACGACTGTTAAATTGTTTTCTCCTGTCCTCTCGGACAAGACAAGGCCATTTTTCATTAGTAAGGAGTCATTCTGTTTATTTTATTTTACGGTGAGATGACCTACCTCTATGTGCCTTTCTAAACTTCTGCTTAAAAGCAAGCACCACCCTTTCATCCAGATGGAAATATTATCCTTTCTTATGGTGAGAATGTAAAGACAGCAGCAAGCACCTGTTAGCCAGGTTGCAATTAGTAGCACAAAGCCAGACACCAAACCTGCCAGGGAGCCTACATTTTATAGCCCCATTTTAGGCAGCCGGTACTGCTCAAGATTAAGTCTAAGCTGAATGGCTTTCACACTTCTTGCATCTGCATAGTTAAAGCTGTCCTCAAACTAGCAGACAGATAATTGAAACTGAAAAATAGAATGATCTGGCAGATGCTTTGTGGCCAGAATTGCTTCTATAAATCTAACAAATGGGGAAGAACCTGTTGAAAGTTTTCACCATTAGATAGTTTATTTTGGGGGAGGGTTGTGGTGAGAGGGCTCTCTTTGGTTACTTCACATAAAACTGCTCCCATGAGATTACTGCATAAGCATAGCTACATTCAGTAGCTCCTCTTCACCGCTGAAAGTGCATCTCCAGAGAGAAGTAATTTTGTGTACTGCATCCATGTGTCAGCTGATCAAGATTTTCTGACAATGTGTAGTGCAACTTTATCCTCACCATAAGAATAGGATTTTGGGGATAGACCTCTGTAGTTTGGAACAACAGCCTGTTTTAAGTGAGAATAAAAATTTCCCTATGTGGTGGATGCACTCAAATCTCTCTTGTGAATTGTCTCTTGCCCATGCTCAAACTGACTTGCTGCAGCATATACTTTGCTGCTAAGGAAGTTTTATGGGTAGCAATATAATCAACCTATCATTCTGATTGGAGGAAGTTAACAAACCTCTTAGGTTTGGCTGTGATTCAAATTTTCTTTCCACTAGGAAAGGACAATGCAGAAGAGGGTGGTACTAGATGTGGAGGGTGTTTAACTGCCACTGTTTTGGTTGACACCAGAGATTGAACCACCAAAGCTATTAGACTCTTCAGTTTCAGCTGAAAGCCAAGCTCTGTTTCTTTTTATTCCCCTGTCTGTCGTCTCTTGGTTTATACTTGGATTGTAAATTCTTTAGGGGCTAGGACCATCTTCTTGTTCTGGGTTAGTACAGCATGTAGCACAAGGAGCCCTGTTCCATATGTAGGATTATCAACATTGTTTTTCAAAAATAAGTGGCAATTATCTCAGCATCCCTACACTGCTCTGCCCCATCCCTCCTCCCAATATTAGTTATTAAAATAATAATAAATAATAAGCAGTACTCACTTACATTCACTAGGGGTATTTCTTGCTGCTTTTTTACCCTACTCAGCAGCCTCTGATCTTGATGTACAGCTATAAAACAAAATGAGATGCCCCCTCTAACACGGGACTGTTGGCAACCCTACTACATACTACAGTAATACAAATAACTACTAATAATTTCTGGATTAGGCATAGAAGGGGACATAGAACATATCTTAGCCCATGGGTTACATTTGATTTTTGCATATGTTAAGAATGAGGCTGTTTCAGAACAGGCTTCATGAAATACATTAGAAGGCTCCAGTAAGTAAACAGAAGTATTTATTTTAGGGAGGAGGGAAAAAGAAAGGCTGTCAAAATAGATTTTTAAAAAGTCCTTCATTGTTTTATCTTTACTGTTTCTAGAAATTATACTGGTCACTAGTTAATGGGGATATCTACTCTCAACTTCCCTTGTTCTCAGCCTTTCCCTGTTTTCCTTTTTGGCTGGCTCCTTAAGATGAGGGATTCAATAGAGAACATCACAGAATTCTTCATTATCTGTGTATTATCTTCTAGTTGCCATTTGGTAATAATAAATATGATGTGGATGGTGCCAATATTGCTTTCACACTACATACATACATTTTAATGGCTATTTACATCATGGTTGGATATTGCAGGGAAGCAGGGGAAAGATTGTCAACCATTATTTGTAGAACCCGTTCTGTCTCCTTCTGTTGTTTGATCAGTTTTGGTGCATTCTGTATGCAGACTGTCTAGAAACAGTGTAGAGAAAATCTTTTATAAAACAAGGAAAAGCAGAGCAAAAAGATAATTTTTCTTTTCTCCTGCCTGACATGCATAGTTGTGGAGTCTGACACTGCATCTTATCAGTTGTGTGTATAATGGGCAATGTGGAAGGGATTTTTGAGCACCATGTGATAGGAAGATTTGTCATTATTTTACAGTGTAGTTCATAACATCTCTACTCAGACTGATGCTCATAGGGGACCATTCAGTAGCAGCTCTCTACCCCTGCCCTTTCCATATCTTTCAGCCATCTGCTTATCGTTGTAGGACACATCTTGATTCTGTCTCTGCTCAGGCTTGCAGGCTATGGTATGACAGATATTCTGCTGCTGCCTGTGTGTTGTGCTCTTTACTCACAAGCATTGAGGTCACAGCAAAGCTTATTTTAAGTAGGAAAAATTCCCTCTTCCCGCTCCACCAAAGACAAGGTAGTTCTTCTAGTTAGTTGTTGTGATGGCTGACTGAAATGGACTAAGGGATCTTTTACAGCTATGTGCTAGGGAAATGACTACCTGAGCTGCAGTAGGTTATCAAGGTGTTTGTAGTGCTTCTGGTAAGACTGCATTGAAGATACTCTTACAGAGTTAATTGTTTCTGGGTCAGTATTATAAATTCAGTCTTGAGTGAGAGCTTTCAGACACAGCTCACGAGTGTGGTGTTTCTCTCTCTCTCTCTCTCTCTAAACCATATTAAAAATAAATAGTTCTTAAACAAGAGGAAAACCAGGGAGCGATGACAATGAGTCTAGCTTCTGTGGATTGATTTGCATTTGTAGGACTCCAAAACAGCTATAATTTAATAAGAAAAATTTACAAGCAGTTAATTGTGTGGCCTAATAGAGTTGTCTTTTGAGAAAATTATTTAGATGTCTGAGATATTATCGTTGAAAAGTGCCCCTACACTTACACAGTATTTACTCTTTCATAAGGACAGTCTGTACCATTTTCAATAAATCTCTGCTATTAGGCACCCTAAAGTTGGAAATGGGTGGTTAGAAATGTTTATAGTCAGATTTGCAAAATAAGAAGACTCCAGTTCTGCAAGCTTCACACAGCTTCAATACACTTATTGTTAGCCTGAATAAGGATTGGAGGATGGGCCTCAAATGTTTGTGACTAGAGTCTACAAAAAGAAACAAACCCTATTTCTACAATGTGGGACCGAAGGCTGGGAGATCTTAGGAAATTCCACACTGGGCAGCTTTTCCTGACTTAAATTTTCTAGCACAGATCTCTAGAATGAGTCTTTATTGATCCAGTTTTTAATGCACCTGTTACCCTCTACTGAGAGTGTAAAACAAGTTAGAAATACTTGAACACTCAGTACTAGTCAATGCATAAATGCCTTAACATATGTTTATGGGACACACCGGGATGTCTCTCTAAGTAACAAATAAATGTTATGGACTAGACTGTAAATGACTTCCGGCCATGGAACGGGAGGGCAAAAGGAACATTACTCCCCCATTTTTGCAGCCAGGGTGAAAGGAATCTGTGAAAGCACTGTGTCAGCATACTGTCCAGGTAGCCATGGGAGTTGGTGGTCCTGAATTGCAGACAAAGAGGTAAGTGGCCTCTGCATGGAAGTTCCTGTGGATCTCCTCAGATGAGTGTTTGATCTCTGGGGCCTTCTGGTCAAGAGGGTGGGACTCAGGGTTCTGCATTCCATTGCCCCTGACAGATGAATTCCTAGAGTGTTCTCTATGTTGAAATTTAGGCTTGGTTTACATTATCAACTTATATGAGTATAACTGCATCACTTGGGGGTGGAAAATCCACACCCTTGAGCAATATAGTTATACCAACATAAACCCCTGTGTAGACAGTGCTATGTCTGTCAGCCTGCCTATTGCCTTTTGGGGAGGTAGAGTACCTGTCCTGACAGGAGAAGCTTTGCTGTTGGCGTAGATAGTATATTTACGAAGAGCTAAAGTGGTGCAGCCCTTACAGAAGACAAGACCTTACTTGGTTTCCTATGCAGGTTATTCCCACATGGAGAACACAGCATTTTGGCCTCAATCCAGCAAAGCGCCTAAGTATGTGCTTACCTTTAAATACAAGCGGAGCATCATTGAAGTCAATAGGTCTGTTCATATGCTTAAAGCTAAGCATATGTGTAAGTGTTTACTGGATCTGGGCCGTAACTATTTTAATGTTTATAAAGTTAATTGGATTTTTATCTGAGTGGAGAATTGGGCTCAAAATTATATTGAGAGATACAATTTGTCCTGTGTGTTAGAAGGATGAGTCAAGGCTTTGGGAGTGCAGGCCAACTATTTAAGACTTACTTGCTTGCAATGTTATTTACAACCAGAGTTACAAGTCAGTAAATCTTCTTCAGCATTGTCAGATTATTGCATGTTGAGTTGTACCCCGAAGCTGAAATGAAACAGTTAAAATTAAAAAGCTATACCAAAAGCCAGATGCTTTTTTTATGAACCGTACTAACCCACATACAAAATACCTGCTAACCTGCATGAGGCAAGTTATTAATTTTTTACAAGTCTGCTTTGGTAACTACACATCTGTCCTCTATTCTTAAAGTAATATCTCAGATCAAATTATTTTTTCCTCCTTTCTACTACCAAATACACAGAGCATAATTTTCATGGGCTATATAGTGTGTAATGCAATGTGTGTGTTCTATAGAAATATAGAATAGGACCCAATTTTCATCTCACACCAATTTTATACCAATATCACTTCATTGATAGTCTTAATTTCTGATTTTTTTATTTTATTTTTGAGATTAGAAAACTAGAATCAATCCTAGAAGCACATTGTAATCTTAAATATATTAATGCAACATCTATGTATGTGATTATAACATATATTTTCTTTTTGTAATCAGTTTTTTGTGAGTTGGAACAAAGACTAAATAGGTGGAAAATATAGTATCAAATTACTCAGATGCACTCAATAGTTTACAGCTTCCATTCTGAGCATGGGTTTATCATTTCTCTTCTTGTGAAGCATAGCTTAATAGATCTTCTTTGATATGAGCTGTGGAAGAGAGAAAATCCATTAGAACATCTGTTATATAAATAAACATCAGTAAAACATGTTGCATACTGCAGTGAAATCAAACAAACCTATTCCACCCTGCATGTGTTCGATATAATTCCAGCAAGAATTGCATGTTTTCACTGTAACAGTTGGAACTGGGTAATGATCAATTTAATTACATGTGGTAAAAAAATTCAGGTTGTAGAGAGGTATGTAATATGATTTTAAATATAGGTTTTATTATTTAAAAACACATGTTTTTAATGTTTCATTATCGAATCTGGCTAAGGAACTCCTGCTTTTCATACAGACAATGTATATATCAGAGTTTAAAAGTCCAAGGTGTACATTTCAAATGGAAACCCATTCAGGGCAGTAAACAGCTCTGAGATGTAGCATTATCAAGTTGCTAGGGATTCTACATTACAGTTCTAAATTTTGAGGCACAATTTATGGAAATCTGCTGTTTGTTGCATTGATAATTATTGCCAAACTCTGGTCCCATTGAAGTCAGTTGTCAAACTCCAATTGTCTTCAATAGAACAAGAACTTGGCCTTTAATGCTTTTATCTTATACATGCAGAAATATTGATTGATACATAATATTTCAAGCAAAAGAGAAATATCTGAACATAGAATAGCTTAAGGGTGTGACCTTTTCATTTCGGTTCAATAGAGCACTTAGGTATGTATTAATGTCACAATCAAATCAAGCTGAAGTGTGCTGCTAAATAGGATTGCTTTGCTGAATTGGACTTCATTGAGTTACTGATCATCTCTATGCCTCAGTTTCTTCTCCTTCACAGTGTGGATAATGATGCTTTGCCTACTGCATGCAGGTGTTATGAGGCTAAATTAATTGTTTGTTAAGCACTTCATCATCCTTGGATGGAAAGGGCTATTAAAATGCAAATTATTATTAAATTACTGTGCAGATTCCTGGTATGAACCAAGCTCTACATTTTAAAAATATTTAAATTTAGTTTTTATATGTAGATGCCCTCTACAATGGTAGTGTTTGTTTCTTATGATTAGCATGCATTTGTTTTATATATCATACTGATCTGTTGTTAGTAACTTGCCCAAGGCATAGCCCATCTGTGATGGAGCTGAGAATAGAAACCACATCACCTAGTTTCCAGCCTCAGTCCCTTAATCACATAATCATCCTTTTTCAATAATATTTCATAATTCTGTCCATTTTTGGTCAAAATACACCTCTTTAAATTAGTTTCTACACATGTGGATAGGAAGCGCTGCAAGGTTTGGAAGACATCTTGTAATTCATATGAATTCTGCTCAATAAGGAGACTTAAGTAAGACCCTCACTTCCTTACCTCCATCTGTTCTCTTTCCCTCTCTCCCCCTGAAAAAAAGAAAAAGCAACCAGAATCGGTCTCATGGCCTGGCTTCTTATAAGGCCCACTGGGGACATAAAACTTTCTAGAATATTGATGTACTACATGCTTGCTCTGCTTCTTTCATTGAGTTTTCAGGCTTAAGGCTGCAGAACAGAATACTCTGCAGCCTGCTAATTGACTAAGGGGTCTCAACTACAGATATTTTGGGGTCTTTGAGAAGAGAACCTTGGCAAATCAGTTAAGATAAAACCAGAAATTAAATGTTACAATATATTAACTTTCATGGCAATAGAATGGTAACCCCAGTATGAATATTCTGAATGTGGTGGTGAACTGCACTCCAAATTATTTTCAGAGTTGAAGCCTTTAAATATAGTGCTTAATTTTCTGTCTATAAATGGCTTAATAGTTTAAACAGGCTTCATCGGGGTTAGAGGGGGGAATATATTTATTTAGAAAGCTGTTGTGTACTGAAAATAACCATTGTTGATCTAATAGCTTAGTTCTCTATAGCCATCATAGCTAGTCTGCATAGAACAACACTGGACCAAACATCTCTGCATCTTTGTTCATTCCTGTAGGTAATAAAACCACACCTTTAATGTATCCCATGGGCAGACTACTGCATTCACATGTAAGAAGTTGCCTAAAATGTGCACATCTGATCAACTGACTAATGTTGGCTGTGTCCAAGCAGTCAATGGTAGCTCAGTGTTGGGGCAGTCTGTGATAGATGGGTTGAAACCCTGGCCCAATTAAAATCAATGGCAAAACGATTCTCCTCGGTGCTGGGGTTTGGACCCATCCTCAAGATCAGGAAATGTAAAAATGGCATAAAACTACCTGCTAAGCTATACGCATCTGAGTGGGGAGGATAGATATCAGAGCCTGGGTTCCACTCTGAGCAGGAATCCCCATGCTGCTATTTTTAGCCCTGTGGTGCAAGCCTGAGTTTAGCTGACCTGGGCTCTAAGCCTTGCCTCAGTGGCTTCCCCCTCTCCCCAGTGTAGATGTACTTCTAGGCTCATTCCAGGATTTGGGCCAGATTGTGCACAGATATGCACATTCTTAATATAAAAACTGCGCACCTGGCACAAATAACAGCATGTTTACAAGTATAAGTCTGCCTAGGGTATCTTGTCTAGGCGCATGTCATAAATCACTGCTGCAGCTACATTCTTTTAGTAGTTACATGGCCACAGAACTTGCTAAACAGAAGGTACAGATAGGGCAGAAAAGCAACAGTGGGAGTGGATGTTGGCTGTAAAATGATTTATGGTTCAGTTTGTGGGTATGGAAGGTGTAATGGCAGGTAAAATAGAAATGGAAAAAACGCTCTGTGCAGGAAATTTTTTTAGCTAAATTTAGGGAATTTTTTAACCTAAACAAGGAGGGCTGAGCCATATCTTTTTTTACACTCATGTAACTCTGTTGGCTTCAATGGAGTAACTTCTGATGTGAACTGATCAAAATCAGTATTTAAGTTGGAAACCTAAGAAGAAAACACTGGAGATAATTTTGCCTGAAATGTTCACAGCCCTTCACTGCATTGTAAAAGTGAGTTAATTTAACTGTCATTTGGAAGTCTCTCACACTCCAGTTTCTAACTGCTATGGCCCCTGTCCAGATAAAAACACAGACAGCCTGCTGGAGTATAAAAGCCCCAGACGGTCACATATGGTGTATATGCAGCACTGGGCCAAGCCATCCAGGAGAAAAGTCGTCATGCTGTATAGGGGCCACCTGCAACCTACCAGGGAATTGTGGAACTGCTCAGGAGAAGAGTTAATTTAAATGAGCTACCTGATTCTTGTGCAACTCAGGCCCTTCCCCAAGGCCTGGATCTTTACTTTCCACACTCCTAATGAGGAAAGCCATGCAGCTTTGGAAAACCATGACTCTAAGACTCCAGTAACCCATCTTGCCTGTGTTGGGGTGGAGAGAGGCCTGGCTCCATTCCTTACAGCAGAGGAGAGGGGAGAAACCAGTCAGATTGTTGATACAGCTAGAGATGAGGGAGGGCTTCTCAGCCTGACTGTGGCAGATCTCTTCCTTCCTCCTCCTCCTGATTGCTTTGGCTGGCAGGATAGTTAATCTCAAGTACTCTGTGTCTGTTGGGGCAACATGCTCAAAGCTACCATCCCTTTAAATTTGCAGATTGTCAAAGGAAGATTCCCCTTGAATTAGGGCATCATTCCCAGAATCCATTGACTTTGGAAAGAGTACAAGATGGGGTGGTTGCATTGTACAGCTGTTTCGGAGGAGCCAAGTCTGTCCTAGAAATGGGAGCAGCTTCTGCAGCTGTATTAGCCCAGGAGATTCATGTATATGCTGCAAGCCAGCAGCCACGAAGGCTGCTTTTCTCTGGTTCGAGACCTAAATGGCTAGTGAGTCAGTCATGGAGTGCACAAGGTCTCTATTACATTAAGATTAATAATTCCTCACAGCATATTTGCAGCTGGAAGCTTTATGTGGATCTTTATTCATCATGATGTGAACAGCTGCTCTTATGCTGCACTGTCAAAGCAAAGTCCAAGTGGCAGCACAGGAAAGTGGCACATAAAACAGACTCCAGCTGTTTTCCATTCATTCTCCTCCTCCTCCTTCTGCTCTCCTCCCTTGGCACCCTTCATCCTCAGCCTTGTTTCTTGGGGGATGGGAGCCATCTTATTTTTATTTCTGGGCCAAATCTAATATAAGGACGTGAATCTGAATGTTTAAAAAGTAGTTCAAATGAACCCAGAAAGAAATTGGTTTAGTATATTTAAAAAAAAAAAAAAATCTTGCAAACAGCACAAAAAAATGTTGGAATTCTTATTACATTTTAACTTGTGGGTGAGTAAAGAGGTAACATGTGTATTATGTCATAAAACGGTGACATGAAATCTATCTTAGTTACACTGAATTTTACTTGACTACTTGCTTCTGTATAAGTTGTCATGGTCAGAGGATATCTTCAGATCTGCAAGAGGAGATCTTATTTTACGCTTGCATCTTTGTGCCTTGCCCTTTTAAGCAAGACACACTTCTTATTTTGGCTTGCTCATTCACCAAAGACTGCATCGTATAATGGATTTGAAGTTTGTCCAAGGATTAGCACCTCTACCTTTTCCAGAAGAGCCATGGCCTCTTCAGTGATGACAAATGGTCAAGAGCTTTGTTTTATGCTGAATCCAATGTGGCAACACAAGAAAGAAGCAGTGTATGGATCCTGAGAATCATCAGCACCATATCTGACAGGAAGTAGAAATGTTCTGTGTCCCTTGAAGTGTCAAACGTCACTAACTTTGTGTAAGTCGTGAGCTAGCCCAGCCCAAAGCAGTATGGCTTTGGTTGGGGGGAATAAATATCTCAATGGTGCAGCAGTCATTTAAATACCAAGTCCACATGGAAGTAACGCTAAAAGTTGAAGGATGCAGCTGCAAAAGGACAGAAATTGTGTGAGAACATTCCCTGAATGCACTCAAGCCTCCAGCATGGGATCGTATTGAATCCTATTATGCAGTCCTTCGCTGGGCAGGTAGCAGATGGCCTGGAGTGCTTTTCATCATTTGCAATTGGCAGGAAAATTTCATGCGTTTCTTTCAGCTGCAAACCTCACTGCACTTGTTCCTGCCACCGTGGATTTGGAATACTCTAATGTGCTGTACATGAGCATACACTGAAACACCATTTGCTAATGTAGAATGCAGCTACCCACCTATTCAGCGGCGCTTCCTTCAGGGAGTGCGCTATGCCTGAGCTCTTTCATCTCTGTTGGTTACTAGTTGATTTTCAGATGAATCTTAAGATATGTGGTTTTTGATCAATGAAATCTGAAATATTTGGAAATCTGACTACTGCATAGACCAGTGGTTCCCATACGGGGGGCCAAAAGTTTCCTGCAGGATCTTTCAAGGTGCCCCGCTGCTCCCCTCCTGCTGGCTACATAAGAGCCACTGCTTAAGGACCCACTCAGAGCATGTTGCCATGGGGCTACAAGACTGTTGCAGGCTCCTGGCTGCAGTCAAAGGGATGGGAGATCAGGGCTCCCCTCCCCCTAGCTGTAGCAGGGACCATAGCAAAGCACTTTGCCTGGCTCCCTAGGGGCAGGGGTCCATGCTGGAGCCAAAGGGAAGGGAGCACTGATTTCCTGTCCCCCTAACTGCAGAAGGGAGCCACCGGCTAGGGAGGGAGGCAGCCTCTTTGCTGAACTCCTTCCATCTGATTGCAGTAGGTGGGGAGGGGAGACACTGCTGCCAGAGACTGGCCCTTCAGGGTTGTAAAAATGATATTTGTGGCGCTCAGAGCCAAAAAGGGATGGGAAACACCATCTCTCTTGACCAATGTCAAGAATATTGATATAATAGGCATCACAGAAACCTGGTGGACAGAGAGC
>ML685766.1:36255289-36267382 GCA_007922175.1 Pelusios castaneus
TTCTTATGTTCTTAATGTCAGCACAGTTCTGATTAGCAGGAGGGGTGCCCCTTGCTAAGGGGTAACAGGATCAGTGCCCCTTCAATGTTGGTTTCCACCCCCTCCTACTTCCCCAACTTTTCACAGGTCTGTATGTTCTGTTATATCTTCCATTCAACCCCCCCACCTGCCAAAATTTGTGGGCTATTATAATAAACCAATTTGTTTATATACTAAACCAATGCACACAATGTTCTGCAGGTTGACACAGCTTTGTCCCTGCCAGAATTTTTTCTGAAATGATGCCCCTGATTAGCATGATTAAGGTAATTGGGCCAGGATTTAAATGGCAGAAAGCTAGCGGATGGGCAACTGGAACTCATTCCTTCCTTCTACCCCAGCTAATAAACACATGCATTAAAAAGTTGCCATGTAGAATAGAGCAGTCTGCATTACCTTCAATTATCCTTTCAATCAAATATATTCATTTTCTAATTTTGTTTCTGATTGAATCTTCTTCTCTTGTAGCTTTCAGAATGGGATCATTCTTTCAGTTAGCTTTAGGAAGTCTATGCAGGCGCAGAAGTTTCATTGTTACCACAGGTAGTTTTCTAAGTATTTTGATACATATTTTAACATGCCAAAGGCGTAAATAGAGTGGAAGGAAACCTGACAAAGATTTGAACTGCCTTTCTTACAATAAAAGTTATTATTTAAATAATAGACGTTTACTTCCCAATCTTGGAAATTGCCACTTTTGCTGAAACTAAGTATAATGTATTTGGATGGGATACTGTCCACAAATCATTGCATTCTATAAAATATAACAGTTTATCGTAAATTCTTCAAGGGGACTTCCCAATGTTTATATGAAAATATCTTTTTTGGTTATTCCTACTCGTACTTTTTAAAAACCATTATGCTCTCCCTAACTCTGTCAGTTTGCTAATTTAATTTTACAAATTAGAGATGGACCCAAGGTGTAGAGCAGTGGTTCCCAACCTTTTTGGCTCGAGGGCCACAGAAATTACATTTACAACCCGGAAGGGCCACCAGCCTCTGCCAGCAGGCTCTCTGCCACTGTAGCCAGGTGGAAGAAGTTCATTTTCCATCTCCCAGGCTACAGCAAGGAAACTACACACATCCTGTCGCTCTGTGCACTCCACCTGGGTCCCTTGGCAGTGGCTGCCTTCTCTCTGGCTCCAGCGGGGACCCCAGTGCCTCTGGACCTAGGCAGAGTGCTTTGCCACGCTCACTGCTACAGCCAGGGAGAGGGGAATGCTGATCTCCAATCCCTTTGGCTGCAGCAAGGAGCGTGTACCAGTCTTTTAGCCCTGGGAAAATGTGCTCTGTCTGGGTCCTTA
The DNA here is from genome assembly GCA_007922175.1 of Pelusios castaneus. Classification (NCBI taxonomy): domain Eukaryota; kingdom Metazoa; phylum Chordata; order Testudines; family Pelomedusidae; genus Pelusios; species Pelusios castaneus. The sequence continues at coordinate 36,256,633 of ML685766.1, forward strand.
GGCAGTGGCTCCCTTCTTCAGCCAACGGAAGGGGAGCTGCGGGCCACTTTGAAAGCCCAACACGGGCTATATTTGGCACCTGGGCCATAGTTTGGGAACTAGCATAGAGTTTGGGTCCTGATCTGAACTTCCCAAAGATCCAATATGCTCATTTTTTGATGCCTTGACTTGGTCCAATCTTCTCTATCAAATACTAGCTTTTGGTTAAAAGTTTTCTCTCTAGTCAAAGTAAATCTAGGAGGTGGGTGGGTCTGGGGAGCTCTTTGGTTTTTTTCACCCATGCTTTGGCTGTCAAAGCAATATCTATTTGCATTTAGAATGCTCCAGAGAGTGGATGTGCCAGTATTAGCAATATGATTCTGCGTGCAGCATGTACCGCTGGAGAAAAGTTGGGAATTTTTTTATGTGGTGATGTGAAGATGAATAGCAGTTTCTAAATAAAAGTCAAGATATCTCAGTGGGAGGTGTTGTGAAAGAAATGATTTCAGGGTTTAGGAATTCCAAAGAAACGTTTCTTCAGGCAACATTAGTCTGATTATCAGATCAAAGTAATTTACCAGTGAGTATATGCTATTTATTACTGCTGCACAAAATTACATAAATGGCATGGGGCTTAATTTTGATCACCATCATAGCAGTGGAAATTAGGGATGACTCCACTAACTTCAGTGCAGTTAGATCCATGTAAAACTGGTGTACAGTCCATGAGATCAGAACCAAGTTCATTATCTCCATTACCAGGTGAAATGATACAGATGCAAATTTCAATTGAAGCTATTTTATAATATATTTAATATCTATAATATATTTTAAAATTTAATACATGTAATATATTTTATATATCTAAAAATTGTTAAGTGAAATTGGTTGGTGATTAGTGAAGGTGATAATAGAAGATATTCCTATTTTCACTCCAAACCCAAAACACAGATCTTTATCTGTGTGCTTAAGCTTTGTCTTCCTCTTTACGTGTATATTAAAACAGGGTCTCAGGGAAAGTATTGCACTGAATACTCAAATTTACTCAACGACGGAGAAAAAAATCCCTCATTAAAACTATATTGGGTCTGATTCACATTTGCAGTAAAGCCCCTTTACATTACTTCAGAAGCAGATTTAGAATAAATTAAAACCAGGCCCTTTAAGTGCAGGCATATTCATGCCAAATAAAGTGTGATCTACACAAAGCAATATTTTCACTACAAATAATGTAACTGAGAGCAACTGTGTCGCCAGTGTCCTGCCACTGTGGCATTAAGAGAGGAGCTTCGGCTTTGGGACTGTGTTACAGAGGGAAAAAGATAAAAATAGGGTGTCTGACGCATGCAGCCCATAGTGCAAGCCAGGATACAGAAATCTTTATAACCAAATACAGTATTCCAGAACATGCATGGAAAATGTGCATGTGTGTAAAACTTTTTCCTAACCAATAGGAATGCTTACTCCCTGTCTGCCACTGCCTTCCTCTTTTACAGTCCTCTTGCACATATTTCCTTTACCTGCTTACAAATGTAAAAGTTCACCGACTATTCCAGCTCTGCCTTCACTGCCTGTCCTCGTCACACTGTTCAATGTAACAACTCTTAAATATCTGGAGAGTGTGGCAGAATGTTCTTTCTTGTGACTAGTTTGCAGAGAGCATCTAGTCCGTTCTCTAGACATCTGCCTGCTGCCAAAAATTCATCAAAAGTCCAAGTCTATCTGTCATAGCTGTTGATAGTGGTTGCCTGATCTAAAATTAGTCATGCACCATCCGTGTCCTTTTAAAATGTTAATCCTTGCATCATATTTTGTTGCTTCTGTTGGCATAAGGGATTATGTGACATAATACAAAAGTAAATAATATGATGCAATGGATAAAACTTAAAGGGAAACATGTATTTGAGATCAGGTGCCTCCAACCGCCTGGCTAGATACTGCAGCACTTACCGAAACAAAACTTCCATTACAGTGGATAACATGATGTCAATGGGAATTTTGATTGAGTAAAGACTGCAGGGTCAGCTATGTACTTAGTAGCTTAGGGAGTAGCCTACCTGAATTATTTATTTATGTTTTCTACTGGACCTGATTTAAGTGGGCAATTGAGCATCTAATGTTTGTCAGGGCTTGAATGTCCATGTTCATTGACTACCATAAATAATATCTATTTTGAGGTTCAGAACTAAATAGGTAATAGAGAATTGGCCTTAAAAGCCAGTGGAGTAGTTCTTCACCAGTTAAGGTTGTTAGGCATAGAACAGCAGTGTTGTCAACCCAGACATACAAAAATCATGAGCTGGGTCCCCCAAAATCATGTTTGGCTTAAAATTTGAGAGTTTAAAACAAAACCAAATTTGGGCTCTTTTTATTGGTTTCCAGTTTTTGAACCTTTCAGTGTTGTGCTTTCAAGCTTTTCTCCGCAAGGAGGGTTAGAAACTATATTTTCTTTTTTAAATAAAAGCAGAGATTCTTATATACTAACTTGATCCCAGGAGCTGGGGCTGTCAAAAAAAAATCCTGATATTCTGAGACAAGAATCTTGATAAAATCACAAGAGTTGACAACAGTGATTAGAAGAACCTCATCTGAGTCCACCGTTTCTTCAGTCCTTTCCCCGATACAGCAAAATTTACAGGGCCTTAAGTATATACTTAACTGCTTTTGCTGAGTCAGAGCTTTGACAGTTCTTCAGTCAGTCTGTTTCAATTAAAAATTCACAGTCCTTAATATATCTCTGTATATCTTTATTTTAATTTTTCATTGTCCCTAAAGATTGAGTCGGGTTAGAAAAATAAATCTTTAAAAGTAGCATTGTGGAGTTATATATTTCATCTTTCTCAATGACTTCCAAATCAAATGTATTCAGTTTCCAAGTAAAAATACATTGTTGTTTTTTCTAACTGTCAACTCTGTATTTTCCACCTGGCATCTAAAAATCCAGCTGTCTTCTTTCTGCCTCTTACATCATCACCAGTTCTGCCTCTTAAATCAGTGCTAAGGTTCTGTGATTGGAAATGTTGATGAGGAAAAATAGAATTCAGGTCACTTTGCAGTAGCTGTTTAGAGTCTGCAGTAGGTAATTGTAGTAAACAATTATGAGGCACGCAGGGGCAGTCTATATTGAAATACCTGTTCCACACAGGGTCACAGCTTGTCCTTCAATTCCCTTTAACTATTCAGAGTGGATCTTGATAAATGAGGAATTAAAGGTGAAACATCCTATTTCCATATACAGGGCAAATGTGTATATACTCATAAGTCCTTTTAGACTCTGTGGGAAGAGTTAATTGTTTTGAGTGTGATACTGTTGTTATGCATTCAGAATTGGGCTCTATATAATATTAAAGAAGATAGACTTTAGTAGTTATATCCAGAATTAGCAGCAGAGTCTGAATGATAAAGAAGAAAAAACAAAGCTATTCTTTTTAAACCTGAAAGGACAGTGAAGATAATATTGTCTTCTGAAGGCCCTCCTAGTGAGGAAGTATCATGAGTGGTATAGAAACACGGCAAATGTAGAATCAAACGGAGAAGAGATTTAAAATTCCTACCGTGTGGTGATATGCAACCTCCTTTCAGTTAGGTTTAAGATGCTGACACAAACCTCTGCTGGAAAAACATATTCTTTGTTAAAACTTCCCGCTGAAAGTCTTGGAAATGTAACTTCTTACACTTATTCAGGCAGCAAATTAGCAAGCCCCTGCTAATTAATGTTAGTTTCTGATTCAAAAGGGAATAAGACTTTTCCCTGCTGCTTGTGGTTGTTTAATTGGTTAATGGAACTATAGGATACAGACCATGGTACCTGTTTGAAGTGAACGTCTTAGGTCTCCTTTTATCTTATAATACCCACGCTTCAGAAGAGTTGATGAAAATCATAATGCTTTCAACCTCCCCCATAATAAGCCATGCTTGCTTGAATTCTGCCAAATGGGTCATAGGCCACCGGTTGCTATATGTAAGGACATAAGAGGGGCCAATCTAGTTAGCCCTTTAAAAGGGTGGGAAGAGAAAGAGGAAGCTAATTGAAAAATCAGACTTTCTAACCAATTTTATTTCATTTAGTTTTATATTCGGTAATATTAGGGTAAAAATAAATAAATAGAATGCTTTTGAAACCCTTCCAGCTCAGACTGCAGGAGAAAACGATGTATGTAGATTGTAGACAATGCAAACTTGAAAAAATCTTACAGCAGTGTTGTTGAATGTCTCTCTTTTTCCTCTTTCCATGGGTATACTTTGGATAGGAAAATAAAAAAAAAATGCTCTACCAGATAAAACCTCAGTAACTCTAGTCTCTTGCCTTCTGCAATGGTCAATGTCTGAAGCTTCAGAGGAAGGTGAACATGCACATGACCAATGGTGCAATGGAAGCAGATTTCCTGACTCTGCTGATTTCCTTAGAACCTGCAGCAGGAGATATGATTAACATTATTATAACATGCATATGAGATATGATTAACATTATGAGAGATTATTAGCATTATTATAACATGCATATTAAAGGAGGATTATTTTAGTGTTCATTTTTGTGCTCTACAGGATTTTGCAGGTTCTCAGGAAGAAATTTCTTGGGCCAAAAAAGCATGAGATCTCATCTTCTATCAGCATTTCATTTCCTGTGTGGTGGAAATATCACCAAAAAACGAGACCTCATGTTTTTATTTTGACCCTCATAAATGGCTTCCTGAGATATTAATAAAAGAAAACATAGGCAAACATGAGACTCTGTTATAGCTGACTTCAGGTTTAGCCTCATAGTACTGTTTTCTGCTGTATTTGGTTCATGTTGCATCTGCACACACAGCAGTTGAAAATGATGCTATTCATAAAATGGCTACTTGCAGTACCTGAGCAGCTCTGTGTGAACTGTTAGCAGAGGCAGCTAAGCTTATGCTATATTGAAAAACTAGGAAGATTATGTCCAAACAATATATGTATGGCAAAAAGCACACCAGTGCTCTCCCATGTCCTCGCTGTATCCTCAGTGAACTAGGATGGAGCTTCGCAGCCAAAGAATTCAAAACCAATTTTTGTTGTTAGCTCCTTCAGTGTCTGAGCTGATGATGACGTTGGGAAATAGGCTAGTTGTGAGGCATCTTGTCTAGAGACAAAGACATAAATGAGAGGAAATTAGAGTCCTTTGTGCCTAACTAGTGCACACTTTGCAAGTAGCAATGGGCTCCATTTGGCATGGTGAGAGTCATCACCAGTTCTCCCTGCCTCATGTCTGCCAGCTGGTACTCAGATACTACGGGAGGCTTAACTGATTAGAAGAGTTCCTCCTGCACTCCAGACACCATCTGCTGGTTGGATTTGCTTGGTTTGAGTGTGCTGCATGTTACTGCAGCCAAAGCTATGATTTGAGACCCTCATAATGTGAAGAGGACAGATCAACCAGGTGAGCCAAACTCATAGGTGTTGAGCTAAGATTGTCTCCGCTTGAAGTCACTCTTTGCTGGACACAGTCTGTAGTATACTCACTTTTGATTGTTTTAATTTGAGCTTCATTTAAACCTAAAATGTTTGTTAGTATCCTGAGAGGGGTTGCTGTGACGGTTATCCAACTATTGGAGTGAGTATCTGTGATTATTATTTATGGTCAGATTCTCATGTCCCATTCTGCTAGGTCAATTTCCAATCTCTTTTAAACCCATGTAAATCGAGAGTAACTCCATCAGTGCAGCAACACCACTGATAGTGTCGCTGTCGGTTGACACCCGTGTAAATGAGACCAGACTCTAATCCATTGAGCCTGCTTCTGCTTTCGTACCAGCATACATCAGGCATAACTGACATCAGTGGGGTTACTGTGGGGCAGGTGAGGTTGCAGTCAGGTCTATTGACTTCAGTGAAATTTTCCAGGGCTTTGACACTTAGATGAACAAATAATCTCATGCATATGTTATATCCGTAGTATAAAATCAATGAGTAAATTGAAAAAAGGAAGGTACGCAAATCAGCAGCCTTCTAGTGATGGTGGGGGAATGAATACAGGGAGTTCAGGGATGAATTGTGATAGTCCCTTCCATTTGCAAGTCCATTGGTTTCGCTGCTCTTAATATTGCTGTGGGAACCCGACTCCATTGGTTTTCGTAGAACACTGCTATAGAGAAATACTATGAAGTTTTTGAATGCATGCAGCAGTACTGTTCAAAGGCTAACTCCAACTAAGTGCCCCAGGTAATTGAGAATAATGAGACGTTTTCTGAGTGCACCTTTTTTATTGTACCAATATTATGTTACAGAAAAAAGGGGGCTTAACACTTAGCACCTGTCACAAGTTTTCTCCTTGAATTAGACTCTCTTGCTTATAAAAATTTAATTGATTCCTAGCAGTTTATGTGCATGGTGCTTAGTAGGAGTTTTCTGTTCTCTTGCCAGCTACACGGTTACTTAGAAAGTGAGCCGCTCACGCTACAGCTGTTCATTGGGACTGCAGACGACCGCCTGCTGAGACCTCATGCCTTCTACCAGGTTCATCGAATCACAGGGAAGACGGTTTCCACCACCAGCCATGAAACAATACTTTGCAACACCAAAGTCTTGGAAATTCCACTTCTACCAGAAAACAAGATGAGAGCAATGTAAGACCCATGCACCGTACCTGGTTGATTAGAGGTTTCCTCTCATTCTGTCCAATTGTGGGTTTTTATTTTTTGGAGTTTTTTTGATCGTATGCCCCCCCCCCCCCTTTTTCCACTGAATCTCTTAAATATTCTAACTTCCTAGCACGTTTCCAAAGGATTGTTGGGACAAATTGCCCCAATCAGCTTAGTGCCAAAATAAGCTTTGCAGATATTTGTGACAACTGGCTAGATTCATTCTAGAGTTTCAGCCAATGTCCTTATTTACCATTTAAAATAAGTATCTCATTACAGAGCTGTAAATATCGCCTACCTCAGCTCCTGCCTTTAGGTTTTAAATAGGCCACCTATTTACTCCTGTATGCAGTACTACAAGAAGTAGGGCCTGTTAAAATTCATTTTTGGGTTGGGGGAAATCTCATAAAGAACATTTCCAAATAATTAAGCTTTTGTTAAGATAAATAAATGCCTTTTATTATATAAAGAATCGATGTTCTTTTCCAGTGAAATATGTTTAGGTCTAGACATTTAATTGAGAAATAATTTAAGATATAATTAATTATTCTTATAGTCATTAAGGGTGACATTCACTTCTATGCACCATTTAATTCCTAGATTAGGTCTTAAGTGAGATATGCATAGGTCCTCTTAACACAGGTGAATTTCATCCTAGGACAATATTTCGAGCATGAAATTTATCCTGGTTCCCCAGACTTACATGAGGCCCTCTACATCCTTTAAGCTCCAGTATTAAGGTCTTAAGTGATATAAAGATGGTTCCTCTGTATTGGAGTGAATTTCACCTAGTTGAATACATTCATATGTATTCATATGACTCTGCTGAAGTCGCTGGAAAAACTCTCATTGCCTTTAATGAGGCCATAATGTCACCCATAACTGTACATATTTGTATATTTATTTACTTTTACCAAAAACAAAACAAAAAATCAATACCCAAACAGCTGCAGCAGCAGTAATGTGTATCAGAGGTCAGAAATAACGCCCATTAAAACTCAGAAGATGCAAATTAACGCTAAAACTCCGTCTTGAACTCATCCTACAACAGCTACAATGGTACTTGTAGGAGGGCCAATTGGGAGCAGAGTGATAGCTGAAAGCTCAAGACATTGGGAGCTCTAGATTTCCTTATACTATATAATTGAACAGCCCTGTAAAGTTTTTAGCCAAGTTATCTAGTGGTGTTAATTGATAAAGATCCATCAAAGGTATTGCAGCTGTGCCATTTTATGTCAGCAGAGCATTTATTTGGCCCTCTTTTTGACAAGTAATATATTACTTTTTCTGTCACCCTCATTATTATGTTAAAGGAGGCCAAAAGGATCTTGAGCCAGAGCTGCTATCTTTTCATGGCAAGTTTTCAAGGCTGTAATAAATAAAGTTAGGCAAATAATTTATTTTTTTTTAATTTGGTAGCTGAGCTGAAGAAAAAAAAACGGTTTATTTTTTAATTTTAATGTAAAGTATAGGTTTAGGTTTTTTAAAAAATTAAATCTAGCTCAATTTAGAAATTAAACATTTCATTTTCACACTTCTTTAAGCAAAACATTCTGACTTTTTCAAAATCTCATCTTCCCCCTCCAATTCTTTGGCCCAAACTATTTTTTCACTTCAGCCCAAATTTATGAATAGGTTTGAATGACCCAAAAGGGCAGTTTTCAGTGTATAGACTATTCATCCAAAAAATGTCACCCAGCTTTAGTAATCAGGTCCCATCAAGTATCACATGCAATATTTTAACGTTTATTGGATTGTCTATCTCTACAGTCTCAGGCAGAGTGGTCAGTAATTGGACTGCAGACCAAATCCAGACCACCAGAGGCTTTTGAACAAACCATGAAATCTTTTTATTTACTTATCATTATTGTTGTTGAGGCATGAAAAATGTTTCTTTGGAGGTTGAACCTTGAGTAGGAAATTTGGGCCTTGATAAGAAATAATTGAATACCTGTAGCCTAGGGACTCTCACTCCCTTCATGAAACCTTAACAGTTGAGTTAAAGATGAAGTGTCTTAAAGTTATGTGTATTTAAGGTTCAGTTCTGAAAATCCTCTCTGTATTTACTAAAGTACTCAAGAACATACTTAACTTTAAGAATACGAGTATTCCCGTTGGCTTCAAATGGGACTGCTCAGACTTAATGTTATGTCTGAGTTTAAGTGCTTTGCTGTATCAGGGACTTAAATTAGAACTTTAATTAATGGTGTGTTAAATTCCTTTGTTATTAAATAATAGCTAAATAAGATAACATATACAACACTAGAAGTGCACCATCTTCTCCTTCATATTGTATAGATCATTGTAATAAATTTTGACATTGACATGGAAGCTCTGTAGCTTTTAACGGCTTCTTCTGTCACTGCATGTTAAGAACTGCTAATCCATTCATTAGCAGCACTGTCTTTGATCGTGTCAGTGAGGCCTCTGTTACTGTAAAATCCACAGTCTTAAAAGGCATGAAGGCCAGAACTGGGGGGGGGGGGGGGCGCATTGCCTTCCACAATTTGTGTTTGCTGAGTGTGCTTTTGATGAGTAATCTTTCAATTGGCTTCAGAATATAATTCTAGACATCTGGGGTCTGGGGGGAGGAAGTGAAACTGAATGCATTTACATGTGTACTGGCTTATTTGATCTAAGTGCAAAATACAGCTAAATTATGCATATCCTGTGTGATAAAATGCAAGCTCAAGATCCATAGCCATAATAATAATGTCCAAAATCTGTGTTTTGCAGTTTTAATTGTTTTAGTGGATTGCCCATGTGCATTATGAATTCATGGTCTCCAATATTTAATTTTGATATGTTCCATGCAGAGAAGTCCAACAGGACTAGCCTTATTAGTAGGTGCTATTTGGGAATTCCTGTCTGTCCCAAAGATACTGTGAGGATGTTAAGCCAGTGCTCAGGTGTAAAATAAATAACAGGGAAGGGAAGGTAGAAATTTTACACTTGTGAGTTTCCGGAACCTGCAGAGTTAATTGAAATATCCTGTGTCTTATTTTGGATAGCATTGACTGTGCCGGAATATTAAAACTTAGAAATTCAGATATTGAACTACGAAAAGGGGAAACAGACATTGGAAGGAAGAATACACGTGTGCGGCTGGTCTTCCGAGTTCACATCCCACAACCCAATGGGAGAACTCTGTCTCTGCAAGTAGCGTCCAACCCAATTGAGTGTTGTAAGTAGCAACAGACTTTTTATTCTTGCCAGGTATTGTACAACCAATTGACGGACATAAGACTTGTCCTTGTCAGTATTTTCATTGCATCTGTCCATTGTCTGAAACAGACTGTATGTCTCAAAAATGTATTTTACATTGCATGAAATATATCACCCATTTCCTTGACAAAACAGTATCTGATCCCCTGTGCATTGACTCCCACAGGAAGTGCTGTTGCAACATAAGAGCCATGCTAAGCTGATGTTTGAACTGGGAATGACTTGGGCAAATTCCTTTATACCGAGAAGCCCTCTCACAAGGATAACTGCTGTTAAGAATTTTGGAGAGCTCCTGGCCAGCCCTTTCTCTCCCCCACCAAAAAACTCCTTTGACAAGAAGACAGTGAAATATTAAAATTAGTTAGATATTAGTGTTAGTTTACTGCAGTTTCAAAAAATTCTTTGAAACTGGGTTTCAATATTAGGGTCTTCTTGATAAGTTTATAAAGCGATGTTTGTTCTGTTGGATTTAGACATAGACTTCCCTTCTTGTCACCCTGTGTCTCTCATTTCATTCTTTCTCTTTGAACCTATTACACACAGAAAAAGCCCTTTCCTTAAATTAGCTTAACAGTTTTTGTCTAACTGGTGAAAAGCAGGTTTCATTTCAGCTTCTGTTTCTTCTAGTGCTGGATGAAAATCTCCAATGTTCTGTAGGTTCTTTCTGACACAGATAAGCAGCCAAAAATTCAGATTTCAACTCACTGAACTCTTTGGGGAATCCATTACCTACCTCCTCTACTTCTCTTTGTTCCCCTGAAGCAGCAACGCAGCCAAGAACAATTTGACACTCTGCTTTTCTGAGACCATAAGATCTCATCTGCAGCACTCTGAGGCTGCGTCTACACTTGTAAATTAAGTGTAAGTTAAGTAAATGATTACATAGTTTGTCTAGGAATTGTATTTGGATTAGAAGTTAGTTTAGTTAGGAATTTGGTGTT
>ML685766.1:36267782-36317234 GCA_007922175.1 Pelusios castaneus
ACCATTGCATCCTTAATGGCTCATCAGGTTACTCCCTGGGCCCATTGTAGCTGGCACATTCCTTAACATTAAGGACACAATGGTTTTACACAGCCGCCTGTCTCAGGCATTTCAATAAAATCACATAAATTAAAGTATAGATAGAACACCAAATTCCTAACTAAACTAACTTCTAATCCAAATACAATTCCTAGACATAAACTATATAATCATTCCCAGCAAATTACTACCTTTCTATTGATACCAAACATGACACAGTTCCTATGGATTATAGCATTTATGATATATGAATAGAAAATAATATCATAAATGCTTCCCTAAATCCAGACAGCATCACACCCTGCCCACATGCCCTGCCAGGGTCCCTGTCCCCCTTTGCCCCATTGCACACAAGGGGCTCCCCCCCCCCGCCACCGTGGACCTGCCCAAGGTCTCCCTAGCCCCTAGAAGTTGACCTAGACGTCCAGTGTGGACGCTCTAGGTCGACTTTGTAAGTTCCCCCTCAAGTCGACTTTAATTTTAAGTGTAGACACACTAAGTCGACTTAGTTAAAGTTGACTTAAAATTACAAGTGGAGACATAGCCTTAGGGAGGCTATGGACCTTCCATCATCCCCCACCAAGAGTATCAACTTTTGTTGGTGGGTTCAGAACCTGCTGCTTCTCTTTGTGCCATTCCCAGGAGAGGTGCTCCCAACTGTGCAATGTATCTGGGAAGCCCAATGTTATATAAAATTTGAGGTTTCTTGGAAGCACAATGCCCTTTTGTGTGCATCTAGAAAAAGAAGCTTTAGAAATTAGCAGATTCCACCACCAGACATTGATGTATCTCTATCAGGCCCTGAGACTAGAAATCCTTTTTCCTGTAACTTAAAACTTTCCTCCTCAAGCTGATCTCATTGAAACCAACAAACAGGTTTCTTTTTAAGAAAAGTTACGCTAGGGCTATGTATGAAAAGTAGCAGGACCTCCCTACCACTAAGAGCTAGAGTGGTACAAGTTGTTGCTATAGGTAGTCTGCTATTTTTCTTACATAGCCCTGGCTAAATTTTGCTGAGGGGCATATTCTGACCGGCGTACCAGCACCTTTTTAAAAAAAAAAAAATTAGGAAAAAAAGCACAGCCTACAAGTAAAGCCAAAAATGAGAGCAACCTAACTGAGAATAGGATCAGGCTGTAATGCCCTAAAAGAAGCCCATATCCTGGTCTACTCCCATGTGCAATATGACAAATACAATTGCCAGTAAAAAGAGGCTGGCTATATCTGTGTGCCATATAAGGCCAGGGTTGCAGTGGGCAGAAGAGCAATGTGCTACCTGCAAACAAAGCAAATATTCTTGCAATCTGACAAGTGAAAAAAAATGTTGCACACTGTATGTTATTTCAAGTGTGGAAATCTGAAATAAGCAAGAGTAAAAAACTCCATAATCCCATGATGCTCATGAGACTAGAAGGACCGAGTAATATGGATAAAGTATCACATCATTTGCATAAGCACACTAGCTGAATACCTCAGTTGAGAATGAGAAAAATATGTGCCATGAGGATACAGGATACTGTGTGCTTGGTCCATGTGCTCCTCAGCAGTCAGAGTTTAATGGAACCATGCTCTCCAGCCAAGGACTGTAACTAGGTTACTGAGTACCTGATTACAGAGTGACATTTTGCAGAATTGCAAGCCCTACATTGAGCAACTTATGCCTATTTTGGGCCCAAATGCTCCTGCTGTCAATTGTGCCATATCAGTGTTTGGCATATTTATGGTAGCATATAGCTTTGTGTTTTGGACATTTGAAATTCCTTTTAAAATAAATAAAACAAAAGTGTCTCTTTAAGTAACACAGATCAAAATGGCTTTTTAACTAAACAGCATGGTATTTTATGGGTCTTTTGATCCAATATATCTTGTATACTAACAGCATTGTTTACAATTAAAGCCTTTAAAACCAACTGTACACTGAGTTTCCTATAGACCTCCTGATCTTTCTTGAGTTTCTGTATCAAACTCAGTTTGTGTGATTAAAAGTAAGCATTGAGTCACTTTATCAAAGCAGTATTTATTGATTTTTGTGTCTGTGTATGTGTGTGTTTGTGGTTGTTTTTTCTTTTCTCCTGTGTTTAAAACTCTCCAGCTCAAAGATCTGCCCAGGAACTGCCTTTGGTGGAGAAGCAAAGTACTGACAGCTTTCCTGTGATCGGAGGGAAAAAAATTATACTGTCTGGCCATAACTTTCTGCAAGATTCCAAAGTCATCTTTGTGGAGAAAGCGCCAGGTATTTTCTTTAAAAATAGACTGTCTGCATCCCTTTCTTGGTTTAAAACCCCAGTGGAAATTTGATTAGTGTAGGGTGGTAGTGTACTCAGTGTTGTATCATTTTCTTCTGCAGATAATGTTTTTTACGCTGGCAGAACTATGCAGGGGATCTCAGCTCTGTATCATGCTATGTATGGTATTATATAATGCACTTATAGTTGCAGATGTGTTTCATTGCAAGTACGCAAGTGTGAGAGTTTGTAATTTATTTTTGTAGCAAACTACAGTTGTGCCTGGCAGGTTTGTTTTTTTTTTAATTACTAATTATTCTAGTCAAGGCATTCTATGAATTCCATTATGTTTTGGTGGGAAAATCTGCAGGGTGCTGCTGCTCCTTAATTATAAAAATGTTTAGTGGGGAGATTGAATTGAGAACACCTTGTCGCAATGGGTTTGGGGGGAGAGGGGTGTGTTTTGTTTTTTTCTCCTTTTATTGTAATCTTCTAAATGACAATAGAGACTTTTAATCCTCAGTGCCAGGTTGTGTAGAAAATGTAAGGCTTGAATGAGTTTGATAATGGAATAGGTGTTCATTTAAGAGGATCGACACTGTCAAAAGCCTGTCCTGTACAGGCTCCTTCATTTCAAAGGAACAATTTCATTTTGCCATTAAGAACCAGAGTTTGTCTCCTCCTGCACTTTTATTTATCAAGTTTATCGTTTTGGGGACTGATATTCTAGCATCCAAAGAGTCCCTAATTCAGGCTTCAGTCAACGGGAGTTGACTGCATTCAGCACTTTATAGGATTAGGCCTGAGCTGAAATTTCAGCTTAAAGCATCGATAGAGACTGTAGTCCACAGCAGACTGATACAAAATGTGGTGGTTTATTTCTGCTCAGAAGATGGTTAGCGTAGCTGTGAGTAAAAGGCAGGCTCTGAAAGGAGATAGAAAAGGAGGGGTAGGAGGAGGATTCTTGTTTTGGAAAGGCTTTCGGTGGAGCTGGCACAAACCATACATTCCAGAGCTGCCTGCTGAAACCCCCGAACGGTAAACTGTCCTCTGAGCTCCGCAAGCACTTAGCTTTGACAGTCTCTCCATTCAGCCTCCACCATTCATTAAGTTCCAGGGAGCCTGTCCTTCCCTGCTGTGTGACTGTCAGGGATGTGTGTTGCTGAGTCAAGGACTCTTCTTACCTTGACATATCAAATGAGATATGAATGTATTTCAGAGTGGTCCCTTCAGAACCTGACCCCCCCGCTGGAAGAAAACCCAAAGGGCCTGTCTGAAATATCACAGTAAGGTTCTGATTTGGCATAGTTTTGGTAATCAAAACTATAGCTAGGAATATCTCTTTTAAAGTGAACGGATCAGATCCTCTGCTGGTGCAAATTGGCTCCATTGGCTTCAAAGGGCTACATGGATTTCACACCTGCTGAAGATCTGGCCAGGTGTGCCTGGGCAGTAATGAAAATATCTGTCTGTTTTTTACTTAGTCGAAGATACCGCTTAAAAACAAAGTTCCAGAGTGTGAGTGAGATGGGGAGAGGAAAGAGACGATTATGTTCAGTTTCTCTTTAGTCCTCCGTGTATGAAAATGGGCTAGAATGACATTTCAAAAGTGAAAACCTAAATTGGCTTCATTACAGGAAGGAAAGTGCCTTCAAGGTTGCGCCTTTGATGCTTGTTTTCTTTGTTTTACTTTCTCACTGTGCTGAAAATTTTTTGAAAGGTCATCCCTAAAGGGTAACACTGAATATGAAGCTTTCTAGTCATCTGTGGATACCATCACCTGAATAGATAAAGCTGTCCCCTTTTTGCAATATACATATATACATGCCCAAACCAGAATTTACAGTATGCATCCTTCAGCCTCAGAGATCCATATAAAGGCCCAAGTCTGCAGTTCTTACTCAGACAAAAGTCCTGTTACAGTTCAGGGGAGCTTTGAAAACTCTCAAAATGCAAAATCAGACCCAAAATAAAATATTTTAGAAAAGTTTTTAAATTTTGTAATAAGAAATCAAATAACGTACAGGCCAGCACAGTGTAACTCGGTCATTGGTTAGAGGCTTATTGCTGGAGTGGGTGGATGAGGTTTTGTGGCCTGCACTGTACAGGTCAGACTAGATGATCATACTGGTCCCTTCTGACCTTAGAACTATGAGTCTGAATAATAGCTATATGGCTTCATGTACTGAAAGTGGAAGTTAATAATATTCTTCCACCTCACATAGAAAAACACATAGGAGCAGTCCTGGGGCACATGAGATTTGTGGGCAGGGAGAGATCCATCTGCTAAGGGTCCCCTCTGCATGCAATTGGAAGAATCCCTCCCTGCTCCCACGTGTCTTATGAATCAAGAGCTTCTTTGCTTTCAACAATAAGTATTCCATATGTTTCTATTAGAAAGTCCAGTGTGGTGTATAATTGAGGCTGAAACCATAGTCTGAATTTAAGTAATCTGGGTAGGCTTGTTACACTTGTATGATGTTTGGTACATTCAAATAGCTCAGCCTCGCGAGGCGCCTAGCAGCACCTTGAACACCAACAAAAGTGGGAGTCAAAGGCACTCAGCACTTCATAGGAGTGAGCCCAAGTCTCTACAAGCCCTATTTTAGGCCTTCCTAGTGACACAATCTCTCAGAGAGCCAAGGCCTCACAAGAGGTAGCAAGAAATACAGCATCTGCTTTCCATTCTAAAATTACTCTTTTAGACAAAATCATGGCTACAATATTCAGAAAGCGAAGCTAAATAGGTTGCCTACTTTATTTTTCTTCTTGTTTCAGTTTCCTAGGCTCGATTCCTCATTTGCAGCATCGCCTAATGTAACATAAGGTTTAACTGAGCACAATGCACCATTGTCTGTCTCAGTGACAGGCTTTTCCTAATCATTCTTCAGCAAAACCACAAAATTTTGTTTCAAATTAAAAAACAAACAGTAATATCAATTACCATTCATTCTCCCTATGGGATCACCTAGCAATTCCCCCTTCCGACCCTCCAGCTACTACTTGTAAATAAAAGTAGGGCAGGAAATGGAGCTTCAGTGCAATCTCTCTCTCCCTCTCATCCCTAGCCACACACTTAGAAAGTTAGGCTAGTAATCTTTGTGATGATTACTAGATAAGTTACTCGCTATTTTGTTGTTCTTGTTTTAAAATCTAAATGTTCATCACATTTCTATTGGATAGCGGTTAACTATAGGATTTCAGCTATTACAAATGTAATAGACCTTGTGAAAAATTACAATCATTTAAAAAAAAAAAAAAAAAGAACATAGTGGTTATATGTAATTTAACATGGTGCTATGTGTGCTCTATTCTGTCGGCCCTCCTCAAGCAAAATCCCAAGGCTAGGGTGTAGATCTAATGTGATTAAGATCATGATATTCAGCATGTTTATTTGGTTAATGCAGGATGGGGATTTTTGTCTGAATAATTTGTCTGCTGAGTGCATTGCAGTCCACTGAATGCTTTTCCGTGCATGAATCCTGAGTTCTCTGTCTTTAAGGGCTAACCCTCAGCTGTTGTAATCCCCGAAGCAATGGCATTATCCTGGCCTCTTTGCGTGGGGAGTTTGTCTATCTTAACAGTGATTCATACAAGGGAATCCCTGAAGAATGATCAAGTCTGTTCTTGAACTGGGGAGGCAGCAGAGTCCTGTTTTCTGTTAACTCTTTAATTACTATTTTTCAGTGAAGTAGTGTTTGAAACAGTGTGAAATACTAACACTGCCTATAAGATGCTGCGTCTCTCATGGAGTCAAAAGTGGTTAGTTGAGGAGATTAGTTGTATTAAAAAGGGCTTGTTTAAAAGTAGAATTTCTTTGTAATACAGCACAGCTTCAAGGCAGAAGGCAGCTATTACAAGATAAATAATGCTTCTTTTCAGAAGCCTACTATAATTATTTGCTCAGACCTTTTATGGTACCATTAAAAAAAAAGTTCAAGTGCTGAAATAAGTCCTTATTTCAAAGGATTTTGGTCAATACTTTATTGCTTGCACATCAGACCATATTTTCCAGTGATGAAAGTCAATATAAAATGTGCATCCAAGAAACTAAGCCACAGTAGTAGTAAAAATATGAATGCCAGCGATGCTTAAGAGGTTTGACCTTTTAAAATCAGAATTCCCTTACATCAGTGGGTCCCACAATGACTTTGTTCATTGCATATTACCCTTATGTATGATCTGTTTTTTCAATTTACCTCTCCATTTAATGTTTGTGGTTTTCTTTTCCTGCTTGACACAGAAAAATCCAGATTTTTAAAAGTGAGAAGTGATTTTGCATGCCTCAATTTTTGGTGCTGATCATTAGATGCATTAGAGAAGCCTGATTTATTTGTTTGTTTTTGTTATCTTCAGAAGCCAGGTGCTCAAGGCTTTCTAACAATTTGAGCCACAATGCCTGCAGCACATTACACAAAACACCTTAATACTTGTATACAAGTATTCACCATGGAAAAAAAGGCGCACATTTTATTTACATAAATTGATACAGTTAAGCACATATTTTTTTCCAAGGAAGTACACTTGGCTGAGATATGACAAAATATTTCCTTTGTGACATACTAAATCCAAAGAACATAGGTCTTGATCTAAAGGTACAATGGATGATGCTGAGTAATTTGTTTTTCAAACCTAGTTTTTAGGTAGCAGCATGAATTTGCAAGCCGTAGAAGGCTTAGAAACATACAGTACACCAACACAAAAATCACCATCATGGAGACCATGCTGCTGATCACCACGCAGTAATAATATTATGGATGATGATCTACAAAGCTGAGTATATAACTATTGGGACAGAAAAATAACAGCATCTCTTCAGAATAGTTCACAAAAAGTTTCATAGGGTAACCAGCCAGGAACGGAACCAAGATCCAAAGGACACCAAAGACTAACGGATCAGATTCAAGGGACTGAAATGCTCATTTCTGACAAGTGATTTTCCAGACTTTTCAGCTGTGATGCCAAACAGTTCTTCCTAGGATTACATGTGTATTACCATATCATTTTTATTTATTTTTTTTAACTAAGGGAGAACTCTGTTAATGCATTTTAAGCCCCATACACACTCATTTGGTTCTATGATAAATGACCATATCAGGAACTAAGTGTTAAAGAGCTGATAGGTAGGACTTCAATGACCAAGATTATAGAATTAGTTTTTCAAATAAGATGAATCCAAAATTATGGTTTCTTACCTTTAATTTCTAGGTGTCTCTTTATGGACACAGACATACCTTTGTACTTGGCAAGCATTTCTCATACAAGTCATGGATATTAGTAAATTTCACAAGGTAGTATTACTACATGATGTATTTCTGCATTACTGCGGGTTTATGGACTCCAGTGGTTTTGAGCATGTTAATTACTCAAACATCAAATCAGCAGTGATACGACCCACCTACCTAGTCTGCGTCCCAACTACGAAGGTGACTGTCCCTAGACATTATGCCTAAATTCTGTGAAACCTAGGTCTCCTAAGAATGTCGTCTTTTCTTCTGTTTGTCGAATGATCTAAACCAGAGCAGGATTTTCTAAGATGTAATCATTATTAGAAGTTCGTAAACAAAACTTTTTGTAAATATCATTTATTCTGTTGCTTGCTATTCCAAACACTTACTATGTGGCTTAGCTGTCATTGTTTCTCTCCCTTGATAGAGCAGGCATAGCTCTTAGAATTCAAGCCCTTGGATGACTTTTAAGAAGTAGAGCCAAGCAAATAGTTGATTTTTAGAAAATGTATATATTTGGTTAGGTTGAAAAATATGGGGAAAAATTCTATTAATTTCCAATTGAAAGTGATTTTTTTTTCCTTGATGGAACAAAATTTTGTTTGGGTCAAGTGAAATGCTGAGAATGTTGACTTGAAATGACATTTTCTAGCCAAAGTGTTTGATTTTGAAATGAAATATCAAGATTTCATTTCAAAATGTCAAAACAAAACATTTAGACATTTCAATTTTTTCCCAAAACTTTTTGCCAGATTTCACCTGAATTCACTAGAAGTTCTGATGCTCCCCAAAATCCAGTTACTAGTGAATTTATTATTCACCAAAAAAAATTTTGTTCCGCTCTAATAATAATAATAATTAATAAAGAAAATCAGATTTCTGGTGCATATGCTCAGAAAAAGCGCATTTTACTTTCGCGTTCATCAAGTATTTCACCACACAAGCTTAAAATTCACTTACTATAAACATTTGTGTTAGAAATCTCAATCACGTGAATGTTCATAGAAAGCAAACCCAAAAGGGAAGGGACACAGTCAACATGCATTCATTTAGAAATCTTTGAGCAAACATTTTGCAGATTGTTTTGTAATTTTCATTATCTCTAGCAAAAGTAAAACCAGTCTGCTGCTGCTGAAAGTTAAAACTTCTGATGTTGGAAAAACTTCAGCTCCGCCTGCTGAATATTGCCCAAGCAAGTTTTTCATACAGCAGGCATTCAAATGCAATATATTCTTGCATGAAGTTATTTGGTTTGCAAAATATCTGATAACTGACATGTTCATGAAGCATTTCAATGACCTTTGCAATGCATGTAATGGACAGTGTTGAGAAACGGGCTTTTCGTTTTTCTCAGCTGCATCCGAAAGCTGAAGGTTTTGAGTCTATTTTGATGAGATGTGATGCAGAGCCTGGTAACCAGAGTCTTGGCAGAACTCCATTTGGTAAAAGATCTGACATTCTCAGACATCTTTCCATTGCTCTTTCTGCTGCCATTAGGAGTCCCAGTTTGGGTGGGGGGAGGGGCAACTAGCCAAAAAAGGGTAATGTTACACACTGGTAATCAAACTGTAATTCACATATTAAATAAGCAAGTGGCATAAAGCCTCTACAGATGGGCAAACGCTACATAATTTTGTCTTTATCTGCCAGTTTATTGGAGGTCAGTGCACACTCTCCACTTAGTAGTATGAGTTTATTCACAGACTTATTCAGTGAGAATAAAAAATTCTGCAAACTGGCTAGATTAGAAATTTGAGAGGCATGTAGTTTGGAGCACAAAGCTCATGTGAAAGTCATGTATACCTAGTTCCTAGAGATATATTGGCAGCCCAAGTGTTTTCTGGCCATTGCTCAGAAACAGATACCATTGGGCTGGTGGGATCATTAGATGGCTGATTCTTTTCATGCATGTGCAGTAGCTTTGACATAACTGTAGGAAATGTCAGCATGTTTCAGATTTTCCTGGCTTTTTAGCCTAAGAAACAGTAAAGGCCAAATGGGACAGCATCCATAAACATGAGATGGTGGTATCACCAAGTTTCATCTATTCTAGGATGCGTCTATCAGGTAAGAGCAGTATTTGTTATATGTCTCCGGTCAAGTACAATAATTGGTACAAGACTAAGGATCAGTATTTAATTTTTTTAAAGGACGGCAAGAGATACACAGACAAGCATGCCTACACTTGCATGCACATCTATTGCAATTGCACATGAAAATGAAAGTTTAGTGAGCTAACTAGCCATTTAAGGAATGTTCATGCAATGGTGCTTTGGTGCCAACTTCACCTTTGTGCAGTCTGATCCTTAAATACTCTGTTGCTGTATATAGTGTATCACTTTCATGGTATTCGTTTTCACAACCAATCCGCAGGGATAAGTAAAGGTCCAGGGAGCTAAAGAACAGTATATCCCAGTAGTAAAGCTCCGAGTATGGTTTTGGAGAAATGCCTCTTAGAAAATATGGTGGATTTTCAATTAGATTTAACCAGGATATAATGGCAATTTAGATGTGCTGAAGTTGGCTGAACTGAGATGGAGCAAGTTCTTTGGTATCTGTAGTTGGCTGAGTTGCCAACATTCCTTCAAACACAACATAACCCACAATCCACAAGTCCAGTTGCCAGACAGTAGTTTGAGCATTCTTGTGAATTTTAGATTACATCTGTGGAGATCTGGTGAGAGAGTACCTTCCTTTCCCCCACTCCCTGTTACTTTGCATAAATCTGATTGACTGGAATGGAGTGCCACTCAAACACATAATTAACTCTGACCCATGGGGGATAGGACCTAATAAACAGATAGGAAGTGGGATGGGACAATAGCTTGAGAAGGATATCATGACTGAAAAATGACTGCAAACTTGTACCTTTCTACCTAAATTTGCTTCCTGTGGTACATTTGCAGTTGTATCCCTTTGTTTTTGTAACTAAATTAAGATTTTATTTCTTTATTATTATTATTTTATATTTATTTGTATTCTGGGAGGGCCCACAATATTCACTGTCCAAACACCATAGGAAGTCACAGTCCATGGCCTAAAAGAGGTCACATTCTAATAAGGCAAGTAGAGTATGGATGACGAAGAAGGAAAGGGAGTCACTCGAATATGTATATAGTATATAGTGTGTACATCTCTTGTAAACTAATAGCTCCAGCTGCTCTTCAGCTTGGCTGTTGTTAGTACATTAGAAGTGGAGAGACTTGAAGGGGGAGAGACTAGTGGATCAGGTCAAGGAGGGTGTTCTGTGTGTAAAGAACTGCATGGAAGAGAGTACAAAGTCAGGGAAGGGAGAAATAGACAGATAAAGGGCTGTAACAAGGCTTGCATCATTTGAAGAGAGGAGTGCAGCGGTGGATGATGTAAGAGGGAAGGTCAGATAAGTAGGGAGAGAGTACCAAGGGCATTACGCTTTTAAGCATGAGCAGGATATTGTTGGAGGAGGAGGATCCAGTAGAAGGATTGGGCGGGGGGACTCATATTGGGATGCAAAGAAGATGTACTTATTATTTTGACTGGATCGGAGAGTGATGTGGGCTTCAGGGTGGCCAGAGAGGCCCTGGGTTGCAATAGTTATGATGACAGATGATGTGATCCTGGATGAGAATTGGCCAGATTTGGGACCAGCTTGACTGTGCTGGGCAAGAGAGGAGGAGAGGTTGAAGATGACTCCTGGGTTACAGGCCTGAATGCTTAAGGGAGCAGATGATGGAGCTGTCAACAATGACAGAAGGCATGGCAGGAAAGGAGTTTTCGTTGGAAAGAAAGATGTGGAGTTCAGTTTTGATGGTGATAAGTTTGTTGATTGTAAGACCTGCATGAGAAGAGTGAGAGACAGAACGAGACGCAGGCAGAATTTGGTCTGAAGAACCATTAACTCTGTTGATGATGTACCCAGCTTGAATTTTGTGTCCCAGAAGGAATTTGTGGGGCTAACAGTTAAAAGGAGGGGAAAATCTCTGATTTTTCTTGTAAATGGAATAAGTTTGATCTAGAATCATTGAAAGGCAACAGGTGTTGAACTCTGTATTTTTTCTTCAGTCAATTTTTAGCAAAGAATCTCACTTACATGATCAGTCTCCAAATATATTTAACATGAGAAGCTTAATTGAACCAAAATGATACAATTTGCTAGAAATCATGTAACATATCTACATAAAAAGATACATTTTAGAGGAACTGCAAAGAGTTTTGTACTCAGAAGTCAAAATTTTGCTGTTCTCAGGGGCTGTCTGTTTGAGAAACCCCCAAATCTGAGAAAACTTAAAGGGGGCTGACTTTCTGATGACAGGTGCCTAAGCATGCTGAGATACATAGAAAAAACAGGTTCTTATCTGATTTTTATTGCATGGCTTCTCAACAACAGCTTTTTGCTGTTGTTCAATTTTTTTTTATTTTTTTTTTAAACAGAGCTTTGAAAAAAATAATGAGCCTGTACATCAGAGGTTGTGTGTGTTTGAGTACAAAACCCAGCTCAAGTCTGCAAAAATATATAGAAGTAAGAACAGAAAACTCAGCCTTGCATTGCAAAAGCTTGTATAACAATACACACACACAAAAAAAGTCCATCATTATCTACATATTCCAGTTATGGAAGAACTTCTGATGATAGGATTGAGTTCAGCCTCCCGAAACGCAGATACTTACCAAGAGAGCTTCTCATTCTTTGCCCCCTCACTGGCAAGGAATGAAGATATCAGAAGTGAGACTAGCCCACAGCAGGAAGAAGCAGGGAGGGAGAAACTGAGGTCATTGAGAAAGGAGATGCTGCCTGATTGGGAGGAGGAGCTGATTGTGTGCAGAGGGTGAAATTGATCCACAGCTGGCTCTTGTCAAACCCTACACCCTTCTGTTTGCATAGATGGGGGGAAGGATTTGCCAAACATGCTATTTAGTTAGTTCCTACTAGTGGAGATCTAGAAGACCACTAAACTACATGGAGCCTAGTGTTGTTGGGGATGTTGAAAAGAAAAGTCTTTAATATTTAACAAACAAGGAGTCCTGTGGCACTTTTAGAGACTAACAAATTTATTTTTTGCATGAGCTTTTATGGGTGAAGTCCCACTTTGTCAGATGCCAGAAAGTGGAAAAAACTTGCATTGAAAAAAACTTACAGTATGAGAGGAAAAGATAAATCCTGTCATTAATGTATGTACAACAGGCATTCTCCTGTGAAGCTCTAAACAATGTTTTCCCCCTTATGTAGTTCTAAAGATAGAGCTACTTAGCCAGTGCTGTTAGTATTTCTCTTCTGTGTTTGCTTGAGCACACCTGATCATAAAGCTCTTCTCAAATGTAAACTGACACACAATCTAGACAGAGGGATCAACTTCACCCACAAGTTACTGAGCCCAATGGTATTGGTTTATGTATAGGGAAGAATGATTCCCTTCATTGGAGGAATCATTTGAGGAGGTTCTGTGGCCTGTGTCATGCAGCAGATCAGACTAGATGACCATCATGTTCCCTTCTGGCCTTAGAAGCTATTTATTTCTGAGCCTTAAAATGCAGCCACTTCTAGTGTGAAATAAAGCAACTGTTCAGCAGTGTGTGTAAACATAATATACTATTTAAAACAATAAGTGGGAGGTATTTGTTCAGTACTGAGTTGGAGAGAAGAGTGCCATCTTCTGAATTATCAGCACCATCTCCTGCAGTCAGTAGGTTTCCTTCGGAGGTTTCTTATCCAAGCATAGACCTCGCTCAGCCTGTTTGGCTTATGAGAACTGATGTATCTCAACCCAAAGCTGGTTAACTGCAGGTGTGAATGAAAGGACTCCAATCTACTATCCATTCTCTTCTCTGACATAGAAACCTACCCTTCCCTCAGGATATAATTGCAGATAAATCATCTCCATGACAAGCAATAACATGAGCACACAGCACAAGGAATGAAGGATTTGAAGATAAATCTAAAACTCGTGACCCCTGTAATGCTGAAGGATTTGGATGGCACTGAAGTATACATTAATTTGAATAAATATAGGATAGGCTATGTCTGCAGGGCACCCAAAAATGAGAATTTATGCTCATGGCGTATTCCCCAGCCTAGCACAGTTTGCTGTGCATCTCCTATATTATAAGGTGAATTTTGATATTCAGGAAACTCACAACAGTCAGTCAAACAATGGGTTCTTTTGGGAGAAAATATCTTTGGTTGAAAATATATCAGTGTAAACACAACAGGCCCAATTCACCATTGCAGCCAAGCTTGGCTTAACTCCACATTAGAAGGAGGCAAAATGTACAATATGCGTAGGTAGTGAAGGCCTAGATAATATCAGTTCTTTCCTATATCTTTGAGTGAGCATGTGCTTATTGGGGAAGCTGAAATATTTTTAATCTATTCAAGTAAAGCAAGAAATGTAAGTGTCTACAAAGTCTACTGTTGCATCCATTTCATATAGGCAAGGTTTGAGTGATCACCAGATATGGATGTCACATGCTTTCTGGTTTCTATTTCTTTTTTGTTTTGATAATGTCTATTATTTGATCTTACTGGTCCTCCTTTTAATTTTTCTGTGCCTTCAAAACCATCATATTAATATAATCTTCAAGCAAAACTTTGGGTTTCATTCTTGTGATCTTCTAAACCTTTAAGTTCCAGAAGGGTAGCCGTGTTTGTCTGTATATATCAAAAACAATGAAAGTCGTCAGATGCATGAAGTAGAAACTACAGTTAAGAGGTATGTATACATTGGCACGGGTGAGAAACATTACAATGGGGAGGGCAAGTGCTAACAAATTCAATTCCCTATGCAGAAGAATAAATGGACACAAATCAGACTTCAAAAATGGTAACATTTATAAACCAGTAAGAGAGCATTTCATTCTCCCTGGACACTCTGTAGCAGATTTGAGTCACCACCATACTTCAACAAAAGAACTTCAGAAATAGACTTCAGTGTGAAACTGCAGAGTTTGAACTCATCTGCAAACTTGACACGATCAGACTGGATCTAAATAGGGACTTGGAATGGTTCTTTCATTACAAAAAGTAATTGTCCGTGTTCACACATTCTCACCGTTGTAATCAACTGTTGTGAAATGGGCCTCATCTTTCATAACTCAGTTGACTTGGTTAGCACTTGCCCTCCCCATTGAGCACCTTTGCATTTATATATGTACCTCCTAACTGTAGTTTCCACTTCATGCATCTGACAAAGTGGGTTGCAGCCCATGAAATCTTATGCCCAAAGCAATTTGTTAGTTTTTAAGGTGCCACAGGACTCTCCCTGTTTTTCCTAAACCTGTAACTATTTGGCTGCAATTCTCTGTTGTGTAGAAAGTAAACACAGTCCTAGAGACATTTAAAGATAATGTCTGATGTACAGCAATAAGGATTAGAAGACAACAGGCAAATTCTTTGGAAAACCTTTATTGCTCTTTCACTCTATTACATCTGTATGAAAAAAATAATGAAGCCTAATAAACCACAACAATATATGTAAGTAACTGATACCATGAGAGTTACACAACATCGTTTTAGTGCTTCTGCTGTGTTAAAACAGCCCTACAATGCCTTTTTTATGTGGAAATTTTCTAGATGGGTGTGGTGGGGAAGCCGTTTCTGTGACTCATGCTGCAGGGAATTCCCTGATGATTTAGAATATTTTTACTTCTGGACATCTGCACAGTTTCCTTTAACTCTGCAGTGAGCAGTTGATAGGAGTGAATTACAAAGAGCCATTCACAGTCGAGCCGTTCCATTTTAAATGGGTGTTTATATTTTGAAAAGTTCAAAAAAACCCATACTAGTGGGGTAATAGTATTTTCATCACTAGTAACTCCAGGTGGTCACCACAGACTGAAAAACCAATAAAACCAAGCTTCATGAAATGCACTCAAAATAGAAAATGCTATAAATAATGGCACATCACAGTTGTCAGTCTTGAGCTGTCAGACTTCCCAACAACAACCTATGTCTTCAGTTGAAAATGACACTGGTCACTAGTTGTAAATGATGACACACAGCGCTAAATGTTGCTCTTCCAGACTTTAAGATCCATCCTGAGGCTAGAAAGAGCCAAAGGGTCTCCTGTTCTTCACCATGGGCCTGATCCAAAGCTCTTTAATAACTTCTAGGATGGGGCCAAGATTTCATCTCTAGTAACTTTAGTGGGCTTTGCTCTATGTTCTCTGTGGTGTTCTCCCCCACCCCATTGGAAGGGAAAAAAAAAAACCCAAAACAAACCCTGAAGCATTCTCTTAATCCAAAGCCTTTGGAGAGAGAGACTTCCCGTACCTCTGTCCCTTCACCATATTGTAACAAAATGTTAACAAACACTCCGACTGAAAGAGGCATTTGATTTGGAGAGAAGATTTTTAAAATGTTTTGTAAAAGTAAATAAATAAATAAAATAAGTCCCTTGGAAAAGACTCTCTTTTGTTTAACAACTGCCCGTTTGGGGACAGTCATTCCAGAGCGTAAATTTTAACGGGAATGCCTGAAATGTGTCTGCTTCAGCTTTGTGTTATGTCTGTAATTTGAATTATTTGCATTTTGGAAAGGTATAAATTGCTCTGGTGTACGTTTGTTGGACCTCGGCCAGGCAGGGAGTTGCCTTGAGCTCTGAGTCAGCCAGGCTGATGCAGATGTGGCAGACTTACAATGGAAACTTTTGTGGTTTATCAGCCCTTACTCCTCAGGCACATTCTGACAAGAGACGGTATCCCGCATACTTGGTAGGGTACTGGGCATTTGTAGCACTGGAAGAAAAACACTTTTCTCCAAGATAGGCAACTATTTCAAGACCCCATAAATTGTTCCATTCCGATCTCTTTTAAAAAAAAAAAAAAGAATTTCAGCTGAACTGCATAAACCTGCAAAACATGTTTACTGTGAGATGTTGACGTAGTTGTCTAAGGTTTCCCTCCTGGAGTTGATCCCAGTCCGTGGGCGTTAAGATTTCCTTCTCGGTTCACCAGACGTAACATGAAGAATTGTCTACTCTTTTTTTGGGTCTCTGCTTCATAACAGCTTCTCCTCCTTATTCTTTGGTTAAATGAAATGTCACTAACTCTTAATGAGTCATCCCTTCCCCCAGCCCCTTAAACAGCAAAGATCTAGCATTCACAGGAGAATTTCTTATTGGAGCAAATTGTAGTACTCCTTTTAGCTTCCAGGTGATAGCCAAAAAATGCAGGTGGGGATTCTTTAATATATACTAGTTTAGATTGTAATATCTAAAATGTTTCTGGAAAAAAGCTCTTTGTCATCATAAAGATTGCAAAAGTACGTAACGACAGCACGGCATGAGGTAATTTAAAGATTAGCTATAGAAGGAGCCTTTTTGAATTTTACAAAAAACATTGGCAAGAAATAAAAATCGGCTCATTCACCTTTCAAAGTGGAACTAAACATCATAACAAATATGAAGTTTGGAATTCCATTTACAAAGGCAAATTTAACACCTGCTAACTATTAGACTGGACTTCTTTTAGATAAAAACACTTCTGGAACAGAAATTCTTGAGCAGGCTATAACTTTGAAAGCTTTGTAGTCCTGTAGCTTCAGAATCGTGTTAATTTAGACTTCAGTTTCTGTGGTTTTTTTCCTGGATAAAAGAGGGGTCAAAATGTTTGAGGGATTGTGGTCACGCTTTTTTTTTTTTTTTTTTTTTGGACAGTTTAGAAAAAGCATCTGGTGGATTAATTCAGAAGTGATTCCCAGCACTCCTGAAAGGTCTATTTAATCCTGGCTGCACTGAAAGACACTGCTAAGGAGATTTTAGCACTGATATAGCTAATTCTTCTCTTCTCTCTCCTACTACCTCAGTACCTTTTGCAGAGATTCTTGTTCTAGTTGGTTTTTATTTGGTGGCATGATTTAAAATGGAGGAAGAACTTAAGGGCATGCATGTATGTTGATTATTTCTGATAGAAAAGCATGCCAAATTACCAGTGATCAGAGTGTTATAGTGTTCACACTGTATTTCTTTCTTCATGTTAAAAAGAAATAGTTTTAGACTAAAAACAATCTTCAAGAGCCAGGTCCACTACCACATTCCTTTCAGAGTGGGAGTGCTGTACACAAAAATATTATTTACAGACATTAGTCATAAATCAGACAGTTTTAAATGTGTCACCTCCATCCTTGGCTTGAAAGAGAAGAGAGAAGAAAAAGTGCATTCACTGGTACCTTGCAAAGAGGCTGTTTTTTAAACCATGTGAACAGCTGTGTGGTGAAGTTCAAAATAACTAATATTTGCATTTTCATGTCCCAGTGCTGCAATAAATACACAAAAGAAATGACATCAAGTTTAATTTTCCCATTCGCTCCAATGACATCTCATGTGCATTTAAACCTCTAGTGTCCCTGCTGCTGAACTCAGACAGTGATCTGATTGTGGCCATTTCTGCATATTTTTCCTTTTCTAGGCTCAGGGAATGGAAACCTTACATTTTGTACTATTTTTCTCATTTCCCTGCTGTTGAGTTTTGAAATTCGGTGTGGGGAGGGGAATCTCCACACTAGTCTTTGTTCCTTTGTCAATGATTTTTTAAAAAATATATACATTTTCCCCCCCCAAAATTGCTAGAAAACTTAAAATTCATGGTTTAAAAATTAATCCTGTTTGGACACATTGAACTAATAAAACAGGAATGGCCAAAGCACATCCTGCAAGCCAGATTCAGCCCCCAAACTCAACAATGTGAATCACAAACATACTAGGACCAGATCCTTCCCTGGTATATTTCTATCTTTAACATGCAGGTACCACATACAGAAACTACATTTCCCTGCAAACAATGTTCATTCTTGATCTAAGCAGCAGAAACTCAAAGATCTGGCTGCTGTTATCAAAATAGAATATTGCATGCTGGGACCTGTTGAAGATGAGGACAGCTATAATTTGAAACCCTTCCTTACATCGCTCCCCTTTTTAATCCCAACTTTTGGCTCTGATGGTGTTTATCATTCAGAGTTTCAAAACACTTTACAAAGGAAGGTAAGCATCAATATTCTGATTCAATATATGGGGAAACTGAGGCACAGAGTGGTGACATGATTTACTTGCATTAGTGGGAGACTGTTTTTAATTCCTTTTTACTCCCATCCCAGTACTCTTTCCACTGAACCATGCTCCCTTCCTTTTAAACAAACTAAATGGGATCCTAGGCTCCTGGCAAGTTACTTATGTGTCTGCTTGGTTGGCCAGAATTTGGGCAACACATCAACAGAAGTATTTTCCTTCTTCCCCGACCCCAACAGATCTTTTGTAACTTGTCTACAGCTCTCGGCTCAGCCTGAGGGGAAGAAAACAAAGCACAGAACTTACCGTAGATTTTATTTTGTCGTCTTCTTTTGTCTTTTAGATGGTCACCATGTGTGGGAAATGGAAGCCAAAACCGACAAAGAAATGTGCAAACCAGTAAGCGTGCCTTAAATATTTTAACATTTAAATTAAAGATATGTTTTATTTCTCTAGCACTCTTCTTCTAGAGTGGGCTTTCCAAGACTTTGGCACTATGTCCCAGCCCTGAAACAAAACAAGTACTGAGCCCTTTTAATGAGAGTGGGAGTCAGGGCAAGAGGCCTTCCTTGAAGTCTATTCTGAAAATAAAGTAATGCATTTGGAAAGGGTAGTTTTCAATATCTGGATGGGGCCAGCCTTTATTATTTTTTTTTTTCTTCCTTTTTTTTTTTTTTTTTTTGCTGACTCAAATCCACTTTGAGGTCAGCAAAGAAAAAAATTCTGTCCTGGTTTCTGCTTTTGCCTAGAGAGAGAGAGAGAGAGAGAGAGAGAGAGAGAGAACCCAACCCACACGTTTTCCCTGGCTTCCTTGTACCTTCTCCAGAAAGGTTTGGGGTCTTGTGGGGAGACTAGCTTCACAGTATGAGAAGCATAGATTTTTACAGACTGGATCACTGAAATGCAGCTATTTGTAGGTGGAAACCTGGACCGTATTCTTGTCCAGCAATATTATCCAGTAGTTTATTAGGAGAAGTGAAGAGTAATTTATCCAAAGGAATCTACAGGGAAATGTGGGCAAACTGTTTAAAGACTTGAGTTTGAAATCATCCAGGATACTAAGGCTGTCAATCACTCTGACTCGTTCAAAAAAGAGCCAGGGGCTTTTTGATGATCACAAGTAGAGCAACAGATTTACTTTGGGGTCCGAAAGCTGATGCCCTCAAAAGCTAAGTTTGCACCTACCTGGAACACTGTTCTAGTAATAATTCAGAATAGAGCACCACCTCAGGGATCACCAACTTCACTTCTTGGGCCCTCAATTGCCTAAGGCCACCTCTGCAGATCACTACCTACAAGTACAATCTCCAGTGTCACGAAGGTGTGCTCTCCAATTAGTGTGCAGTGCAACATTTCTCTTTGGGAACTCAGGTGGGACATTCACATAGTCAATGTGCAAATATTAGCTTGCAGAACTGCTGTCTGAAAGACACACTGACTTTCACATGTGTTTGCTTTTGTAGAATTCATTAGTGGTTGAGATACCACCTTTCCGCAATCAGAGAATTACCAGTCCCGTTCAGGTCAATTTCTATGTCTGCAATGGAAAGCGAAAGAGAAGCCAGTACCAGCTGTTCACCTATCTTCCTGCTAATGGTAACAATTTATTTCTAACCTCAGATGATGGAAACTAAAGAGATGAATATTTGCTAGAAAGATACAAGAAAAGATAGAATGTAATAGATAATAATTCTGCAGCT
Organism: Pelusios castaneus; assembly: GCA_007922175.1. NCBI lineage: Eukaryota > Metazoa > Chordata > Testudines > Pelomedusidae > Pelusios > Pelusios castaneus. The sequence goes on from ML685766.1 coordinate 36,287,951, forward strand.
CATCTGAGCAATTTAGGGATGGAATTATTGCTATTAAAAAAAACGTGGGCTGCCTCATTGGGCTATCTCTTAATTTGAGAAAAACACCTTCCAAATAAAGTTTTTCCTTTCTGGTGGGAGAGACATCTCAGCTCTCTCTTTTGGAACAAAATCCCAACAAGCATTTTTCATGAGCTGTGAAGCTTGTTGTTGCAGAGGGACCCTGGATTTTGCCCATTTTTATATGTGCTCAGTACATGTAAGAACTGAGCGTCTAGCTCATTAGGAGAAAGAAGGAACTCTTCGTGCCCATGGGCAGCAGAAAGACTCTAAAAAATGAGTCAGTTGAACTCTCTCTCAGGTCTCCTCGGCACCTTGCAACCTCCCAACCCCACCGGGCGTATCATTTGAACGATGCTTCTGAACTCATCCCACCCCTGAATTGTGCTGTCTTTGGGCTGGAGCTGGAATGACAGTTTTATTGCCACCCATCCTTCACCTGCCTGCCATTCTGGGGTTGGAAACTGAGTCTCAAATTGAGGTGAGAATCCCTCTCTCTGGGTGCGTCTACACTTAGTTGACTTAAGGAGGCTTAAATCAACTTAATTTACTACGCGACTACACTGGGTTTTCCTTAATTCGACTTAAGCTGCTCCTTAAGTCAAATTAAGGAAAAGTTAGTTTGAATTAATAGCACATAATTTTAATTTGAACTAGCGCTTAAGTCGACTTTATGAAGTCAACTTAAGCCAGTGGAGATGCGGAGTAGTGCCTAATTAGACCTTTTTAAGTCGACTTAAAATGTTAAGTTGACTTACTAAGGCCAAAAAGGGTCCACGTCTACACTTGAAAAGTTGTCAACTTTTGTTAAGTTGACTTCATAAGGTCCACTTTAAGTTGACTTAAAGTCAACATTATTAAGTCGACTTCATAAAGTCGACCTAACTTTTCAAGTGGAGACATAGCCTCTGTGTTACTTATAAGCCACTGTGGGTGCTGAACACACAGGCTCCTGGAATGTGGAGTTGAGGCCAGTTCTAGCCTTGGACTGGGTTCGGGAGTAGTTAGTGCTATTTTCACGCAAGTGCATGGCCCTGAATCAGAGATGGAGTGGAGTCTACAGGGTCCTTTTGCTGTCTGTCAGGTTGGTAGGCCAGAAGGACCTTTCAGTACTTCCCTGTAGAACATGCCATACAGCAGAGAAAGAGGGGGCAGGTGCTGTGATCTCACTATTGAGTTACTGGACTCAAGAAGCATTGTATTGCCCTTGAGAAAAACAAGGCCCTTTGAGTGCCCATCACACCTGTCTTTCCAGGTTGGCCCTTGCAAAATCTGTCTGCAAGAGAGAATTAGATCCTAAATGGTACACTCATTCCTGAATCTCCTGTGTGAGAAATCAGATTGTGTGGCTGCTTTCCTGAAGCTCCTTCTGTCACCCTACGTACTTAAAATTTAAATCAGAAGGTTGATTCCCAGCTTAATCCTAGTCTGCAGCGTTGCCGAAAAGCATAATAGGAAGGACAATCAGAAGGTTTCCTGTAAAATCCTTTATGTATATGAAGGGTTTGGGTCGTGTGGATTTTTTGCAATAAGGGGGGAATCTGTGGTGTATTGGAACCTCATGTTGTCAAATGCTGTAAAGTGATAGTAATGTGCCAATATTAGGGGCATTCTGGGTCGCGGAGTGTGAAATGTTCATCGTAAAAAGAGTAAATTTACTCTTGTTTGTTCAGTTAGTTTAAAATTTAAAATGGGCCATCTCAAGAGAACATTTTTTAATGCGAGAGGAGGGTTTGTTTAAAGTGAAAATGACTTGGTTGGTGAAGGGAAATGGGTTGGCAAGGAAAACATGCTTCAGTTCAAATTTTTCACACATTCCCAATGTGAAAATAGGCATTTTGTAGGAATATGGTGCAAAGTAAAATTTGAGTTGCATGATATAGCTCAGGAAAAAAACAACTCTGAAAATGTTTGAGGTGAAACTCCATGAAATATAAATGTTTACTTTCACATAACTGTCGTTTAGTGGCAGTCCTGAGTTGTTGTTACTTTTTGATGCTTTATTTTGAATTAAAGTAATAGGAAAGTTGACAACAGCAAATTACTCTGTCTGTGTGTGTGTGTGTGTGTGTGTGTGTGTGTGTGTATAGAAGGGCCCTACTGAGTGGGTTGCCTCATATTTTGTTGAATTAGCTCAATTATGCAAATTGTCTCTGCCCTGTGTATGTCTGTGTATATTCATAACTCTTCTAGATGAAAAACAGAAGGGTTATTCTCTATAGGATACCTTCAGCAATAAACATCTGTTGTGATGGCCAGAGGTGGTGCTGACCTATCGATTTAACTTACATAGCTATTTAAAACTCAAATCTGTTGCTGACTTCTCTTTGTACTACCATGTCTTCATTTCTTTTTCATCTACGTGTTTCTCCATTGCCTTGCAATGCAGTTATTTTCATGAGTGCAAAGTGGGTATAAATCACTACCATTTGGATTTGGTAGCACTTTTCAATCTCTTTGCCCTGACGTAAATAACTCCTTGAGCCACAAGCAATGGAGAACGAGTCCCCACTTTATTATATTTAGCCCTTCTGTCATTTTTAAAATGTCAAGGGCTGGATTCTCCATTCTGTGATACTGGTTTTATGCGCACATAGCTCCCAGGACTTCAGATCCGTGCAGCCTTGGTTGTCAGGTGCAGAACCAGTGTAAAAGAGTACAAGAATCAGATGTGGGAGACCCTTTTTATAAATAATATATAAATAATTTTATTTATGTATGATTTGTTTACAAACTCCTTTATGGCTACAGAAGTAGTAAGGACAAATCATATATAAATCACTTGTTATTATTCAAAGGGTATTGTTTTGTATTGGTGATACTTACAGTTCTTCAGATCTTGCCCTTTAATGGTAGATATGAGATATCTTGGCTATACTCGTGCATATATACACATACACGAATTAGACGTTTAGTTTAGCACTAAATTCACTTATTTAATATGCTATATTTCGAGCAGGTTTGGTTTTTTATTTTTAAGGCTGCACTGATTTGTCTAATTCATGAGTTTCTTGTAGCTTGCCAAGATGTTATAGACAACCAAAGTTACACTCAGCAAGAAAAATAATTAAGCCAGCAACTACTATATTATCTCAGTAAAAAGGTTTAAAAAATATCAGCCGTGTTTTTGTCCAGTTAACACTTCCTGACTTGTTCAGACAAAATCACACAAAGTGTAGAGGTTTTAGGTTTTCAAGAAGCAAATGTCAAAGTGTTAGATGTGATTTTACACAAATCAGGTAGTATATCACGTGTTCTTTCTGGTTTTCTCCTCTATATCAATTCAAAGGCTTCCATGGCTTTATTTTTTTCTGCTCATTAAGGGCCCTTTATAAATGACCTAATACATACTCCATGTTACATCTCAGCTAGATATTACCAGAACAAGGTACAGTAAGGTACCAGTGAGGTACTAGCCTTGTGCTAGTACTTTCTGTGGTGTTAGAAAGAAAGAACTGACAGTCACACACCACAGGGTCACTTAGTAGTTGCTACCATGTTCTCAGAGCCAAAGTATTTCCCTGCAGTCCTGTTTCTTCCCATTTAACAGGGGTAAACAGTCAGTGGATCAAGGTAGGGATGGATTCACTGCATCCCATGTCCTGTGAATGGCCCCCTTGAGTGCCCAGGGAATACAGCTTTGTGGCACGCAGAATGCAGACCACTCTGTACTGCAGAACTTATTTGTTCCCTCTGCAGTCAGGGACCTTTTTGACTGTGAAGACATGGCAGAATATTATATAAATTGAAATGATTTGTATGCCAGAGCCTACTTAGGGCATTATGAGCGTACGGGATACAGATTAAGGCTACGTCTTCAAACTGTATCCCATAAGCGGAAAACTTGTAAATAAAATAGAGGCATTACAAACATGGGGAAAAGCAGAGCTATATTTTTAAAGAGAGGTGGGTCTGCATGAAAACTGTGGCTCGGGCAGCTTCAAACCTTTAGGGATTCAAAATCTGAACTTTGTTTCTTGAGACCACCTCTGTTGAAAGTAACTAATCCCAACTCTCACTTTCCTGTTATCATATGTAAATTATTCAGATGTTGATCTTTGGCTATTGTCTTTTTTTTGTCAATATTGATGCAGTACTGAGCTACTGTAGATTATCTTTCCCCTGAAGCCTGACCGCTTTAACTTTTAACACCATACACTGGACATATCTGGCAGATAAGAGTACAAGTAATTTCCTTAACCTTTTGATGTAGGTAAGTCTGGACACCTCATTTGATGAGGGCCAATGAATTTTGCATTACCACGTACCATTAGAATATCCCAGTCCCCACCCACTGTTAAATAGTATAAAAAGTTAATCTCTACAAAGCAAGATGCCTTTAAAGGCAGTGTTCATTGCAGCCTTTTTTTGATATTTGCTCTATGGGCTTTATTAGTATATAATGAAATGTTACTTATGGAAAAGTTAACTGACTTTTCATTTGTACTTTATTTTCATATAGAATCACCTTAGTAAGTAGGGCAAATATTTTTCATTTCTGTGAAAGGTTGGACATGTTTTTGTTTGCTTATTTATTATTAGTATAAACATTTTGATCAATAGTCAGGCTTAATCAGTAGGGTTGGGGGAACTACTTAATCTCAAGAAGGTATAGGAGAAGGAAAGCACTTAAAACGTGTGCTACACAACACTTAAAAATCTTGTGAGATTCCATACAACATATGTAGCTACTGTTAAGGTGGTTTAGGTGAGACTAGGATCCACATGTTTTTAAAGGCATTAGACATCTAAATACCTTTGAAATGCCAGCCCTAATTCTCTTACTAAGGTGCAGGTGTTTAAAATTGCCCTGTTGAGGGGAATTTTGGTGAGACTGGAGAAGATTTTAAGAAATTATTAACTATTAGAATTAGATCTGTATTTATTCAGCTTTCTTTTGAACAAGTACATGAAAAATCAAGGAGCCCTTTTGAGGACTTCTGTCTCTCATAAAAATGGGCTTAGTGTTCTCCAAGATATCTGTGCTGTCTTCACTGTTGAGGTCACATAGGTTATGTCTACACTAGAAAAGTTAAGTCAATTTAACAAGGTTGATTTAGGCGCTAATCCCCATCCACACTGGCTTACATCGACCTAATAAGGTTGACATAAGCATTAAGTCGACCTAAAACGAGGTGTTATTAAGTTGACTTAACCTTTCCTTAAGTCAACTTAAGGAAAGCCCAGTGTGGACGCGGCTTTGTTTAGGTCGACTTAAGCCTCCTTAAGTTGACCTAACTTGTAAGTATAGACGCTCCCATACTGCTTAGTTCACCGAAAAGTTCCCTCTTTCATTACATTTGGCCCTGTAAAAGTTATTTAACAAAGCAGGGAAAACAATCAAAGAGTTTATTTGTCCAGGAAAGGTTGTTATGGTGGAAGAATGTTAGGATTTCCAAAATGTTTCTGTAAACTAGATCTGCAAATAGAGGCCAAATTCTGCTCTCAGGGCATGTCTACTTTGCCCACATTTTAGACTATGAGGGGTGTAAAGATCAGTGCACACCAAAATGCTCTCCTCTGTGTGGGTGCTGCAGGTGTGAACTAAAAGGTTCCTGCTTCGCATAAATGTAGTCCTGTTTGAAGAGGACTACATTAATGTAAAAACTAGGAACCTTTTTAGATTGCACTCACAGGCTATGTCTACACTGGGTAATTTAAGTCGACTTTAACTAAGTCGACTTAGTGTGTCTACACTGAAAATTAAAGTCGACTTAGGGGGGAACTTACAAAGTCGACCTAGAGCGTCCACACTGGATGCTCTAGGTCGACTTTGTGGGTCTAGGGGGACCTAGGGCAGGTCCACGGGGGCAGCGGGGGTCACCCCTTGCCCAGTGCCAGGGGGCTCAGCCTTTGCCCCATTGTACCTAGGTACAATGGGGCAAAGGGGGACAGGGACCCTGGCAGGGCATAGGGGCAGGGTGGGCAGGGCTCTGCCCTGCCCTGTGGGGGGGCATGCCAGGCTCCCTCTGTGCCCCCTCCCTGGCAGGGAGGGCATTGGTGCAGCCCTGGGGTAGCCCTAAGTCGACTACCCCACGGCTACACTGGCTTAAGTTGACTCTAGGGAGTCAACTTAAGCCTTAGGTCTAATAGAAAGGAGGTTTAATAATGTTGAGTTAATTTTAATTAAGTCGACTTTATTTTCCTTAAGTCGACTTAAGCAAGCTGCTTAAGTCGACTTAAGCAAAGTGTAGTGTAGACGCAGGGTAAATTAAGTCGACTTAAGCAAGCTTAAGTCGACTTAATTTACCAGTGTAGACGCAGCCACAGTGTCCACACCAGGGAGGTACAATACAGTACTTTGGTGCTATTCACACCCCAGGAGTCCTAGCTGCAGGGCAGCTTAGACAGGCCCTTTGATACTGTGGTGTAAAGGTGGAGTAAATCTGTTGTCTTCAATGAAATTATGCCAGTGCAGCTGAGGTTGTGGATTGATCTTAAAGCATTAAAACGTGTTTTAACGTGTTTAATATAATGAAGGAAACAGAGAAATAGGAGACTACTACCATTTTGAATGTCTATTCATACAGTTTGAGACACAGGAAATACCACTCTTGATTACATTAAAGAAGGTGTGGGGGGGTACATTCAGAGTTGTAGAATATATTTGGTGGGCCAGATCTTCAGCTAGCTCCATTAAGTTCAATTGCTCTGTTCTTTACACTATTTTAAGCTGCAAATGGCAAAGATTTTGTGGGTTCATTGTAACTTGTCCCGTTTTTTTAAAAGTTTGTTGTTTTTTAAGGAAAATTCTTGTCCCATGAGTGAAATCAACTGGAAGTTGAGAAAGCTGGTATACTTCTTACACTGACACCAAAAATATTACTTTGTACATTGTTGTTAGTAAAAAATGTCTTGTTCTCTCTGTTTCACTCATGTTCATTCACTCACACATTATTTTAAAACAGTAAAGATCCTTATTCGTGTTATCCCTAGCATTTTAATTATTTGGTTAAATACTGTTGGTAAACTGAGTGATCTTCCCTTAAAAGCGTAATATATTGAATACTTTTGGGACATTTGCTTTACCACATGTGGGGCCAGTTTCCAAAAGAGCTAAGCTTCCATTTTGGCTTCTAAATAAGCACCCAATGTGCTCTTTTGAAAATCTGGCCATTTATTTAGGGGCCTAAATAAGAGCTAACTTCTTTTGAACATTGAATTCTAGCTGTAGGAACTAAGCCCTTCTGAATACGTGGTACTTACCGGTAGTTGCTAGGTATACCTTATTAATATTTCACAGCATTCAGTATGAAAGTGATGAAAGTTCTTGATGTGCTTCTGAAAATGGTGATCAGTGCCCACTGCACATTTTTTTTCAGCATCCTACTCAACTTCCTGCTTTAGCTCTAAAATTATCTCCTGACTGCTGCAGATGAGTCTAATCAGCAGTTTTCTAGTGATTACATTTAGCAGTCACACCTCCATTTTACCTCACCTCTTCCGCCAGCAGCTCACTTTCTAAGTTAGCATGCTACATGAGTCATATTAGCTAAGAACAATAAAATGAAGATGCAAAGCAGTGCAGCTTCGCTTTGACATAGAAAGCAGCTTTTACTGATAGCCACCTGATTATATTTTGACTTGGAACTTTTGGTGAACTTTCATATCTGAGGCTGGCAAAATACTTACCCTTGCTGTGCCTGCAAATTGATCATAGGATTGCATGGGGAACCTGAGCCAAATCCTGTGGTGGGGTTATTAAAAAAAGGGTCATAAAATGCACCAGGACAGGTAACATAAGTTTTTATAAAGAGCAGCTGATCCTCAATGAATTTTCAAGATAAAACAGGTGAAAGTGTCAGGCATTGAAGAATGGAGTTGTGTGTAACAATGGGATCAACAGGCTAGAAAAGTTGTAGATCCTGGCTTGCAAAGGCCATTAGGAAAGCTGCTGATGACACCGCCAGACTCATGACTGACAGGCAGCTGAACCCAGATAAACCAAAGGAGAAAGAGAAAGTAACTCTCACAGCTTCTTGTGTTACCACACAATTCAGCCCCACAGAAAGAAAGTCACTTTTAGATAGTTCAGGGCCAACTCAGAAAGCCAAAGAAAGAACTGTGTAAATGTGCCTGAAGGTGGATGTAAATATAATGTACATCCACTGTAAATCAACTTTTTGCTGCCAAAGCTTTGCAAAGAGGGCCTAGAGTATCTATGAATTAGGCCCAAACTCTCAGATACCTTAGAAATGATATTGTAAGCATTAACAAGCATTCTTCCTCCCCCCGCCTTCATCTTTTTATAGGCAGCAAGATTCCTGAAAGGTGTTTAGTAAAGTCTGTTCTAATCAGGGCAGAATAACGAAGAAGGCAGAAAATCTTCAGAGGATTTTTTTTCTTTACTGTTTTTTTTTTTTAAAGGTGACTGTATGAATCATGGTTACTTGTTTCTATGCAATGTGCTGTTACAATTTATTTCATTTTGGCTGCTATGTGGCGGAATGTGGCTTTTGACATTTAACAGTACAACAGAAGACAGGCAAGGCCTTGTCAGACTCCTGTTTCCACTTAGAGTGGATAAATTAATCATAACTGGGCCATCAGCTCTTTTGTTACATTCCAGCAGCAGGAGAAATGGAATCTCACTTTTGATCCTTTTTCTCCAGTGCCATGCTGTTGGCTTCCTCCCCACTGTCTGCCCCCTTCCCCCAGTGTATGTTAGCTCTAGTGCAAGGGCTTCCGTACTTCACCCAAATGAGACTCCCATTAGCCACTGGCCCGGAATCAACTTCTTCCTGACTTTTGCACTCATCCTGACTTTTAATAAAGAGATCTGGGTTTGGATTATGGACACCACTGGTCCCAAGATGCAGTGCTTCAATTTGATCTGAATGGCTTCCTGCGGAGGTCACGAAGGAATGTTTTCTGATGAGACCTCTCTGAGGAAAAGGGTGGTCACTTCCTGCATTGAACTCCAGAGTGACATTTGACCTGTAAACTCTATCTTGGTGCCATTGGTCACATGTAAAAGGTAATTCTGAGAATCCAAGGCGTTTTCTAGCACCCTAGTTCACACTGGGCATTAACTCACTTAGCAAATAGTTTTACTGATTTCAAGGTACTGTTCAGCCTGAGTTAGGATGGCAGAATCTGTCCTGTAGTCCTTATCACTGAAGCAGTCCCCTAATCTTCAGCATTTTATAGACTATCACCTGCCACCCTTACATCGGGTATTCCCATTGGCATCATATGTGTTAAGTATTATCAGGGTTGGACTATTAGGCTTCCCCAGGTGGTTGAAAAGCCAAAAGTAAAACTTCCTTAAAGAAGATGAGGTTTCAAATGATAAGGACTAGACAACATAAGAGTTTGATTTTGTTCTCCTTAAGTGACTGATCAGCATAATTAATCTAGCCCTGTGGTGAAGCCTGAAGGGGAAGCTGTTCTGGTGATTGAATCAGATAAAATATACATGAGAAAACGTACTTCGTGGGCTGTGGAGAAGGACTGTCTAACTCTCTGAAGGAGAAGGATGAGTGAGAGCGAAAATGGCTTTGACTACCAAGATCAAAACATAATGTAAAGAGAGTTGAAAAATGACATGCTGAGTGAAAGCCAGATTTCTATCAAGGTAGCTATGTGTAACTTTTTTGGTGCTGATGATGGACTTGGACAGAAAGTACTAGTATATTAACAAAAGGTAGCCATTTATTTGCCAAAAAAAAAAAAAACCTTCATCAAAGCAAGGGGGAGTGTGGGGGGGAGGAAAGAGAGAGAAAGATCCCAAATAAGAGAGGGACATACAGTAATCCCAGGGCATACAAATATTTATAGTATAGAAAGTGAATCTTGTGAACTATTTAATAGTAATTGCTGTTTCCATGGTGAAAAATATGCATGTTTGATTGTGATTCTAATCTCAATGTGCAACTTCCATCAATAAATATTCCTTTAAACCAATAACCCCCTTTAAGATTTAAGATTACATCTCACACTATTTATACAATTTTACCTCTTTATAATAGGCTGAATTATTAGATCTAATGATAGGCCATAATAGGCCATATTATTTTTTTATTGCAACTGGGTCATACAGGCGAGGGAAAAGTATTTGGAGACCATAAAGATTTGAAAACGGGAGAGCGTTCTTTTTTCCCCAAAAAAGATAGAAAGCTGTAACTTGTTTCACATGCTTTTTAAAATCATATTTTGACTTGATTTACCCATTTCAAAGTTGCACGATTCATTTTCTATCATAAGACATTAATCATGTCACTTAGAACTCCTCCTCCCATCCTCATGTTCAAAGAAATGTTATATATACTCTCTCTTCATTATTAACATGCACACAAATCATATGTCCCTGGGCTATCCCTCCGGTTTAACAGAGTGAAAATGTCTCTACAATATATAGTATCTTGTATTCATTTGAATATGTGTTGAACAACCTAATAGTTTAACAACAGTTGAAAAGCATTTAGTAATTGAATTACCTGAAAAGTACTTTCTGATCAGATAATGGCGCTGCCTGAGATTATACACAAAATAAGATTATAGACAAGATCTAGATACAGGGTTTCAGTCTATTTGGGTACTGCACTTTTACATACCCATACATCAGAGCCCATAAAAATAGAAATGTACAGGACAGTCAAGCTGACTTACAGGAAAATTGCTCTGAAACTAATCAAATTAAATTAAGTAAAGACAAGGACAAAATATGTCACTTAAGGAAAAATCAAATGCCCAACTACAAAATGAAGAATAACTAGGAAGCTGGTAGTACTGCTGAAAAGGATCTGAGAGTTATCGTGGATCACAAATTGAATACAAATCAACAATGTGAGGCAGCTGTGAAAAAGGCTAATATTAACCGGAGTGTCCTATATAAGACCCAGGAGGTAGTTATCCCTTTCTTTTTGACTCTGGAGGACTTTAAGAAAGATGTGGACAAATTGCTTAAAAATCAAAACCCGGGGTGAAATCCTAGGTATACTGAAGTCACAGAAAGTTGCTTATAAGATAAGTAAAAGGTGTCCAAATTGATAACCATTTCTAAATTAGTGATAATTAGGAGACTTCTAGAACCGCAGCAGATGAAGTATACCGTAGTATCTTCTGAAGAGGTGTCAGATGTAAAAGAGTTGTTTTGTTTGGATCAAGGCTACTTGACGAGAGCTCTTCAAAGGCACAGATGAAATTTAGAAGCCCATCTCTATCATATAGGCCAGAAAAGTACCATCATTCATATCTAGTATGATCTCTACATATTGTAGGCCACAAAATCTCACCCAGCCAATCTGTAATAGACCGTAACCTCTGGCTGAGTTCCTGAAATCCTCAAATCTTGATATAAAAACCTCCAGTTACAGAAAATCCACCATTTACCCTAGTTCAAACCAAGAAACATCATGTGCCCAATGATGAAGAAAAAGATGGGGAGAAAGCCTCTTATCTGCTAATTTGACCTAGGGGAGGATTCCATCCTGCAACTTGTTTATGTTCCTTTGAAAATCCCAGCCTATATTGTCACTAGGGGTGAGACATTTATTACCAAAGTTCAAGAATTTTGTATGTGTAAAATATGAAAAAAAATAATTATTTTTAATACAGTATCCAAAATTTGTAAGTAGGTTCCAGATGGATACATCATACTCTACACCTTGAACAGTAGATGTTTTGTTTGATATGCCCTATCAGTGCAAGAGCAAAATAAATATAGAGTAGTAAATGTCTGAATTGCTAATACTTCTGTGGAAATGTGACTTGATTAGGTCACAGTTAATAAGGATAAACATCTATACAATTAAAACTATTATATTTTCTCAGTTCGTGTGTGTGTTAATGACAAAAAAGAAAGGGTTTTTAAAAAACTAATCTGGATTACTAAAGTGTAAAAGCAAACAGACCTGTTAGAATTGTCTGTACATGTGTATATAGATATATTTTAAAAGCTTTCAGGAACCCTCTCCTAAATGTGCATGATTTATTATCTTTCTTCAAGGTTTGATATATTAACTTTTTACCTTCTAGGAAAAACCTTTCAGTTAAATTTAGGCTTGCGACACAAACTGAAATATTTCTCGCACATTCAGACCCACACAGAGGGCCATTGTGTTAATTTTAGTGACTTGATATGATGTCATAACTGCTAGTCTCTCTTAGCAAGAATTGAAGATAGCTTTGATTTATTATAGCCGTTGCTGTTGCCAACACATGGTTCTCAGAACTTCACATTGAATGAGATGACATAATGACACAAATCCAAGCAGCCTAAGGTGACATCATCAATCCATTTAAAAACAATTAGCACAGTTAAATGGCTGATCAGATTTAGAATTTTGAACATTTTCATACTGCAAAACTTAAAATTATGGTGGACAGTCCAAAGTAATTAGTAGATCAACCTAGTGCATTATATAATAGCAAGTATTTTAAAATTATTAATGATAAACCAAATTAATTTATCATTCATTTGCACAGTAAGTACCTGATCTTTGCAAAGGTTCGGGATTATTCAAGTGAGTAAAAATTACTTTCATGCATAAGTCTTTGCCAGATCAGGCATCGTGTTTGTCATTTGCTTTGCTCTTTTCTAAACTCTGATCTCATTGCTGTAACTTGTTATTGGTACATCTCAGAGTGGAGCAAATTCAGTTTTAATTTTTCATTGTAATCAGCCAAGAGTCTGCAAGGCAAAGTGGTATCTCACCACCACAAAGCAGCTCTAAAACAGAGTACTTATTGGCATTTGAGACTGCTGTATTAAATTAAAAAATAGTCCAGTCCATGCTAAAAGTGCTGATGGATTCTGAACAGCTGCAGGATTGGTTTGTTGTTTGTCATTTTAATGCAGGTTTTGTGGCTAGAAGAGCAGTCTCTCTTTCAGCTTGGAGTCTTTTAAAGAAGACATTAAGGCTGACAGCCAATTTTAAATATTTGACCTGATAGTGTAAAGTAGATTGGGTTAATATGTTTTCTGTTAAATATTAACTCCAAGGCTATTAATCGTATTCTTACTATCACACGGCTTCTTCCCATATGTAATATGTGGAATCTTATGTAACATGAAGCAAAACAATCTTAAGAGGCATCTGAGTCCCAGAAATGGATGTGCCCAGCAATTAGTTTCATGGAAAATTATGCCTTCTGAGGGGTGTATTTGAGACTTAAAACCTATTATCCAGCCTCAGGTTTGTAAAAGTTTGAAGTTAGCATGCACATAAGGTATAAAGATATAAATGGTGCCAGATGCATCATGCTTTGTCACTTCTCTTGTATTGGTGGCTGATCTGCCACAGCCATGGCAAAGAATTGCTCCATAAATTAGAAAAGGATGTCTTTATAATGCAAGCTGACATTTAAGGGGCGGGTCTTCAGCTGGTGTAAACTGGCATGGTTTCATCCGATATGTCTACACTGCATCAAGGGTGTGTGATTCCCAGTGTGAGGAGACAGACTGCACCAGCTCCACTTGAGCTAGTGTGCTAAAAAGAGAAGTGTGAACGTGGCACCACAAGTGGTGCCTTTGGCTGTTTTCCTCAACTCAGACCCAGAAGTCAGGCTGAGTTGAACTCAGGTGGCTAGCCCAGGCTGCTACTAAGGCTACGGTGTTCATTCTGCTATTTTTAACATGCCAGTTCAGAGTGAGCTAGGGCAAGCCTGTGTATCCATGCTGGGAATCGCATCTCCCAATTATGGTGTAATCATGCCCAAAGACATGTATTGAGCTATGCTGATTGATAACAGCTGTGTGTTTGACCCAAGAAAAGGTCTTGAAAGGATGGTAGGGATGGCAATATCTATTAACCAGTATTTAGGCCCTTCTTAGCCTTATTATAGAATTTTTTGTGTTTTAGAGTAATGCCCTTTAATTCCAGGATAATAAACAGATGCCACAAATATGGCATGTGGTAGTGAATAATGATAAAACAGGAACCAGTCCATAGAAAAGAAAAAACGCTCTTAATTAATTTTGGAATAATGTGCATAAAATTTATGGGACTTGATAGTCTACTGCCTTGTCTTCTATACATTCATTTGCAAAATGAATGCAAAATGCCATCTTTCTGACTTGGTAGCCTTTTATACCAGCTTTGCACAGGTGCAAATCACTGGCTGATTGGCCAGGTAATGGAGATTCAGAGCCAGAGTCTTTTCCAAACTCCATTTAAAAAGTATCAGCTGGTACACGTTACCAGCTTTTGCTATTCCACTTGAGACAGTTACATATGCAGGAGAGAAGGAGCTACTGGATGGAATGTCCTAAGTATGCTCCAGTATGTCTTAGTGAAGCAATCTGTGGCATATCTATCCTCTACAAATCAAGTAATAAAGTCTTCCATTCCTGTAAAAAGACCAAGGCCTAATAAGAAAACTGAATGTAATAGTTTTCATCAGGTCCTTTTCAGCTGAAACACTCATCTTCACAAATTAGATTTTAGCTTTTCTGGATCATTCCTTTAAAAAAAAAGATCCCACGGGGTCTAATTCTCTAGATTTGTACCTCGTGAAGACATTTACACTTGTGTAGAGGTGGAGTCAGTACTACCATCCTGATTTGTGTAAATGACGGTAAAAGGTGCCAGGCAATTACGATTCAGGCCCAGGTTCCTTAGCAATTTCAGCATTCATGTTTTTTCTCTTCTAGTACAGTACTTATATTAGTAATGAAATGAGCAGATAAACAATATTTAACACAAGGGACTCTTTTATAATACTGAAAAGAACCACTTTGGGAGATTTAATAGACATGATTTATTTGAACTAGTTCAGAAACAAGAAGTGCCCATACAAGTAGCCACTATTTACTGGAGACATTTTGCTACCAAATAACTGATTGGAAAAAAATGGGGGATAAGTTAACAGATGCATAAAAGTTGGTATCATTTATATCAGTAAATCTGCGTGAGTAAGTAGCTGTAGCTTGCACACTGATGGAGAAAGAGAAAGAAGAGGGCTTGTAGCAATAAAAGCAACAGACAGGTGGGGTACAAGATTAAGTAGGACCCAGACTTTATCTTTGCACCTTCTTACACCATCCTATTGGTGCTTTTCTGGCTATAAACTCACTCTCCTGTCCACCCCACAGCCTGTAAATTGCACCTACTTATCACTGTGCGGCATTAACCACCACTGTATTATTCCAGTTTTATACCAGTGTGACTCCACTGAAAACAAAGTTAGCATGTGTCAGCTGATTCAGAACTGCCTTACATCTGTTGCCTGACTCTGCAATCAGTGGAGTTGCATCAGGGTAAAGCTGGAGTAAATCAGTGGTGAATTAAGCTCACATTCAGGGCTGAATCCTTTGCCCATATTCTGTTATTGAGACAGGAAGCCAGAAAAGGACAGCCAAGGATTCCTGCAATGCAGGGGAATCCTCAGGTTCTTCAAAGCTGGTTATTGTCAGTTCTATGTTACCAATTCCTCCCATACACATTTTTCCATAGGAGGCATATTGGGGACCAAACCCTCAGATGTCACAGCCACTGACTGCTCTAAATTATTCTGGGGTCCATGTCAGCCCCAGGATTGCCCAGGAGCAGAGGAAAGGTAGCCATAAGCCACCCTCCCCAACTGTTGCAGCTATAAGCGTGGTACAGCCTAGGACTGAAACCAGCCTTATTGACATATAACTTTCACTATCATTTACCTTGCCACTGAGCATGGCCCTGACTGCGTTGCCCCTTTTTAAATGTGCTAAAGACAGAAATGAGAAAATGTATATTGCTAAGTGAGGAAACAAGGGCATGTACTGCAAAAGTTGTGAAAAAGAAGTCTGAGGTCATGGAAGTGTTCCTCAAAGCTTCCCCACACCAGCCTCATGTGCCACCACTTCAACAGTGCCACTATCAGACTCATAAGATATGTCTACCCTGTGAGGCGGGTCCCAGAGATTGGTCTGTAGCCCATGCATCTACACTGCAATTAAACAGCCCTGCAGCTAGAGCCCAGGTCCACAGGCCCAGACCAGCTGCAGATGTCTAATTGCCGTGCAGACATACCCATCGACTCATACTTTTAAATGAATGAGATACTGCAAGGTTTATTGAGCACTGAATCGTCAGTGGATTAATTTGGAATTACTTAGCACACGTGTTTCTATAACTGATATATTGTGAAAATTCCGTGTTCAGTGATCCCCGTCTTTCCAGCTGTGCCAGGCTTGGTGTTAGTGTAGTGCACCTAATGTAAAACATGTGAGGACATTTTCTGGCTCAGTATCTTGTGAAAGGTATTTTCTAACAATTTCTGTGCTTCTCTGTTTCTTGAGGTGGGTTTCTTTGGTCTTGTATCGTTATGAAGGGTGTAATATGGATTTTACAAATCTGTTCACTGAGCCTGGAATCTCCTCTGCTGCAACCAGCACATTCCTAACCATGTTAACTAGTGTGCAGCATGTGAGTAGGTGAAAAGACCATGAGGAGGAATCTGATGACAGTCCATTATCCATAGTGTATGCATCTTGAGTGGCACTTGTGCATCTGTTATGCATTTAAACATGTTTTTACTAGCAGTCCTAGAAATCTTGAAGCAAGTGTTACAAGCATCTGTGTGTAAAACAATATAAAAGGAGCAACGTTAACAAGGGACTAGGAGGTTGTAAAACAAGAGTAGCAAAGTGCATTCACCAGAAATAAAATTTGGGAGCATTTTGCTATAGCTAATGTACTTATGCATATTAAACAGACTAAAAACACTTTTAAGGATTCAGAATCTTCAGGCATGTGCATATGCTTGAAACTGAATTGTTAAGTCATGTTCCCCAAAGATATTTTACTGGTATCTGTTATCTACCGTAGCAGAATAGTTATTGCATATTCTAACAGATATCCTGTGATATTGTCATAAATTGCCCACAGTGCCTCAGAGCTATGAAATTCTCTGCAGGTTTTTATTTGGACAAGAAGGCAAACAATCACACGAATCAAAAAACACTACTCTGTATTAAAACTGGGTCTGGCTAGAATAAATATGCTTATTCAAACTCCTTGAAGTCATTTAGTCCCAGATTATTAAAGATGTTTAGGCAGTGAGGTCCTCAGAATCGTAAATCTCATTTACAAAAGGATTTAGACCTTTAGGAGCCAAATTGCCATTCACAGTCAATAGGATTTCAGAGCTAAGTGCCCAACTCCTTTCTGAAAATGTGACTTTGACTCTACGGATTTTTTTCTCACCTTCCTCTATATGCTGTTCCCCAGTGTTTGAATCTAAACTACTGCATTGATTTGCTGTAACAATCTGATCTGATCCCATGACTTACACCTCCCTGCATTTATTTGCTTGCCATTCTGAAAGTTCCCCATCTTCAAAGCATCTGACAAAGTGGGATTTTCTCCCACAAAAGCTCATGCGATAAATAAATGTGTTAGTCTTTAAAAGTGGCACAGGACTCTTCGTTTGTTGTAGTGGTGAATGCTTAAAAACCTACCTTTAAACGTCTGAGCCTGAGAGACCTACTTGGCCTTTTTCATTTATAGTTCACCTGATCTAGGAAGTGGGGGTATTTTCCCTGTGAACCGCATGTGGTGTTTGATATCCAGGAATGGCAAAGCCCTCGTTCCCCTTTGAACTGCCTTCATTAGAGAGAGGCTCAAGATTCTTTTCATTGTCAGAAGCCTGCTGAAGTGGCAAATTCCGCTCCAATCACCCTTCCTGTTTCAAAGAGGGGCTTTCTCACCGTGACTGATAGGTACAGCCGCTAGACACATTTGGGGTAGCAGATATAGCAAACATTTTGAGCACAGGAGCAGCCGGTTTCTTCTTGATAGACAGAGTCTGGACTAACAGTATCCGGGAGTTGGCATTGGTAGTTTGAATCCAACTTGTGATTTCAGGGAACTGGCTCCAACTTGCTGAGTATTTTACACCCATTGGCTAGGTAGTAAGAAGCTGAGATTAAATGAAGTTCGGGGGGGGAGGGCGGAGGAAGGAAGGAGAGGGAGGGAGAGAGAGAGAGAGAGAGAGAGAGATGCCTGGCCTTTCAAAAAAATCTTATAATCAAAAACTCCTTACACATAACAATGTTGTTATTTATCTTTGCAGTTCTGTTTCTGTTGTTCGCTAAAAGCCTCATCTCTACCTTATTATGCCTGAGTCTACCAAATGTGCAGACATTTATCAAATGGGACATCAGTAGCAGTAGAAATGCAGTAGTACATCCAAGTTAAAATTTTTGCTTTGATTACTACAAATCCATGGAGCCCTTGGGTCCAAGGCTTCTACTGCAGCCCAGCTATTTGCAAATAGATTTTTATAGCACATTAGTGCTGAAGGAGAGTCCAAAGAAAATAGTCCTTTTCAATATTAAAACCAGCTGTGACTTTCTTGTGCTGATGACTCATTCATTTTTTTTATAGGGTGGGAGAACTAGGCAAAAGACACACAGAGTCTTATTCAAGACGTTGTTTGTTTTGCAAAGGGTATCCTAGCCACAAGCCAACTTGATCATACCAATATGCAACTCATGTTTATTTAAAACTTTTTTTTTCTCTTAACAGTTCCAATTATAAAAACAGAACCCACTGATGATTATGAGCCTGCTCAAACCTGTGGACCAATGAACCAAGGATTAAACCCTCTCTCTAAACCATACTACAGCCAGCAGATCATGATGCCTCCAGATCCTGGTTCGTGCCTTGTGGCTGGCTTCACTTCCTGTCAGCAGAGAAACACTGTGATGTCATCTTCTCCCAACTCAAGCCCCAAGCTGCATGATCTTTCATCATCTTCTTACAAGTGCATCAGCAACCAGGGCCACAGTCACCTAGGACTTCAGCAGCCCACTGGAGGTGTCCCCACCATACAAGAAGTGCCAAGGCCTATAGTTGTGCAACCAAGTTCTCCAGATCAATCATCTCTCATCATGCTGCAGCCGCAGGTGAGTCAACATCTGAGCAGTAGCTGTTCCCTTGGTTACCAACAAACACTCTGTCCCAACAGTCCCTCTTCTCCAGTTCCATCTGTTACCCAAGAGCCAACCTATTTGCAATCCTGCAGTCCAACTCATTCATCTATAATGGGTCAACAGCAGCACCAACTGCCGAAGGTTCAAAGAAATGAGTCTCCAACAAACCAACCACTGTCATTGCCAGAGTTGCATGAGGACAGTAATCATAATTTGGCCCCTATTCCTGTAATGATCAAGCGAGAACCTGAGGAATTGGACCAGTTGTACCTGGATGATGGTAAGTCTTCCACAGCTGTAGAGGTTTACGTTCAACCATGTTACTGTAGCAGTGAGTTCTTTTAACCCCCTTCAGAATTCTAATGGAAGAAAGTGCCAATTAACAGCCTTGTGGAATGGTGCAGAATTTTGCTCTGCTGTTCTCTGTTTGAGAAAGAGTTCTTTAATTTTGTTTGCAGTAATGAAACTATTTTTAAGCATTAAATGTTGTTAGTCACTGTAGACCTAGCTGCATGACCAATAGCTGCACTGCAATAATCTTAACCATATGGTCTTGTTTTATGCCTATGCCAGTGACCTGTGGAATGGCAGTGAAAACATATTTAACATTGTCCTGTTCGTAATGCAATGGAACTTCAGATACACAAATCTGCTAACTGGAACTCACTGATAAACTCTTTACTTCAGATGAGAAAACTCAGATTAAAAGCTGAGGCATGTTCTTCAGATGATGAGTTTGCAGCCTGCTGGCATCTGCAGTTAAGGCTTTTTTCTTTAGTCCTACTATAAATTTGTAGCCTATGTTTTTTAGTTTGTAAGAATTTTACACACTCACACTCACACTCACACTCACACTCACACTCACACTCACACTCACACTCACACTCACACTCACACTCTACCTCTACCTCAAGTGTTAAAATTCTCTGATGAACCCATCACACTTTGGTTTCCAAAGATTTATTAGCTGGACATAATAAAGGGGGTAATCTGGATCTTGATTTTATGACCTCCCTGAACTGTGATTTACCACTTAAGTATCTCAGCAGTATTTTGAGCTTCCCCTTAATGCAATATGTGAGCTCCCTTTCAGTTGCATTATATTTTTATGTAATATACTATGCTATTTGGAAAAGGGATATCTTTGAAATGTCTGTATTGAAACTAATTGGTACCAAGGAGTGTCTCAATATGTCTTTCGGGGAGAAATTATAACAAAAAGACAACTTATTTTACTTTTTTAATATAATTTTTGGGACATTTGATTTTAAACAGCATGATACTTACTAAATTAAGATTTAAAAAATTAGTATTTTAGAGCTTGAATAACAGCATTTTGCCTTTCAATTTTGGGAAAACATCTTTCCTTAATAGAACTCCTAATCAGTTACATGACAGACAAGTCAAAGGAATTTTCCTAATTAGGAGCATAGTTCATTAAAGTTTTACATGGCTGTTACACAACTTTGCTGCATTTTTGCCTATGCTGAGGACAAGATAGTGTTCCTACATGTATACTTACATGAGTGTCTCTATGAAAATCAAGATTTAAGCCAATGCATACCCCCAAAATGAAATAAACAAGAAATAAAAAGCCCCAATCAAGTTAAAGATTGATAGAAAACACAAATTAACCAGAGAAGGCTGATCACAATTTGCAAATAATAATCTTGGGGACTCTGTCCATATTAACAGCCATCATGTAACTGTTCCTCCAGAAAAATAGCACATTGCACCTTCACGAATTAAAACCCCGCCCTCCTGTTTTTTTTTAATACAATTTATTAATTTGACAAGTAATCAAACACTAAAAGGCTCACTTTGGCTAAGGGAAGTATAGTAACCTCAGCGCTCTTTCATTCTGAGCATGCTGGTAGGCTGTGCACTTGATGCAGTCCCATTGGGAGAAATATCCCCTCAGCATTCAGAACTGTTCTCTGCTGCTCCCCACTGGAGGGGCATGATTGGGGCTCAGGAATGTTGAGTGCAAGGATATACAGATCTACTAGACCAACCCTCCTCAATGAAGAATACAGAAATCTCAGAACCTGCTATAGTTCCTAGCTTGCCGTAGACGTCATAGGACAACCCTGGTGGTGCTCTGTGTTCTGGAAAAGAGAATTTCATTTCCCCACCCTAAGCTCTGCCACATCAAGCTTATTTTCTCTGACAACAGCACAAATTACTTGGGCCAGGTAATTACTTTGAAATCACCCATCACAGTAGCCAGATGATGGAATTCTTTCTTGAGTATGTATCCTCCTGTTTAAAGCCATTCTGT
This sequence comes from Pelusios castaneus, assembly GCA_007922175.1. Classification (NCBI taxonomy): domain Eukaryota; kingdom Metazoa; phylum Chordata; order Testudines; family Pelomedusidae; genus Pelusios; species Pelusios castaneus. The sequence goes on from ML685766.1 coordinate 36,309,130, forward strand.
GAACAGCCACAGAACTAGAGACAGAGAAACAATTCATGCTTTTATGAACAGTAAAAGAAAATACATGAATCTGCTCTTATTTTAACAGATTAAAATCTCCTTCTCTTTATAATTTAAACAGGGGTTCAGTTGTGATTCCTTCAGATTTTTTATAACTAATTAAATTTTGTTTCCATATCTTTGTGGGAGTAAATAATACAAAAGCTGTAAAAATAAGTTAATTTTAAGGCACAGCGTTCCTTCCCTGCTTTCTAAAATACACCACCCACCTCCACCTCAAAACCATAGGCCTTGTTCTGTAGAAGAAGCGCAGAGATTCCATGAATCCACTAGCAGCTTTTATCGCTATTGATTTTACATGGAAGGTGTACTGATACCATCGTGTTGGGTGGCCTTGTAAAACCCTAAAATAGACAGCATGCTAATGTGACTACAGGACAAATTAATAATCCAACTCTGATTGCACAAAGTGGCATTTGGTTCAGTGTCTCACAAAATTGCCTTTTTTCCTGGGTTGATTTATATATCCCTATTTCTAATACATTTCAAGTCATCTTGGACCTGGAATAAACAGAAGTTTTTTCAGTTTCAGCCTGTGGGATCAAAGCAATATTCATGCATTTGGTCTGGAATGGTTCCAGAGTTAGGCCGTCTAGATCACAGAGGTCCTCGGAAAAAAACAGTCAGTGTGTTTATATAAATACATGTACTGCATATGATATTTCAGTGTTGGTATAATGATACTCAGCTAATGTGGTATAAAGGGAAAACCCAAGGAGTCCTCTGCTTTGGCAAGTCCGTGTTGGTCTTCGCAATTTTACTTTCAACAAAAATCAACAGTAGCCACCTGGGCTACTGATTAGATTGGTAACCTGTTTCAATACATAAATATCTGTCTTAGAAACACTATAAAACACTTGAAATTCCCTTAAAGTAATATGAGATTTATTGTGACTATATTACTAATATTGAAATGTGTCTGGTTGAATGAGCGCTCTTGTTTCAAATGATGCTGAGATTTAATCCATCACAAGGCTTTGACTGGCTCCAAATACGGTAGTAAGGGCTGATGTCCTTCAGATGAAAGAATCCAAACAAGCTTTTATCCCTGTCTGTGGTGTTCATCCAAAAGATTGCATGTTTTTTTACAAAAAGAGTAGGAGATGTCCTCAAGGTGCTGATCAATGGTCCTTACTCAGTAATGCAAGTGGTAATTTACACATCATCTTGGAGGAGAGAGATTGCTGATTGCCTAATGGCTCCCTTTGCCACCACAGTCACTATATTAGCAACATCTAACTAGGTGTCTGATCAAAAGCCCAAGGAAGTCAGTGCATATTTTTGATATGAAAGGTGCCTTATTCAAAAAGGAGGTCTGTCCCAATCAGAGCCTCGTATACTGAGGAAAGAAAAGAACTCCATGGATTTCTTGAGGGGGCTAACCTGGGAACAGCTCAGACACTAGGGTGAAGTGCCTTTAGAAAACCCTAAGAAACAGAAAGACAGCTAAACCAAATTCTATTCTGTTAAGAAATTTCCAGAGGGGTAGCCGTGTTTAGTCTGTGTACAGCAAAAACAGCGAGAGTCCTGTGGTACCTTATAGATTAACAGATTTTCCTCGGCATAAGCTTTCGTGGGCTATAACCCACTTCGTTAGTTATAGCCCATGAAAACTTATGCCAAAGACAATCTGTTAGTCTATAAGGTGCCACAGGATTCTTGTTGTCTATTCTGTTAAGGGTTTTAAGAACTATTGATTTATCAGCACTGAGTACTTTCAGTATAAAGACAGGCAGAGGATAGTTCACGAAGCTTAATGTACCTGCCACATGAAGAAGAATTGAGCCCATGAAAAGTCAGCTATCATTTGTTTACCAGGCCAATGAAGTAAAAATTTTTGTATGCTTCTCCTTGGTCTGCATTATGATTTGTTCCAAGACAATACAAGAAAGTCCATTCTGATGACCAAGATTGCTCATATAAGTTTCCAAACTTTCAATTGTTTTACTTGGATGTTAGAAAGAACTGTTTGTGTCCATAAGCAGCTAAGTAGAACTTAGTCTGGGGACTGGACAGGCTTGCTCAAACTTGTAATAGGGAAGGCCAAAAGGTGATATAAAGTCACCTCTTCCCCCCCTGCCCCGCCCACTTTCCATTCCTGTTCCTAATGAAGCTTGGGTGGAACAAAGAATTGAGCCCAAATCTTCATATTGCTAGGTCAGAGAGAATTCAATTAGGCATTTTAATGCCAAGAAACATCATTCAGGTTATGACTGGCACCCCCACAAGCTGATACATTTTTTAGCTGCAGCAGTATGACACTCAGTTGTGAAATTATTTCCTGCCATTAAACACATCAAAGAAGTGACTTTAGCATTCATTTATAATGATATCTCTGTAAGCAAGGGGGAAACACATTGATACCAACAGGAAAGGGATTTCATTGTGATCTGTCTTGTCAACACGTTTCAAGGTTTATTATGTACTCTTACTCCCTGGTTTCATTTTAATTAATACATAGACGGTAACAAATTTTTGATAAAAAATAAAAGAATATTCATGTTTTGAATAAAGATGTGCTTGACTTACGAAGTTCAAGTTTTACATTTGTCCAAAGCTCACCAGTGTTTGGACTCAAACTTTTGGAGTGAAATTCTCTACTCTCCCCCATCTTCCTGTTTCTTAATTTATTTTCTAACACTTCTCCAGGGGCTTTGGATTTTAAGAATTCTCATCTGCTACTTTGAATGTTAATTCCCCACTCCCATATTTTTTAAATAAAGTGTTGGCTTCTGATCTTGATGCTATTGATTGTATATGTTTAGCTTCCTGATATATATATCATAAACAAAGAGGTGTCTGAATTTTTCCATATGTGGTTGACAGCAGTTACTGAAAACATGCCATCAGCTTCTTTTTAAAACAAGTATGCTTTTGCCCCCATAATTGTCTCAGTACAGCTGAGTTTTATAGTACTTTGACCATGAATGCACTCTTTTCAACTTCTTTTTTTAATCTGAAAAGGTAAATTGGGAGCATTAAACTCCCAGTAAGTAAGTAAAAGTGGCAAAACCACAGGGAAAGTGTTATTGAAAGCTGCAAACTCACCAGCCATTTCATTTTAAACATGGCTCTTTTAAAATAACTTTTGCAGTAAAAGTTTAACTCATGAATGTAATCTGAGCTATTGCTAATGTCATTCCCATGAATTGCTTATATTGTCGAACTGTTAGATGTCTGACAAGTCCATATATCTCCTATACGGTACATATGAAATTCTGTTACCTCTAAACCATTTATTCATTTTTGATATTCCTGTATATTTCTGAAGTGCACGTGGTTTGGTGATATAGTTTATTTGAACAGGAACCATGGCAGACAGAATTATTGTTTTGCTGAAATGTATCCTTTTTCATACATTTCAGCTTTGTGATTAAAGTGATTTGGCTCTCAAGGCATTAAGTTTAGTCTGCTGCTGCCACAAATATGCCTTTGAAAACTTCTGAGTTCACTCTCTGATTTCCAGTAGCCCAGATGTCATTAGAACAACATGCAGGTAGTCTACAAAGTCCTGTAATACTGTCTACACTTCAGTCTGGATATGAGCTTTTTTCTCCTTACCTCCCTCCCTGTTGGCCTGGTCTAGCAGCTCTGGGAGAAAACAAAAAGCTTTCCTCATGGAAAGTTTTACTAAACCTGGCCCCATGCCTGAGTTGAGACCCTCCTCATTACTAATGATGGCTGAAAGTATACACGCTACTGTGGTAAAACATGCTGAGTCGTTAACATTTAGGATGTAGGCTATATGTGATGGGTAAGAGAAATAATATAAAGGACTCGAATAACTCATTAGGGCCAGTCCTTTAATGGACATGAATGTCTACATTTGAGTGGTAGACCATTAAACTAAACCACACATGGTCAGGGTATCAGAATTGCCGTTTCACTCTTCATAGCCATCTTTGTGAATAGAAACTCCCTGGAGCCTCACAAAATGCGAGCCTCCAAAACTGTAAACGACAAGAACAGGTGTCACTTCCTGATTCCACCCAGTCCCATGCATGCAACCTTTGTGCTAACCTTTTAGATGTGTGCTGTGAAATCTGTTGGCGAACTTTGTTTTTCTTCTTTGAACATTAACACTTAGATCTGGCCCATGGTCTTGAAGAGTCCAATTTTTCAAGGTGATGAGATCTCTTCTGAGATTGGCTGATTGCTCTCAACTCCTGTTCACATCCAGGGATACTGAATGAGGGCATTTTGCTGGGGTAAAGAGTGGGCAAGCAACCAAAAAGAGAGAGGTCTCTGTGGGCAGTAACTTGTAGAATGGATATCCTATGGTATTTTTAGTGTTCAGGAAACAGCATTAGCATTGTGTGTGCCCGTGCATTAAACATTTCAGATCATTAAATGTACAGCTGACACTGTGTCATTCTGCGTCCCCTCAACTAAATACCAATTTCACTCTGAAGCCCTGTGCAATTAAATGAAAAAAAATCACATCTCACTTCCACATCTTATTCATTCTCTTACTTCCATAATAATGGATACTGGCATTGGTGTTTCAAACAGGAAGAGTTTTTGAAAGTTTTCTTAGGTGAGCTGGGGAGAAGGACTTGCTGTGTTTCAGCTTGGGTAACATTTACATCTGCTTATAAGCTTGGCCTGGTGCCAAAGCAAATTTGTGGCTTGCAGAAGCAAAGATTTTCCTGAGAAAGCTCTGTTTGCATACTAGCGTTCATTTTTGGAATAAGATATTTAAAAGCTTTCTGAAGAGTGTCACCATTGAGCTGTGCAACATTAACTGATCAGGACTTATCATGTGAGTCACTCCCCGTATTGGTGACCTGATCCACATTAACAAAATGTATCTGGAGAAGTTGTTTCAGAAAGAACCCTTTTTTCCATTGACTTGTGTGTACAAGTAACATATAGATCCCCTGCTACCTTTAGAAAGAGTTAGATTTAACAAACGTTAGAGTCCAACCCTGCAAACACTTAGGCATATGAGGAAGTCTACACCTGTGAGTACTCCCATTAACTTCACGAACAGTGAACTCTGCTACCCGTTCACAAGCCATAACGTTATTAGATTACTGAAAAGCAAAAGGTCTGCTCTTGCTTAAGTCAACATTCCCTTTGGGGTCCCTGGGAGTAGACCAGGCCTAAAGCTAGCAGTTAAAATGCATAATAGCCACATTCATTGAAATCTAGTTGTTGATAGACAGTCAAAGACTGGAGTCTCTTTGGGGAGAATTGTATGCAGCATAGCTGATTGCTTCATCTACATCTGCTTGACAACTGTGTTTTTTCAATCAGAGCTCTGGTACAGTAAGATACATTGTGTGCTTGCTTTCTTTACACCAGGCGTTATGGCCGCTTGAGTGTCAATTGTCCTCAGCGATCTACTTGATAGGATAACTCCCTTTCTTTCCTTTCTCAGGATTTTCTGAGGGACTCTAATTGTGTTGCCACCAGAGAGGAAGCAATTATCTTTGAGCTACCTCTGTGCTAAGAAAAGGTTTATCACAAAGAACCACCCCCAAGCCCTCCTCCACCTCCCCATCTGAGAAAGGCTTCACACTCTTAATACTGTAAATATCAGCAGCAAATAAGCCATGCAGTGGGAAAGCATGGACCTATAGCACTTTGACAAAATTAGCTGATTTCAATTGCAGACCAAAGAGCTTGCCCTGGGGCTTTTTGGCATGACAAGGACAACCTCCGAGTGAGGTTTTTAATGTGTTGTGTACCATAGCACAAAAAAGAGTATTAGGTGAAGTGAGACAGCCTTAAAGAATATACAAGCACTTGAGTTTTCTCATCCTGGAGTGCCATAGTTGTCGTTCCAATATAGGGGCTACCTTGGAAAAGATGCTGCAGGCTATAAAAAGGTCATGCTCGATGGATCAAATCCTGCAAATCTTTTCTTGGTTCATAATGCACAGTCCCCATGTAAAATGTGAGAAAATGGGCCACAGAATTCCTCTGCATGGCCTTTACTTTTCTTTCGTTCTTCTGCAGCAGAACCATGGTTGTTACACAGAATTTGGGCCAAAACAGCCAGATAGGAATGGCGGAGTCTCTGTTCTTACCCATCCAAACCTTCCCTTAACGTTGACTTCAGTGGAAGCTTGGACTTAAGATTTGGCCAGTAAGGTAAATTCTGTCCCCTTATAAGCCTTTTGAGTTCTGTGCAGTTGAACATGACTGATAGTGGGATGGGATCCACTTTGACCCAATGAAAGCAGAAATTTATTTGTGTGGATAGCAAATAATACCTTCTAGAAGCTGTATAAGACAGAAAGGGCGGAGCTGCTGTCTTCTTTTTTTTAAATCTCTGAGACTTGCAAAAATATGAAAATGCAAAAGATTTATTAGAAACAAAACTAAAGTATTCCAAGTTGCTTCATATACTGTTAATCTTTTTCTCCTTGATTTGAATGTGTATGTGGTAGCATGTGTCTTTCCCATTCGTGACTGACCTTACTAAAAATTCTCCAGATGTCTTTTGAATGAAGTTTCTTGGAAATATGAGGTCAGATGGTTACCCTGTAGTATGGACTTTCTGCTGTACTTAAATTAATCCCAAACTGAGCTACAGAACTGCAGTTCTGAACCTAGGTCCATGCTCTCCAGGCACAGTTATCTCTACTACTGAATGCTTTTCAGACATCTGAGCATTTGCTAATCAGCTATTTTCTTGGAAAATACAAGCAAACTCTAAAGATTATTTCTTCGCCATTATTAATTAGCTGTTTTCAATCTTAAATTTGAATAAATTTGAGATCTACAGAATTCCAAGACTGAAATATAGTCTTCCAGTAAATAGTTTAGACTTTTACCTATGTGCATCTAGATTATCCATTAATGACCATTCCAGGCAGCATTGCTTCATAATAGAGAACCATTGTATAAGCGGTATTAGTGAAGTGAAATGTGCTTGTCTGACATAAATAGAGGATGTGCAACACTTTAATGTCAAAAGAGACTCAAGGGAAACTGTTATGACTAATGATAATTCATTTATATTGCTTGTTGGCTTTGTTTATTTTATATTTAAATAGATAGATAACCAGACCTTTCCCCCAGCTTCATAAAATATTCTGTGGCACAAGATTATGTGGGCCTGCTCAGAATTGAGTGGAAATATCCTGAGTGTTTTTAGTAGTGTAAATAGTTTAGAAGAAGGGGTTTCAGGAACTGGAGTGAATTTGGTTTTTGTCATAAAGATTAATAGTCCTGACTGTAGCTGGCTATGTTTCTCTAAAGCACCATGCATGCAAGGTTTTCTTTGAAAGTGAGCTTCTGGAGGAACTGCTGCTCAGGGAGGCAGATCCACATTCACAGCTTCAGTCCCAGGCTCTTTATTGCTATTTAAATCAGAATGAGCAATGGGATTATTACTTTGTTGCACATGAATGCCAGTAAGCTTGACTAGAAAACTTACTGGAAAAGGGAGTGAAGAAAAATGGATTCCAAGACAGAGTGTTTTAGACTTCAGCAACAATGTGTGCTCCTCAGTGATCTTATAAAAGCCAGTAATGTCTGCTCCAGAGGACTTTCCAGGAACTGAACAAGAGAATTTTAAGTGTTTCAAAAAGGTTTACAATATTTTAATAATACAACTGATGGCTTGGGAAAAGGCTGAGGCCTAAGCCTAGGTTTTGCAGAGGAAGCTGAAGGAAAAGACTGGGACTCAGAATATTTATTTTGGATAAATCAGTGTAGCAAATGCAGATATGCGGAAGTGATGGCATTTCCGCTACTGTTTTGGCGGTCAAGTTGGTTACAAATTGTGTGACAGTCCCCACCTTCCTCTCTGGAATTTAACGTAGCGCCATTGAAACATGCAAATGAGCAGTCTCATTGAATTAGTCAAGAGCATAAATGTTTGCAGAGTCAGAGCTGCACAGAGGGCACCGTTATATTCATGTAGAGCTTGACTGATTTAAATGTGGTAGCAACAAAGAGAAAAGGGTCCATCTGCCTGGCTCAGCTCCAATCTCTCAACAGGCCCTATGTTTGATGATTGATATAAGAATGGAATGTTTGTTGACACACACACACACACACACACACACACACACACACACACACACACA
>ML685766.1:36317244-36482370 GCA_007922175.1 Pelusios castaneus
CACACACACACACACACACACACACACACACACACACACACACACACTCTCTCATTCTCTATTTGGAAAAAATATTTCTGTTTCATCTATAGTACAAATATTTTTGCCATAATGCTCTAAAATGTAGATAAACGTAAAGTTTAAAGTTAGAACATATGGCTGTTTTGATTGTGAAACTACATGTTGGTATAATTAGAAAGGAAGTGAGAAAGAACTAAATAAAAGGGAGAGGAAATGAAACATCTTCATTAAAAAGATGAACAAGAAAGAATGAGATTTGGGGAGGAGTAGGGGAGGATAAATGTGTGTGTGGTAGGGGAAACGGGACATCTGAGACTGCACCAATGAACACCAATAGCCCAACATTTGACAGTTATGGAAAATATTATTTAAAGTTGATCATTTCAGTTTGGGGGAAAATGACGGGGGTGCATTGAACATAAAAGGATTAATGTAAATCAATGGAAATAAAGGAGCCACATGAAATTACTTTTATAGAGGGTGGTTGGGTATAGTATGTGGCTGTGGCATGGTGTGGGTGGTCAGGTTGAATGATCTAGCGGTCCCTTCTGTTCTTAAACTCTATAGTTCTATGACTAATTGCTACTGATTGAGGATGAGTCTAGGATGGACTCACATCCTCCCTACTTTTGTCCCATGTAAGTTACAAGAAAAATTAATGACTAGGAGCAGCCGTGGCCAGAGGGGTGTCCCTAGTATGGGTCTGTAAAAATGATTCTGGCCTCCTGAAGATATCTGGGAATTCATGGCATTTGGGTAAGTTTTCTATGGGGCAGAGAGGAGCAAACCCCTTCCTCTGATCCTGGCACAATAATTTGGTGTTATGCATGGCTATCCTCTTGAGATATTCAAGTATACCATCCCCCTCCTTTCCACAGTTTTCAGCAGGAGGGGATATTATGGCCCACGTAACTCCAAAATCTGGTAAAAAGTGGGCAAATTACTTTTTGAGCAAGCAAATAGTAATACAGTACAGTCACAGCTTACTTGCTGGCAAGCACTCAAATCAGTTTTAAGGGGTTACATAATAATAGTAATAGGGTAGTCACACACAAAAACAAAGAAAAAACAGGAAAAAATTGATTTTTTTTATTAGATGTTCACCAGTTAGAAAACAGTAAAAATATATATATTAGGGATGAGAATTCTCATTACTTTAAGGAATAAGAGTAAAGACAATTAGCCTTTGGAAAGAAAGGCATAGAAAACTTTAAAATGTACTAACACAAAAGCTTATGGCTGGAGGAATGAAAAGGGAAATCTCCTTACTTAGCAGCTTTAAAAAGATGAAACTCAAAATGCAGTTAGGGCGTGATCCAAACCCCATTGAAATCTTTCTGTTGATTTTGCTGGGCTCTGAATCAGGACCTTACTGTACCAAATCAGGGAAATCATAATAATCATCACAAACAAATAAATAAAAGGTGTGCAACATATTATCATCATTATATTCATCTGAATCCCAAGAATTCATTACTGAAGGATTTTTAAATAAATTACATTTACCATCTCCACCATTGGCAGAGAAAAAAAATAAGAACTTGGGGAGAAAAAAAGTATAACATCTGCTGAAGTTCTCAAAATTCTGTTTAATGTTAACTCAGGGAAAGCACCTGGACTCAGTGGTTTGCTCCAGAAATTCGTAAGTGCTTCCAGACAAAAATCAGCCTGATACTCACGAAGGCATTCATCTACATAACTGAAAAAGAAAACTCTTCTCAACAGTTCAGTTTAAACTGCTACTGGTCCTTCTGTCTTTCTTAAACCAAATAGAGAACCAATGAGATGTGAACAATTTCCTTGAACAATGACCATAAAACATTCCAGCAAATTGAAGCTTTAGGGCATGAGAAAGTGTTAACTAAGAAGGCCTTCTTCTGCAAACTGCTGATTGCAAGTGGAGCTGTGTAACCAGATGAGGCAGATTGATTCATCAGGGACTAACCTTGTATATTCAGATCACACAGGTTTTGTAGAGGAATTTATTGGAATAATGAAAATCCCTACAGACTCAGACAACAAGAAGAAAGATCGTAAATGCTGAGAAGTCCTTTGATAAGGTAGAGTGAGATTGCCTTCTAACAACATTTTAAAAACATGATTTATTTTTTATATTTTAAATGAACTAAATCAATATATAACAAAGCTCTTCTAAAATGAGAAATATAAACTTATCATCCTGTTTTTGTTTGGAAGAGGGTTCACAGAAGGCTACTCACTTCCTCTCTGTCACTTGTGACCTTCTTGAGAGCCTTTTGCCCAGCTAATGTGAAATGATCTAACAATATCTGGTACATTGGTGGTTGAATAAAAAACGATGCTTTTACTGTGGTTAAATTTGGCTTGGCATAATGGCAAACGCAAGTGCTAAACTCTCACTTAAGCTCTGTTTAAGGTAGAACTTAAGTGATTCATAATGGCTTGTGAGGGCCTCTGAACAGGGCCCAGTTGGATGATAACTTTTACTAGCACAATCCATACGATGCCCTATGTACTTTCAATATCTGACTTTTTAAAACTCAGAAAGTTCCTGTAATACAGAATTCAAACAGAAAATATCAAAATGGTGAACTTAAACTGAGAGGGCAACACCACTGAAGGAAAACCTTAAATTCTTTGAAGAATTCTTCGAGATAGCTATGTAAAAATACTTTATCAAGTTCTAATATTTTTCTTTGCCGGTAGTGGGAAGGGTAAATCTACTTTATCTAACTAATCTGTGAAAATTACAGTTTTTCCCAACTAGTATAAAAAGAGAACTAATCCTGCTTGCTTTTATTCCAATATGTGATCTTATATACATATTAAAATATTTCAAATAATATGCAGCAGTGGTAACTGAAATAGTATATTTAATCTCACATGGCATATTGGCCTGTATTCATTAAGGGCCTAGTCCAAAGCCCACTGGAGTTAGTAGGAATCTTTCCATCATCTTCCATAGACTTTGGACAGGTCTCTGGCTGCCTTTAGCTAAATATCTGATCAGTGACTAGGGTTTTTTGTTGTTTTAACGTCAAGAATATTCACTGGAAGCACTGCATTAATGTAATGCTATAGGTGAGAAATTAAGGACCTAAAAGCTAGGAAATTCAAAGTTATAGTATTTGTAGCAACTGTAGCTGGCTCAATTACATTAATATATAAAGATTAACAGCATATACAAAAATCTAAAATCCAATCTGTGCACAATGGGGATGATATACAGATACTTTGGGAACCATCACCTTGAATGTCTTAATTTTCTGTGCCATAAAACTAGTTTTCAATTTTTTTAAGTTTCCATTAAACCCAAACAACATTCCTACAGCATCAACAGAGTTCTAACAGTGAGTAACACAAGTGTTTTCAATGGAAGATACACAGGCCTGATTCTGATCTCTTTTATGCCAATGGGAAATTAGAAGTGTCTCCACTGAAATAAATGGAGTTAGGGTACATATATTTTACACCTATGCTTGTCATACCAGAATTATACCCACTGCCTGTCGAATGTTACCAGGTCTGGGGGGATCGTATATTTGCATTAGCATAGCTGAGTATGGACATTTGAAGTATATAAGGCTAATTCATTCCTTTCTTAAGTCTCTTGAATTTCTATATGGGGTGGGTTCTGAGTTATTACAGAGAATAGTTTCTTGGGTAACTGGCTGTTGAGACTTGCCCACATGCTCAGGGTTTAACTGATCGCCATATTTGGGGTCGGGAAGGAATTTTCCCCCAGGGCTGATGGCCTGGGCTCAGCAGGTTTTTCGCCTTCCTCTGCAGGACAGGGCATGGCTCACCTACTGGTGAATTCTCTGTATCTTAAAGTCTTAAATCATGATTTAAGGAGGTAAATAACTCAGTCATAGGTTGGTGGCCTATTGCTGGAGTGGGTGGGTGAGGGCTTGAGGCCTGCATTTTGCAGGAGGTCAGACTAGATGATCGTACTGGTCCCTTCTGACCTTAAAGTCTATGAGTCTATATTCATTTTTATGGTCTATATGGCAACCATAACATTACCTTAACATTTTTTCCCATTGAGTGTCAGGTTACTTGAGATCTTTTAGTGCTCTTTAATGTTTTTCTTGCAAGCAGAGAGCCTTATGTTGTACGTGTCCAAAAGTGGCATTGCAGATATCTACAGCCACGACAAAGAGAGAACATTAAAGCCTCTAGCTCAAAACATTCATCCTTGCTAATCTGGCCTGCAGAGACATTAGCTAATCAAGGCTTGATACTCAGTACAATAGGACAAGTGCTGTCAAACTACCTCTCTTATCCTAAGAGTTATCATTCCCATGGCCAAATTACAGGGTTTGTTTTGTTCTGACAACAAGGCCCACAGCATACAGGACTATTAACTGTAACAATGAATCTGAGGTAGTGTGTATGTGTGTGTTATCAAGTCCCTAATAACAATCTCACTCGCTCTCTCTCTTTTTTTTCCCCCCCTTTCCCACCCCATTTGTGTGAAATTTGTCCCCTGGATCTCTTCTCTATCAGGCTCCTGCAGCTGCTGTTATTTTAGATATGGCAGGAAGTAGGTACCGGAAAACAGCAAGAGCTCACAGCACTCAGAAAAATCTAGAAATTCCTCTGATTTACCCAAGGCTCTGGCTCCAATCAAAGCCAGTTTAAAAAAAAAAAGTGCAAGCAGACAACTGTGTCTGGGCTGTGTATGTCAGAATTGAGGTTTTAGCCATCACCTTCTGCAGGGTAGTCCAGAGTTATTTGATACGGCTGTGTAAATCACAGAGTACTTGGCTCTGAGAAAAGTTCCACTTCAGTTGCACTGTAGAGATGAAGCTGACACGTGTGCAGCCAGTGCAAGCAGAAGTCTCTGCTTGCACAGTCTTTAACCAGCTGAGAAAACCCCCTTTTGAATCCCCAGAGACAAGTGCTTCTAAAATCTCATCCATTTTTATGCTATGCCCTCTCATGTCCCGTGTACACATAAAGAGGATCAGTTTACAGGTTCATCTAGCGTGTTTCTCTAAATGCATTTAACATCACTTAGAAAAATACGCTGGCCAAAGGTACCGATGGAAAATACATGGCAAAGTCACTAAAGCAGAAAACTTACATCACTGTTGTTGTTGTTATTTTAAAGTTTGGATGGAAAGCTACTCAATCCGTTCGCTACAGAAATTTGTAGCCATTTTGAATACGTTAATTTTTGAATCAGGCTCACTCTAAAAACTGAGTGGGGAAAAAAAGAAACAGACGGTTTACGGGTAATCCCCATTCCAAAATCTTGCACTTCAGTAAGGGATCTAGTAAAAAAAAAAAAAGATCTAACCACCCCTTAGTCATTCAAAAGATGTCACTTTTAGAACTGTGGAGGTTTTAATAAAGAAATCTTGATATTTGACACAGCAGATAAGGAGGAAGCCGTCCACCCACAGACATCTTACACCATTAGCAGCCTAGTTAACATCTGCAAATGTTTTAGTGAGAGAAATTACATTTTAAGACGTTTCTGTTTTAATTACAGTCTCCAGATGAGATTTGTTAGAGCAGGGAAATGTATCCCGTCGCGACTGATGTCAATAGTGAGCAGTCCCTAAAGCCAGCCAGGACTGGGAAAGCCATGCTGTTTGCTGCTCTTGGCCCAGCTCCCTGCTTTCACAATGTCAAATTTAGACCCGCCTTTATATGCACTTTCCATTTTTTTTCCACAGTAGCTGTTGCCAGCAAGCTGTAAACTACCGTATATCACTCAGATTTAAGAACCTAAACCTTAAAACAAATTAAACTCGTGTTGACATCATAATAAAAATCAGAATCGAACTGAGCAACTCAGTAAAAGTGCACTTCAATTATTTTATGGATTTAAGATTGTTTTCTAGGATTCCCAGACTCCCAATGCAGCAAAGTTATTTCCGCTTGGCAGATGGCTGGAAAAAAATTGTTCAATGGATAAAATTATGTGGCAGACACTAGGTTGAAGCCTAGAGGGAGGAAGTGGTGTCTCCCCAGCACCTGTAAATATTCACTCTGTGTCTTGACCAGAAGAGCCTCTCATCCTTACTCTGCAAAAAAAAATTAAAATCAAGGTATTTATTTCATGAGTAACCCCCCAGGAAAACCCTAAAAGCTAAAAATGTTCATCTGGTGAAACCTGGCTCTTAACTAAGCATCTATGTGGTTTTTGAAAGAAAACAGCAAGATGTGTCTGACCCACCCTTGAGAACTTGATCCAAAGGCGGGTAAATGCATGCAGTGTATTAATTCCCTATCTCTAGTCTCTATTCATCTTTCATCTCTATACTTAGCAGTAATGTTTGATATTCTTTTTTTCTATTCTCTAAACTGGAAACAGAGGTTTCCATTGGATTAAATGCCAGGTTTCCATTCTTTATACTGTTTCCTCTGAAAACAATTTGGAATGAAAGTATTTCAGAAATGTGTGTAGACGGAAGCTACTGTAGATAATACTTGGTCAAATCAAATACTGTTTTACAAAAGGTGTGGTGCAGTCGGATTGCCGTACATGGAGCAAACACAAATCAGTGTACACAATCTTTGATCAAAGCCTTTCTTGCAATCAACTTTTTTAATTACAATAAAATGCCTTTTTACTTTTTTAAAACCTAAAATAGTCTCCGTTCCCATTTACTTTGGTGCGAGTAAAGTGTGTTCAGCATCTGATATGATCCTGCTTTTACTTTCTGTCACAAGTGAGGTCCAAACCTTACGTCCTTGGGTGTCTAAAGCTATACCTGGAATGTGCTTAATGCTCCCAAGTTGGTCATTATGCTGATTCTCTGCATCTTCTGTATTAGAAACTTCCCATTAAACTTGTGCCTGTCACCCCAAGGGACTTACATTCTAACAGAGGCAGCCAGTTTTGCGCATTGGGTAAATGGATTTTAAAAAAGAAAAGTCTACTCTCATATTTTTAAAGCTCCAACATGCCATTTTATTTCCTAAATTGTCTCTCAGTTGATCAAAGTGCATGCTGATTTCCCAGTTAGTTTTCTGTGTACTGCAGAATGGTAATCCTTGCCAGGGCAACTCAATGCAGCTTTCCAGATACCAACATGGTGAGGTTTTTTAGTATTTCTAAGTGTTCAAGAAACAGGAGGACATATCATTGTGGCTGATTGCAAGTAATTGTTTAGAAAGTACTGGGCAAGTATTTTGAATTATGTTCCAGCTCTTTTAAGTGTGCTTGAAAAATGAGCATTTTATGTCTCTCTTGCTCAAGTACCCTTTTCCTAGCTCTTCAGTGATGGAAGTTATGTAGAGGTCTGTCGGTGTTTCACTCATGTGGCAGAATAAATTTCTCCATTAACATTAGCGCAGTCAGCAGAGTTCTGAATGTAATGCTTCAAGCTAGAAATGTTGGGCGGTTGTCTTCAGTTCTAACCAGTCAATGGCACTTATTGAGTTTGTGCAGCCAGATCTGGTGTTTTACTGTATGCCAGTATCTCTACAGAACCGTGTCAGTTCACGCTAAGGGGCCGTTCCTTCAGTCCAGACAAGCTGTCCTTGACACGGGACCTAGAAGCTGGGAGGAGCCAGAGCCAGGGTGATGTACCACCCTCCCAGTTTCCTAATCCTGGGGCAGTTTGGCCTCTGGAGAAAATAAGAGCCACTTCAGAGCTGCTCTAATTTGTGCCGGGCTGCCAAGAGGCAGATTTGGCACCCAAGGCTAAAAGGAGTGCAGCAACACTCTGGTCCCCCACACGCTACACTGGCTATGCCAATGGGGAAATCCTTAGCTGGTGGCTTTAAAAACCATGATCATGACACAATGGGACCTGAAAGGTCGGAGGAGCTGGTCTCTAGGTTCTGATTCTGTTCCTCCTTGCACTGGTATAAATCCAGAGCGTCTCCCTTCGGATTAAAATGTGGGCCAAATTGACTACAATGAATTATGTTAGTTGAGATTTTTTTTCCCCAGTGTAGTTACCCAGATGTAAAACTGCTCTGAGAGCAGAATCAGGCCTCTGAAATTTTCTTCTGTAAGAGGCACTAATAGATAGAACATGTATGTCTTCTAGAATTCCATGGGGTTTTAGTAATGGACCCGTTTGTGGTTAAAACAAAATCTCAGGGAATTAAGTATAGCTCATGTTATGGTAAGGGCCACGTCACCTTGCCACAGACACTTCTCCACAGATATCTGGTTTCTGTGATAATCTCTCACCAAATATGTCACATGACTTTGTCTGCACCATTTGTTTGCAGACATTTCATTCCCAACAGTACAAACACCAGGGCGTACATATTTCCAGTTTTCCCTGGTTTTAGTGCTGGAGAGAAATGACATATTCCTGGCCAAATGAGGGTGCCAAATATCGTGTGATGTTTTGTCAGCCTTTCCCCAACATGCTGAACAATGAATTGCTTCTGATTATCTGACATCCCATCAACTCAACAATCTCATCACGCCTGTTAGCCTTTTTTTCACAGGACAGCCCAGGACTGCATATTGCAGCATCAAAGACTGTCCACTGATTTTCACAGACAGAAGAAATTAAGAGCTGGACCTTGACTAATAGAATCCAGCCTTCACCATATCTATCCGGTCACAATGACAATCTCAGTCAAAAAAGGCACGTGGCATTTTGTTTTCAGGTATTTTGTACCTTCCAGCCTAAACACATAAGTAGTTTAGAGGACACATCAGCATTTCATAAGACACCCTGAACTCACAGACTTGTGGAAATGTAGGACTGGAAGGGACCTCAAGAGGTTATCTAGTCCAGTCTCCTGTGCAGAGGAAGAATTAAGTAGAGTTAGATCATTGCTGTGAAGTTTTTGTCTAACCTGCTCTTAAAAATCTCCAGTGAAAGAGAGCCGTCTTTCCATATAACTCTGGTAACTGTTGTAAAGGTAAAAATCCCTATTAATCTGGGAAGACCAAAACACGATGTGATTCATTTCTTCTTTTAAATCCTCATTTTTGTAATTCTCTACTACTGATGTAAATAACTTTCAAGAATAAAAGTGAGAAGATACCAAATTTGAGTGGAATGAAGGTTCTTTTGGAACTAAAATGAATGAAGTTCCTTTAGAATAAGATATAGTGGAGAGAAATGACTTGGGAAATAGAGGAAGCTTACAAGGACTCCGTGACACTATAGCTTGTGATATCTTTGGCTATGTCTACACTTGTTAATTTAAGTTGACTTAGCATGTCCCCACTCAAAATTTAAGTCAACTTAGAGGGGGCCCTGCCAAATCGACCTACAGCGTCCACGTTGGACGCCTAGGTCAACTTGTAGGGCCTAGGTGGACCTGGGACAGGTCCACGGTGGCAGGGGGGCACCCCTTGCCAAGTGCCAGGAGGCTCAGCCTTTGCCCCATTGTACCTTGGTACAATGGGGGCTGAGCCTGACAGGGACCCTGGCAGGGCATAGGAGCAGGGCGGGCAGGGCTCTGCCCTGCCCTATGGAGGGGCACGCCAGGCTGTGGCTGTGCCAGCCACCCTGGCAGGGAGGGCAGTGGGGAAGCCCTGGAGCCCCCTAAGTCGACTTAAAGTCGACTTAGGGCTACTCTGCGTCCACATGGCTAAGTCGACTTTCTAAAGTCGACTTAGCCAGAAAAGTCGACTTAAAACGAGGTTTTATAAAGTCGACTTAAGGAAAGTAGTGTGGACGCAGATTAAATTAAGTCGATTTAAGCTTGCTTAAGTCGACTTAATTCGTAAGTGTAGACGCACCCTTTGAGACTTATGATCTTCTTGCTGAACTCCTTCCTGTATAGTTGCTACATTATTAAGCCTTTGATTTTTGACTGCTACAAATATGCAAGCCATAGTGGGGTACTGTACTTTGGATCTCCACAGCACATCTTTTCAGGGCACCTTTCCAGCCATGAGCGTGCGTGCATGCACATATCAACCAACTACATATAAACCTTACAGAAGTCTAGGTTTAGGTTTATGTACTCTGCACACATGGGGACTTGACTCCAGTAAAGTCACTGGTGTTGCACCCGTTCAGACAAGGTTCGAATATGCCTTGTGATCCGTAGAAAGCATTTCTGGTTTCGAGACCTGATCTTGCACTTGCTGAAGTTGCTCAGAATTTTACCATTGATTCAGTGAACGCAGAAGTGGCTCTTTTACTTGTTTGCTGATGTGACCTGAAAATACTACTTGATGAAAACTCACTTGTGACTCCAAGATGATTCTTTCTCACTCCCTTTTATTTTTTCCCTTTGTTTTATTTGATAAACAAAACACTAGCGAAAGGCTGCTCATTGAGGAGTACTCCTGATGATCAGCAGGGGCCACGCTATTATTACATTATGTCAATTAGAGAGCATGCGTGTACGTCCTGTTGATTTGATTTAGAACTAACTAAAGCTCCAGTAATGTGCAATTACAAGAAACTTAATGACCCCTTTATATCAAATGCAACCTCCATGGCACCTAATATACTTTGATGAATTGCTCATTATTTGCAATGTTAGAAAAGCTTCTATAAAGATTAATAATTGTATAATCAATACAGAAATTCAATCTTGTTTGGATTTTTTTTTACTCTGAAATCAATAAGTCATAAAGATTATGGACCCTGTTGTTCCCCTCTTCCCTTGTGTACCCCCACTACGTGCGTGCGTGTGCGTGTGTGTGAGAGAGAGAAAGAGATAGATGATAATTTGTAAGGTTAAGTCACTACTTTGATTATAATAGGAGTTCCTCATCAGCTCTTCCTAACAAATTCTAAAATAGATATAATATATATTTTTTTCTGTATATACTACTCTTCCAATAGTGTGTCCTGCCTTTACTAGCATTGAGATGTGTTTTCTGGATACATAGTGTATAAAGGTATTAAAGTACCCTACCCTGATATGTCCATAGAGGTGACCCTGAAATGTTCAGAGGTAAGCAGTTACTCAGCCTGCATGGACTTCCTAAAGTTGATCGTTAGGTGTCCAAAGTCTGAAACAATCCCCAAATATTTCTGTTTGAGCCGTATTTTTTTCTGAAGATACTCTGCTATTTTTGCCATATCATACCACTTGTGGCTGCCCAACCCCATCCAAAGACACCTTACTAGGAAGAGGAGGGGAGCAGGAGATACACAGGGTGAAATTACCCAGCTGAAGGGGGCCAATTCAAGACCTGTGCAGTACTTAAACTCTGCTTTGAAGACTTAAGTGGAAGGTGCTGGCCCTCTGCCCAGGGACGAATTTCCTTCCTAAGGAGACATAAAATAGAACAAGAAAGGAAAAACAGTCAAGCTCTGCTCTGAACTTTCTTTCTTTAATGGATTCCCCACCACCTCCTTTTCTCCTCCTCACCTTAAGTCAAGCATAAGTAGCGAGTTATATTCTATAGCTAGATCAATGATGGCACACAAACAGACTCCAGAACACTGGCGTTTTATTATTCCAGCTACCCGGCTGCAGATGTGTATGTGCATACGAAGGGGAGGGGAGAGGTAGGACCCTCAGAACTATAGTAAAAGCCAGAGACAGTAGTTCTCTGATACTAACCTTCAGCAATATGCTTACTGTCTTGGTACCTGAGCTAAATGCTTCTCCCCCCATCCTCTCTCCTCCCCCCCCCCCCCCCCCCCCGTTTCATGACCCCACAATGGTGTTGAAAATGGTTTTGACAGCAAGCAGGCAGACACAGAGGGCTGCATGGTTTTCAGTGCCTCAGATAGTTACTTCACAGTCTTTCTTTGTTGCCTCTGCAGCAGCTCTTAGGCTTTGGCTAGTTTGTTGTGGAGGCGGCAGGGGTTGAAGGTAGTTGGTGTCCTTCACTCCCTTGTAAGTACTTAGTTCTCTGATACGGCAGTCAGTGCCCCTGGGATCATAGAGAAGGTGTAACCATAAACAACATCTGTTTGTAACTTGTCTGTGTGAGGAACCAATCATATGAAGATACAAAGCCTATGGAAGTTGGGCCTTTCTGTGACCAGCTCTTTTTGCGATTGTTGCAGTTGTTGTCATGATATGGCACCGGAGGAAGTGGTTGTGAATTAGGACTGTGAGATTTCACTGAGATAAGTCTTTGAATGCACCCACATAGTAAATCGATGCAAACCTCAGCTAGGGATGGTATCAGTTGCTTATTGTATAGTTTGGTGGTTGTTGAGATAATTTTGGTACTGATGACTTTCAACATAGTAAAATAAAATGCAGACATTTTATAACCTGGTGCAGTTTTGTTCTATTTGGCTTGTGGTCCAGGAATTAGATACATCATTGTGTGGTTAAAATCCAGGGAAAGTGGAAAAAGCAGCAAAAATTATATGGTCAAAACTTTTAAAATATGAGTGACTAAAGAAAGTTATCTAAATCTGTATTTAAACGCTTGAAGAAAAGTGGCCTGATTTTCAGAAATGCTTGTTTCAGTGGGAGCTGCTCAGCACCTCTGAACATCAGGAGGCTTTTACTTATGGTTATTTTTTGTTTGTAAAATGCTTTGAGATCCTTGGACGAAAGGCCCATTATCACGATTTTATCACGAGTCTTGTGGTATTTGGTGTTTTTCTTAAAGCTCCACCTACTGGAATTAGGAGATGGCATGGAAATCTCAACTTTCATTTAAAAAAAAATTCTAACTGTTATGCTTGGGGAAGAAACGTTTAAAAAACATGAAGCTCGTGAAGCCTTATAAATGTTCAGAAACCAGGAGGCACGTAAAAAGAGCCCCACAATTTATCATTTTTTAACCCTCATGATTTTTAAACCGCTGTCATGATATTTTGGGAACTTAAGTCATGATTTTTGAATCATAGGGTGCTGTTTTTCTGTGCTAGGAAATAAAATGGAAGGTTAACGCTGATTGTTCAGAATTGGTATGAGTCATTTTATTCCAAATGTTAGTGGGTGAAGCTGCATCCTCTGTAGCAAAGTAGTCTGTATACTTCCAAACTCCTGCCGAGGGTGAAGACACACCCTCTCTTCCTTCCCACCCAGCTTCTGTCGCTGCTGATCTTGAGCCTCAGCAACATTATGTGACATTCGCATGATTCTTTTGTGGCATGGAAATTCTGTATAAAACTTGTAACTGTGCCTATTTTGTTTCTCTTACATGTGCTCTTAGGAACGTAAACACATGATATTGGTTAAAATGTGGTTTATTTGTCCCCTTACTGCTTTTTGTTTTTGTGTGTGTGTCGACTGTGGCTTGCGTCATGTTGGGCCAAATCCTGCAACCTTTACTCAGGCAAAATCTCTGCTGACCTTGAGGGGCTTTGCCTGAGTTAAGGCTACCAGTTATGTTCTGCTGAGTTTAAACTTCTGCTTTAAAAAAAAAAAAAAAAAAGTGTCAGATCACTGTTGTCCTCAAGCATAGAGGAAAAAAAGATTAAGGGCTAGATCTTAAAGGGGTGTAAATCAGAGTAGCTCCCTTCACCTCAATGCTGTTTCCAGCAGCTGTGGATCCAGTCCTACAGATTTATAGAAAAACGACTCCAAATGCTCCCAGGCTAACATAAAACTAGCATGTCTTGCATGATGTGATATGGCGAGGCTGGGGACTGGGGCTCATTTAGAATGGGCACCTAGTCAAAAGTCCCAGGCAAATTGCTGCCACCAGTGCTGTCATCAGACTTCAGTGAAGAAGCTTTCCCTGTTAACCCTCCACAATGCTTCCACTGTGGAAGATTTTGCATTCTTTGGGCTATTGGGCTAACTAAGGGAACAGGTACGGCAGGTAGGAAAATGATTCCATGTTAATGGCTGACTGTCACATATAACGATGCTATTAATCTGTGCCAAACTTACCTTCAAACTAAGGATCATGTTTTATTAAAACCTGCTACTTGGTGTCACTCACTCGCTCCACTGTCCTATTCACTCTTTCCAAAAATAGCATGCCTTGTGGTGATGGCTTATTATGATTAACAGATAAAAATAAGTTTAAGGTTTAAATGCATCCAGGACACCTGAGGTAATACAAGATCTGACTTCTGTATGGAACATGTGAAGTTATATTTTCCATTGCTTCACAAGACTGGGTTTTTTATGTTTTGTTTTGTTTTGAATTCAGTCAGTTTTTTTTAGAGTGATCTGTGGTTTCACAATGCAGACTTGCACTTCAGGATTTAATATGTCTACTTTTTAATTTTTTTTTTCTATTCATAGCATAGTTCCTGCTTATAAAACACAATTTCTAACAAGTCCATTTCCCCCTATCATTGTTACATAATATTGCAATGTCTAAAGTGATGACATTTATCCATGAGAGAGAATTGCTGTTTATTAAAAGGGAGGGGAGGGAGACTCTCTGGCAACATGAGTAGGATTCTACTCTTTTAAAACAGTGCCTACTAGGAACTGGCTATCTGTTTATATTTAGCCACTTCTTTAAAAAAAAAAAAATCAATGGAGAGAATTCCTTTTTGGTGTTTGACAAATTATGGTACAGGAGCCCTAAGAATCTATATTTGAAGTGTCTAGAGGAAAAATCTAAGGGCAATTATTATAAACAACAAAAGCAAAATGCCATAATATCTTGCATTATTAAAAGGTAGCATAGTGTTAGTGCCAACCTCATTGTCTCCAGTGTTCTGTTTCTTTGGATATCATATAACTATTATTTTTATTATTCATGCGCCAAGCGCAGGTGGTGTGCTCAGTACTGTGCAGAACAGAGAAGAAAATACTCTCCC
The DNA here is from genome assembly GCA_007922175.1 of Pelusios castaneus. Taxonomy (NCBI): domain Eukaryota; kingdom Metazoa; phylum Chordata; order Testudines; family Pelomedusidae; genus Pelusios; species Pelusios castaneus. The sequence continues at coordinate 36,331,842 of ML685766.1, forward strand.
TTGCCACAAAATTTACCCCAGTGAGCTGCTGAAGTCAGTGGGAATTTAGGACACAGCCTGTAGAAAGATTAGGTACTAAACTCAACACACAGCAGAATCCATAATACTAACGGGATCCATTGTTTAATGGTACAGTTGGTGCTTTTTTGCATGATACATATTCAAGTTTGAGTGGCTTATTTTGTTCGGTTCCAGTCAAAGAATTTATAGGATCTTTGCAATCTGCTATTATACTGTATGCACACTGTACAGAACTGCATATACAGACAACAGAACACTTGTTAACAAAAGCCTGATCTGAATATAATGGATTACTTTAAACATGTTGTATAACCATTCTTAACAATGAGACAAAAACCTGGATCCAGGAGAACCTTCATAACATTTAAATGTTGCTATCTCCATATCCATAAAAAACGCACAAAGTGTTAGTGACTCACAATATGCATGACTAATTAATGGCCTTTTGATGCCGCTTTATTCTAAACATATCAAACTTCTTTAAAAAGCATCAGAGTACAGTAAAACCCTCTTGATCAATATAGCCCTCCAGCATTTCCTCTGTAAACCTGCATCAGACTTCCTCTTGTAATTACCTTGCAGTGACTTATGTAGAGTGCTACCAGTCTGGGGAGGAAGAGAGGTGGAGGCTCAGATGGTTGCATTTGCAACAGGTGGTGTGTGATCATGTCCTTTCTGCCTTAATAACTTGGAAGCACGTGGAAGTCATTCTGTTTTGTATTTTAATACAGAACGATATTGATAATGTCAGGCTGTCTCTCCTTTCATAAAATTAAGACATGCTAACACCTTTACATTTGTAACCTCAAAGTGCAGTCATTTATTTAAGTAGCATGAAAGTAGTTTCTTGCCTGGAGCGAAAAAAAACAAAACCCCAGTATTGGTTTGTTTGGTTTTTCTTTAAATAGGTAAGGTGTGTAATCAAAAAGGAATGTAACTGTAACCCACAACCTCATTCATCATTCTGATGATACAGTACTCCCAAGCCCCGATTCAAAGTCCACTGAAGTCAATGGAAAGTGATAAATTTCAGTGGGCTTTGGATCAGGCCCCTAGTGCTGTCTGAGTCTGAAGAACTTGCCAACTTCAATCAGTCAGAAACTTGAAACATAATCAGGGACGCAAAGAGAACAAAGTGACACTTCTAGGAAAGTTGTGTTCAGGTCATATTCTCTCTTCCCTTCCTCCTAGTCAAGTACTTACGTTTATTGTAATATATTTTTTAAAAAATGCTACCTATCTTACATCATTACCAAAGTGTTAACTCCTTCTTCTTACCTGCTGAGGTCTCACCCATCCTAAATAAGGGCCATAAAAGAGTCTGAATGGAACAGAACCAGTACAGTTCTGTTGCAGAGCAAAAGCAGAGAGGCCCCTAAATGGACATCAATATCCCCTGGGTAGTTTAGAGCATAGCTCTAGGGCAACGTCGGCTGTGGTTGTATTCAGGCAATGTGCAGGGAGAAAGAAGAATGTAGGCTCTTGCACCTACAGCCAAGGAAAGTCGCTTTGTGCTAGCAGAAATATTCCTGGTTGGTGCCTTGAAGACTTCTTGAAACAGAAGGTTGGCAGCGTAGGTACCAGCTATTGTTTTCAATAAAGTTCATGCACATAGGGATACATTCTCAAAGGGGCAATGTCCTGGGTTCTAAATCTACGGATGCAACTTTCTACATATAAGTTTCAGGCATCTGTGGCTTTAAATTCAGTTGCTGTTTTTGAGTCTTTGGGATCATTTGACTCTTGATACACAATTCCAAATGAAGGTGTAACATTATGAAACCAGAGGGGACCTGATCTAGCATTCTTTGTGCAGCACAGAACTTCCCACCGTAGTTTTAAGGCCTGTTTCACATTTGCATTACTACCATTTTACACCTATGTAATTCCTCTCATTTCAGTGGAATGGTGCTTCACAGTGATGCATCAGACTTGCTGTTGAGTGTGCAAGGAATGTAGAACTTGGCCCAGGAAGAATAAATATATATTTTTTTAAACAAAGGGCAATACTGTTATCTCTATTCAAAATAGTAGTCAAATATAGGGAAAGCAGAAGTTTACAGAGAAGGTTTTCCTTTTATTTATGTTTTATGTGAATCCATGTTATAGATCAAAAATATAAAAGATATTTAATTTCCTATGCCGTTCCTGTCCATATAAGGAGTCCATGTTTCTTTAACCATAGCTGGTTACCCTGTTTAAAAAGCAGGAACCCTAAATGTTGTAGCCGCGGGATATTGATTTTGCTATTTAGTAAAACAAAAGTTTCCATTTCAAGAACATTTTAAAGCAAAGTTAAATATAAGAAGAAAAACCTCCTTATTAAACTAAATTGTGGTGTAACAGTTCACCACATCCTGCTGCAGTGGCATCTGATGTTTAGCTAGGGAAAGGTTTCTCTTTCAGGCTTCTGACAGGTACAGCGGTCACATGTTACCTGCCTATCTCAGCACTATTATTTTTTTGACTTGATGTCAGTGGAAAAGCTGAACATGAAGATGGAAAATAGCTGTTCATAGAGGGCATTGTGGGGAGCTGTAGGTGTTAGCTTACAAAAGCAACAATGCCTTTCCCCCCGCTCCCCGCCCCCTGGCAAAAAAAAAAACCAGAAAAACACACTAAAAAATATGATGACAAATGTGCTGTAAATCATCATATTCAGGTCTTTGAACTGACAGGAAGGAATCTGTTGTTCTAGACTAGGCATTGAAAGTTGAGCATTTCGTTCTATGTGGGGTCTGCCACTAAGGCCAAGTCTATACTGCAGCCTTCTACCTACGTAGTTACGTCAGTCAGAGGTAGGAAGAAGAGTGGTCCTCAACTGACACAGCTCTGTCTGACACAAGCCCAAAGTGCTAACACAGTTATACCAACAATATAGCACTTCATCAATATAGTTTGTTTCACTCATGAGGTGTGTGGCGTTCCCCTCCCAGAATCTGGTCTGATGTGCCGCTGTAACACCCCCAATCTTTACTCCTGAACTCCGATTCACCCCCGCTATGCCAGGTGACCACTCACTCCTGAGTCAGTCCACCCCAGCCTCCTGCATGTAATCTGTCCTCGGCAGTGGATGTGTGCTCTCTAGCCACTCAGGGGACGGTCCCCCAGCAAGCACCCTCACCCCCAGATACCACACTAGGAACTTCCACCCTACAAGAATCAGCCCCCCCCCCAGTCACTGTAAACTCATAGACACTTGTTTTCCCGTTTATCAAAGATATGGGTATGCCAAGCCCCTCTCACTCAGTCTTTACATTTCACACAACTTTAGATAAAACAAACACTAATTAGAACATGATTTTAAGTGAGGATATAGCAAACCAATGCACAATCGTTTAATAAAGGAGTCAGGAGTTACCACAAGCAAATAAAGCAAAACAAAAGCATGCTAATCTAACAACGCTGTCCAGATTTACTCTCTATCTTACTCTCCCTATTCTTACCCATAAGACTTGCTGCTAGTGATGGTCAGCCTGTCTTGGCCCTCCTGGTCACGTGGATAGGTTCAGTATCTTGGAGTTGTTTTCAAGATGGTATTTCTCTGGCGAAAAGCCCCTAACAGTTCCAAGTATCTGTATTTGTTTTCAACCCCCCTTCCCTCCTCCTCCTCTCAGGTGAGCTTCTTTGTTCAGAAAGGGCGGGAGGCCTCTCCTTCTTGCACGCTGCTGTGTGATTCTCTTTATCCCTCCTGAGCCAGGGAGCTCAATTTGCATTGTCTTTGTCATTTATCACAGCAGCCTCCATGCTGAGGGATAGCCCTGAGTCATGTAAAATACCTGGAAACATGCTTCACATCTGTACACATACATGATGCTGCAGGAAACAGGATACCATAACAATAAGGCAGAGCATTCAAAAGGGAACCTTGCATGGCACATTGTCCATCAAACTACACAAATACATTGCAAAAGTAAATAGGAAAGTTACACAGATCATACCCGAGGGGTGCACGGATGTGCATCCCGTGACAAGGTGGTCTTACTATACTGGTACAAAGTAACAAACTAGGAGCATTTTCCCAATACAGTATTACCAGTATATGTAAACCATCAAAGCCTCCCTAGTGTAGACATAGCCTGAATTATTGTACGACTTTTGGCAAGTCTGGACTTGTCTATATGGAGCAGCAGTGCACACTAGGGGGGTGTGATTTCGAAAGCACAGCAACACGTTGTGTGCTAGTTGGCCCATGTAGCCCCTACTGGCACAATCGAAAAGCTCGCTACCGTGAACCAATATAAAGGGAACTACATTAATGTGTACTAGCAAACTTTTAGTTTGTGTTAGCAGAGTCTTCATGGGCCAGCTAGTGCACAACACAGTTCATCTTATAAATCACACCTCTGTAATGTATGTTGCTCCTCTGTGGAGATAGTTATTTTTTGCATTCCTCAGTTTCTCCGTGTGTGAAATGGGTATAATACATACCTCACCTGGGTATTGTTGTTGTTACTTTAATGGCTATGTGTAAAGCTCTTTATTAAAACACATTATGTGAGTGAAAAATGTTGTTCCTCCTTGGATGTTTTTACAAGTGAACAGTCCTGTGCCCTGTGTTGTTCGAACCCAAGTTTGCTTTATAAATGAAACTCAAACATAAGCCAAAGTATTATTTGTCCTACTTACTCCTGCTGTATATACATCATGGTGCCTTGTTGCAGTAACACATTTGCAATCTAAAGTTTGGCCATAGAGCAATAGGATGACTGTCAATGAACAGATGCTAAATTATTTGCTTGATCAGAGGCAACTAAGAAGGAGCAGGAGCCATTCCATTATGGTCTGCATAGCAGAGGTACATTTTCACTTGCCGTGTGGTGCTTGGTTTGTAGCCATGTGGTACTGAAAGAAGAGCAGGATTCTTAATGACAGTGCTGGAACAGAGGCGGTGTAGATGGAGAAAGTGAACAAATTCTTTAGTCAGTCGCAACCAGCATCATATACAAGGGCACTTCATATTTGGCCTGAGACTGCACGTACATGCTGAATGATTTCTGCCTGCCCACACCCAGTGAAGGGCATTCCCTCCCAGATTCAGGTGCTTTAGTGGGCAGCAAGGGAAAGCCCGTGCTTAGCATACTTCTGCTATTCCTTCCTCTTTTATGTTTTCAGACAGATGTTATTTTCCACTTCTATCGCTATTGCTAGACTTACAAATTTTCAATATCCAAAGGGGTAGCTGTGTTAGTGTAGTTCAGAAAACAAACAAGGAGTCCTGTGGCACTTTTAAAGACTAACAAATTTATTTATTGCATGAGCTTTTGTGGGAGAAAATCCCACTTCATCAGATGCTCGAAGATGGAGAAGTACAGATGAATGGGAGGAAAAATAAATGCAGGGAAGTGTAAGTCATAGGATCAAATCAGACTGTTAAAGCAAATCAATCCAGTTATTTATATTCAAACAGTGGATAACAGCATGTAGGATCCTGCATGTAGCAGGTTTGAATCTAAAGAACATTGATTTGCTGTAACAGTCTGGTCTGATCTGATCCTATGACTTACACTTACCTGCATTTATTTTCCTCCCATTCATCTGTACTTCTCCATCTTCGAGCATCTGACAAAGTGGGAGTTTCTCCCATGAAAGCTCATGTGATAAATAAATTTGTTAGTCTTTAAAAGTGCCACAGGATTCCTTGTAAATTTTCAATACTTACTGCTATGCAAGATGGGAATTCTTTTGCATCAACACTTCTTGCATTTTTTGTTCCTCAGTGTAAACCTCTTTCCATTATATGCTTTAAAGGACTCATTCTTTGCATTTTTTGGCAGGTTAGACAAAATAAAATGAAATAAAGAAGCAAACAGAACTCAGGGACCTGTCCCTGAATCCCTCTATATGAAAGGGATGTGGACTCATGATGCCTTCTATTGTCCTGATTCCATCTTTCATCTCAGTTCCCTTGTTTTGGACGTCTTGTGGCTTTCCAATGGCAATGAATAGGCTGTAGGCAAAAGTTCAACTAACTTGGGTATCAGTTGGCATGGTGGAGTGACTACTGTTAAACAGATGTGTTGCTATAAAGGAAAATTGTGTCGCTGTTGCACCTAAAACCAGTGGAAGTCCACCTTGCAAGAAAACAATATATAAGATGAACATGAACTTCAAAAGTCAAAGACTCATCCCATTGAAGTCCATCACCCAATGCCCTGTGGCTTCAAGAACCCCCAGATTTGGCCCTGATACTATTGGGTTTCATTATTTTGAGTTAGAAAAAACGTTGATGAAGGACAATTGTGATCTAGTGGACTGGGCTGAGAGTCCGGCTCTGGAATCCATTCCCAGATAGTAGGGGCTTGCTGTCTAACTTGGAGAGAGTCACTAAACCACTCTGAGGAACATTTTCAGGAGCACTGAAGTGACTCAAGTGTCCGAAGTCCTACATTCAGAAGTGATTTACAGCACATAGGAGTCTCAATCTCGCTGAAAGTCTGTTAAAACAGGAGCTCGGTCCTAAGTCACTTACGTGCTTTTGACATTTTTCCTGTTTGTTTTAGTTTTTGCTGCTTTCACTCGACATCTGTGAAGTTAAAATAAATCACACTTTCCCTGAGTAGACTCTAGAATGTGACATGCTACTGGCCTGGGATCAGGAGGCCTTATGTGGGCAAGCTCCTTGACCTCAGTGCCTCAGTTTCCCCATGTGTGAAACATCGATAATGATCATTACCTACCTCCTTTCCAGAGCTGTTGTGAGGATAAATTAATATTTTTAAAGCACTATATAAAAGGCTAAGTAGTAATATGAATAATACCTGATTATTAGTCAGTGTAAAAGAAACTTGCCCACATGTTAAGCGAAGATGTAGCTCTGTACTGGCCCTCAGGCGGTTTGCACTTGTCACCGCATTTGACATGGTGATGCTGCCATTTGATCTGTAGTCCACCCGGTGTTGCCAAAGTTGTTTATTGAAGTAACTTCCTCAATAAGGGTGTCATGGAAAATCTTTCCCACAACCTAAGTGTTTGCGTTCAAGGGAGAGGTGCAGTTCGGGAAGCTGTCCCATGTCTTGTAACCTGTAAAGTCTGTGGCATTGTTTCCTTATTAGGTTATCCGCAATGTATCGCCTTGTCACAGTGCAAGGCTTACAGCCTAATTCGGTTTCCACTAGTTACTCATATTAAAGATGAACTCCATGGCAACAAGGGGAGTTTTTATGTCTTTACATGTCATTTTCATACTGCTCTCATAGTTGTTGTTGTTTTTTTTTTTTTAAATGAATAGGTAATCACCAATACAACTGCTATGCCACTGGTGAGGAAGAACCTGAATATAAACTGGTATCCGCCATCCACTGACCACCTTCTGGGCCTCAAATCCTGACTGACTCAATGTATTGTTATGTGCAATAGGTCTGAAGAAAAAACATGTCCAACAACTAATTGCTTCAGGAAGTTGGTTTTAGACAGGCCTGGCTCAAGCCAACAAACACATGGAGTTATCTGGATGGCAGAGAATCACAGCCCATGAGTAAAGGGAAACTCAGGCTTTTCCATGGTCATTCCATGACGTGGGCAGTGTTTCCCCCTCCCAGTAATGTTAGGAAACTCAGCGGCGATGACAGCCGTAGTGATGGCATTTTGTCTATCTTCATGTAAATCAGGTGGTGGCAGTGGCTGGAGGGAGGTGGGTGGAAACAGAAGGGATGTTGTACAGCTCACTGGAGATGGCCTTTGCCGGGTTCTGTCATTTCCTGTCCATCTGCCAAAAATCACAAGCTGATAAATGGACATAGGTTGAGTGTGGGAAACTATATGGGTTGATGATCTTTGGGGGGTGGGGGCAGGGAGGGAGGAGACTGAAAGAAGAGCCGTGAGCAACGAAAACAATGTTTTATCAGTGGAGATGCAGTCTGACTGGCTGATGTCAAGATAATGCGTCTTGTTTATTCTTTTCTTCAACTTCTGGCCAGGGTTTTAACTTGCTCCTCCCAGCTCTCAGTCTTTACAGATAAGAGAAAAGCCCACACATTCATGGGTGTTGAGCAACGTGAAAGGAGAATATTTTTATTCATTTTACAATTACCAGTAATGGACAAACACACATGCACAGGCGCGTGCACACCAGTTTTAGTACTGTTGTTGCTCTTATTTATTTATTAATGATACCACACAGTGGAAGAGTCTGTGTGTGTAATCCGGTTCTGCCAAGGCACTGTAGCTTCAAGTCTTCAGTTCAGCACCTGGCCGCTTTGCCCTTTGTGCGTGCCATTGTGGTGGAAAGAGGGCTAACGAGCAGCCGTATAGACTATATTTAAGGCATAGAAAACTTATTCTAAGACTTTGAGTTTCAGAGCTTGTTCTAGAGCAAATGATACGTTTTTACTTGTAACTAATTAAAAATGTGTGATGCACTAAAAGACCCAAGATGCTGCTGTTTTTGTGATGTCCGCTTTCACACAGTATTTAGCACGTTAATAGCCATGGTTAATACTCATAGCCTGCACTTAGGGCAGCCTGTGTCAGTTACTTATTGATGTTACGCTCAGTGTTTGAAACTATAGCAAAACAGTGAAGAAACTGATACAAGCTTTGTTGAATATAGTTTTTTACAGCTGAAGAAATAGTAATTGTAGAGCAGTTTCATTCTAATCATTCTTCCCCCCCTCCCCCTTGTGTTCTTTCTTTACAGTAAATGAAATTATAAGGAATGACCTCTCCAGCACCATTGTCCATTCATAGCTTGCAATACTGGACTAGTTAAAATCCATATACTTTTAGCTGTTGTATCAGCTACAGCACAGAGCTATTGCAACTGAACTGAACTGAAGACATTACCTGGTACCACTCTGATCTTCCACCTTTTTGAATGTTAGGAACTGAAGATTTACCTCTTGTCTGCAAAGAAGTATCTCTTCATCCAATGAAATATCTTCTTTAAAGAAAATCATCTCAAGAGGAAAAGAAGAGGGGAGGGAATAAACTCTAAGATGGCACATTTCATGGGATAAAACTGGGAAACTCAAGAAAAGCTGATCGCTTGTCCCCAGCACTGAGCCTTCTGGCACCACTGGAATTCAACCCTGGAAGTGCCTTATTTTACCAGATTGTGGCATCAGGACATTTTTAATAGGCTTTGAATTTTCTACCATAAAAAGTATTCATAGGTGCAGAACTATAATGCTTGCATTCTGGAGATTGATATTTTAAAAATCATAAGACCGCCTGCTGGAAAGGGAATGACATCCCTCCTCAAATACATGTATGAATTCCAGGATTTCTGCAGCTTTTGCTCTACTGTAATACACAGCCTTTGCCTTATTCTCAGTGCATTTCAAAAGCCTCCCAATCATCTCAGCTCTTTCATTTTTTTCCATATACTGTCCTTACTCTCTGCTAATGCATCATAGGATTGTTAGTCGAAACATGTTAAGATTTTGATTTTAATCTGGCTTCAGTCATAGCACAAATATGTTGAATAGCACAAAATAATAAGGTTGATGGACAAAAATATTGAAATCTATCTATCACATGATAGATGTATATGTATGCATGTACATACATACTAGTATATATGCATATATTTATATATGACAAGTAATATAGATGATTGCCTGGTGAGGGCACTGAATTCAGCAATAATTTCCATTTCTGCAAATGCATTTCAGATCCAAAACAATGCTGTTGAGGGTTTGTTAACCTAAGATAGGTATACATTTTCTTTCCTCATGCAGTTAAGCAAGCACTTTAGACAGTCAAGAAGGATGCATACAAAATACATATTATTTACCAAATGGCAAAATATGAATTAAAAGTAATTGTAAATACCATCATGAAAGAGTGTAAAATATTTGTTCAATTATAATATTATTATTCCGCGGAAGCCTTATAGCTCTCTGCTACATGTATGAAAAATAATATTACCAAAAAACAAATGTTTAATATGCAGCGCTGTACTATATTAGCTAATGTTTATGGAATACCAGATAGGCATGTAGTGTAGTCTTTAACCTTGTATTTTGTACAATCAATAGGTTATTGTATAACTAGCAATGGCTTATTATTTCATATAACCAAAAAAGAAAAAAGCATGGTTTAATTTAAAAATGTTTAATGATAATATTGTGCCTTAGGAATCAATGCCCCCTACTGGAAATATGACTGAACTACACCTCTATGTTGAGGTTGTAACTAATTAACCACAATGTAATAAAAATTGAACAGATTTCACAAAAGGGTGAAATTCTCCTAAGCATTTTAAAATATATTATTCTGTACAATTGTCTTACTTTCTTTTTTTTAAAAATGGAAAGCCATATATATCACATTTGCACATTACTGTGAAGACATGAGAATATAATATGGCTCTATGTACATATTACGCTGTTACTGGTCCTAACAGTCGTCTGTTATTTCCAATCTGTTTAACCCCAGTTATCTACCCTGTACTTAGCATTGTAGAAGTTGCATGAAACATTTCTTATAGACTGCCATATAAAAAAATTAAAAGTTTGACAGTTGACAGCTTAACTTGTAGTTAGAAAATAGATCCAATAAAACAAGTTTGGAAGCTAGTCTTAGAGTGGTTCATTTTATGTTACCTTGAAAAATAGTCTTTTATCATATAAAATAAGCATTTTTACATTATATACATATATACATATATATCACAAGCTCTTCTATTTGAAGCTGTTTTCATCTTGCTGCAGCCTACTCATATACTCACCGTAATATAGAAGTAAATGTCTTTTGCAACAGAATCACACTTTTTTCTCCTACTTTTAAAAGACATTACTGCCAAAGAAATCAATATTGCAATATGCTATAATTCTCAGATGCTATTCACTCTGTACTTCAGAAGTGTCAGTAAAGTGTGAGTGGAGGAACTTCTGGATATGCCAAAGCATTTTTTATTCATTTACAGAAATATTCTCAGTGAAGCTTGAGAGGCCCCACCCCACCCTGCCCACCCACACATGCTGTTTGCATTTCTGCAATAACTTTAGCAAGATAATCAAGTGTATGTTTTGAATATGTTGCACCTCCTTTGTCCTTAATTTTTATTTTAGTCTTTAAGCCATTTTGAAAAAATCTGTTACTTTTAAGCCTGAGTAATAGAAGATTGTGCATCTCTTGTATATGTATTCATAAAATAAAAAAAAACAAAAGCCGAAATCTTTCCCTTTGAGAATGTTACCTTGCGTTTGTACGTGTGTTGTGGTTGTTAATTTTATTTTTTATAACCTGTTTTCACCAGATCTTTATGAAAAACAATGGCTCTGAATTGAGCAATTATTTCTCTGGAAAACAGTTGTAAAACTTACATTTATACTTTTCATGTATGTCTAAAAAAGCCCTTTTCTTTTCTCCATGTATGATTCTCAGCTTCAAAAATCCTTGGCAGATCAATTTTTAAAATTAATCAAACATTATTCTTGTAATAAAATATTTGCATCTTCAATGTATTAATTACACCACATTCTGTTCTGTAACCTCCTGGAAACCTTTCTGAAGTCTATGAGCTGTGGAGGGCAGGTTTTGGCTCTGCTGTTTTTAATTCAGCGTACAAATGAGGTCTTTATGTTGGATTAGGGGTGTATTGCACACACATGAAGAAAGACTGCACACAGATTTAGTGAAGTGAGTTTACCTTGCCACCATCAAGAATACAGAAGCTTTGTAGTATGTTGCCCTATAGAATGTTTTGTTTCTTCTGAAAAAAAACTAGGAGGAAGTGAACTTAATCAAAGCTTAGCTAAACTCTCAGTTTCTGGAGCATCTCATCAGATGCTCTGTTTGCATGGAGCAATATGTAACACTGCCTGATCCAAATCACAGGAAAAAAATCCCTGATATATATAAACTTCTATGAGTTTAACTAGGAAATACACATAATGAACTGTCATTCTACAAAGACAACAGAGTCCAGTGGCACTTTTAAAGACTAACAGATTTACTTATCGCATGAGCTTTCGTGGGAGAAAATCCCACCTCGTCAGACGCTTTGAAGATGGGAAAGTTACAGAATGGGAGGAAATTAAATGCAGGGGAGTGTATGACATAGGATCAGGTCAGGCTGTAACAGCAAAGCAAAATAGGTGTTAGGATTCAAACACTGGGGAACAGCACATAGAGGAGGGTGAGGTCAAATCACTTGTTGTAATGAGAGAAAAATCCATAGTCCCTGTTTAACCCCAAGACAACTGAGTCAAATTTGCATATAAGTTCGAGTTCTGCAGTTTCTCTTTGAAGCGTAGGTAAAGTAGAGGTGCTTTGGGATGAGACGTGAGGAAACGTTGTTCTAAATTGCCCATAAAGATGTTGGCATATTGTGGGGCCATGCGGGTACCTACTCCATCAAGGGCTCGTTCACCTGCTCATCCACCAATGTGATTTATGCCATCATGTGCCGGAAATGCCCCTCTGCCTTATATATTGGACAGACAGGACAGTCTCTGCGCCAAAGAATAAATGGACACAAATCTGACATCAGAAATTGCAACACTACAAAACCAATAGAGGAACACTTCAATCTCCCTGCTCACTCCCTTGACTTGTTAATAGCTGTGTTGAAACAGATGAATAACAAATCACAGCTTCAAAGAGAGACTGCAGAACTCGAACTTATATGCAAATTTGACTCAGTTGTCTTGGGGTTAAACAGGGACTATGGATTTTTCTCTCATTACAACAAGTGATTTGACCTCCCTCTCCTCTATGTGCTGTTCCCCAGTGTTTTGAATCCTAACACCTATTTTGATTTGCTGTTACAGCCTGACCTGATCCTATGTCATACACTCCCCTGCATTTAATTTCCTCCCATTCTGTAACTTTCCCATCTTCAAAGCGTCTGACGAAGTGGGATTTTCTCCCACGAAAGCTCATGCGATAAATAAATCTGTTAGTCTTTAAAAGTGCCACAGGACTCTGTTGTCTTTCTGCAATAGACTAACATGGCTACCCCTTTGGAGTTTGCCATTCTACAGTCATTATGGCCCTGATTCAGTAAAACATCTAAAATCAGAAAAGCTCTTAAGTAGGTGCTAAATTGTTCCACTGAAAGTCTGGACTTATGCATGTGTTTAAATGCTTTGCTGAATCAGAGCCTGTCTTTGCTTTGCATTTGTTCTCCCAGAGATGTTCAGCCTACCTCTGTCCCATTAAAATCGATATCAAAATCTCCATTTAACTGCAGGATGTACTGAGCGATTTGGTGGCAAATGTCTGCACTGCACACCACTGGCAGCAGCACGTAGATACATGTCACAAAGAAAAGCTGGCTGCGTCCATGTTGTGGTGTGCAGCTACGCGTAAGAGGGGAAAGGCTCTGGCAGGGGAAGCAATGGGAAAAGGCTCTGGCAGGGGAAAATCTCTGCCTCTTCCCCCATCTGTAAAATGTAAATTATAATATTTTCCTCACAGAGGTGATGTGAAAATTCTTGTGAAGTTCTCTGAAGATATTAAGTTGCTGTCCCATTACACATTTTTTGCTACCACTCTAAGATTGTGGCCCCCTTTTATATAAATAAAAATGAAATGTCTGATCACACTGAATTCAACATGTTTTGTTCATGATGCTACCTGACTTTGTATAAACTTCCTTTTCTTTCCAGTGCCACGAATCTCAAAGTCCTATTACAGCAGACCCAGCCATGCTGACATCGACCACATCTTGACCATAATTCTATAAGCAAAAAAAAATGGTCTTTGACAAATTCCCAGCTGACTACATTCATTCATAACCAAAGCATTAAGTGAATCCCACACATGCATCTGGTACAGCTTGACTAAATAGGCTTGCTGGACCTATGCCTTCCAGATTTCCCTCTAGAGCTGAAAATGGCAAATTGTAAGGAGTTAAATTCCTTGGATAGCGCTGCACTGCCACGAAGCTAAACTTTCCTCTACCATGTGTGTAATTTTACTGTGTTCATCTTTGTGATTTTACTGAATTTGTTTCAGTAAAAAAAAACAAACCAAGAAAAACACTACCGTGAAGTACTGTTGAGGAGAGAGAAATCCAGGGCATAAATCATTATCAGGTAGTAGTCAGTTACCCAGTATGAAAATTGGGCATTTTTATAATATTTTTTAAACATGCCCATTTTTCAACTTCATGTGCAGATAACTGATGGGACTGCTCATCAAACAACACATTCTCTGCATTTCTAATTGATGCACATTTCTCCAACAAACAGCTTTACCACATTTGCCTTCATTTTTTTCTGAGCAAGTATTTTTCTTGTCTAAATTATTGGTCCTACCTTATGAAAATGAAAAAAAAGGGGGGTGGAGGGTGGTTTCTGCTCTTTTCAGGTAGCCAAATTATATGTACAGAGCAGATCGGTTACAGATTCGCATATGGTTGGATTCAATTATCAAGCCATTCCTGGTTCCAAAACCAACTTTTTTCTCTTTTATTTTTGGCTGAGACTATATTTTTGGATTGTGCAAACTTGAGGAGATTTAACAGCTGGAAAGGTCTGAGCATCCAAGATTTAAACCCACTGGTACACTCCTATTGCTTATGATAGGCCACATGCACCTTGGCTTTCACTATTTAACCCAAAGAGCTGCTTAGCCTTGCTCTTATTTAGCCATCTTAAATTATAGGGAATTAGTAGTCTGCTGTTTGAATATGCTGCAAAGTCATTTAGTCATTTTAGGAGATGCTAATGTTAAAAGGGGTGGACCCCTGGGGGCCTCAGGGTTTCCAAATACTCGCATAGCATCTGTTCTGGCCTCCTAAACCTTAGAAACATCTTCAGTCTCACATGCTGGTCCTGTTCCCTACCTGTTGCACTGACGTCATTGAACGATAAACAGATTTTAGGGAGAAAGTAACATATAATGTCATAGAACATATTTGCAGCAAACATCAAATATTTCATTGCCAGATTTATGCGTACTGGGGCAGATTCTCCAGTCTGGACTTTGTGTACCTGGGAAGGTTTTAAAGATGACTTTATTTCACCTTTGATGTTCCTAGAGTCACTAGGTGCTAGGCCAGACCCCTGGCAAAATCATGCTAGCTAGCCACAGTCCCTCACCTGAGGCAGTTCTAGATGCTGAAACCTGCTGGGGGGTAAGATGGCTACCCCCCTACTTTAGCTCCTTTTCTTAGGTCACTCCACCTATGCTAGAAGATATGGGAGCTCCTAAGGTACCCTTCCACAACCAGAGGGGTCCCTTATGAACACAGAATCTTCCTAGAGGTTTTTTAAATCCAAAGTGGTGCCAAGGAATAGGGCCCTATAACCAAATTCAGAGCTGGGGGTAAGTGGATACAATTCCTCTTGGCATTAGTGGGGGTGGATTGTATTTGCCTGGTGTAAGAATGAATTGAAACTAGTCACCCATTTTAGTTCAGTATCTGTTCTCCTGTACAAAGGGCATGTGAACTAGACATCCTGTGACATTATTTTTTTATACATATAAAGCACTGTAAAAGAGCGGATTCTACATTTCTAAACTGTTTGGTGCACAGCCCTGAAAATATTTACCAAAGGGGTGTAATCTGAATACACAGATTGTATTTTGTTCCCAACATTTCAGCAGGGGATGGGCTTGACCTGTAGGGTTGAATTTCAGATCGAAATTTGAGTTCAACCAAGGTTCTGGGCATATGGGGCTTCTGAATTTCTATCAATTCCTTTATCTGTGTGCATTTTATTCCCAGATGTCATTAAGGAAGACTATGTTAGATCTGGTCTGGAATTTCCTGTCTTAAGTTTTTTTTTTCAGTAGAAGATGTAGTGTCTGCAAACTTAAAATGTTGTAAATTTTCCACCAGAAAAGCTAAATGAAATATTTTATTTTGGCTCAAGTTGACCAAAATCTAAACATTTCATTTTTCTAACCAAATCAAATTCTCTATAGGTGGAGTTTTCCGGCTGAACTACATCACACATAATGCATCACAGTCTTTCTCCTCACTGTGGTGCATCATGGGAGTCACATGACTGCAGCCTGTGCTCCACCTATTAATTGGATGCTTTGCTGGAAACTCTTTGTCAGCCTCATGTTTTTTTCCTGCTTCTCTGGCCCCCTTCCAAATATTTCTGACTGGGAGGGGGAAATATGATGTACTGTTTTCATCCTGCTGGGATTATTTTTTTTTTATTGCAAGTTCCTTTTATGTTTTGCCTTATTAAATAGCTTGGCTTTAGCCAGATAATGACAATATACCTTGGGGAATATTGAATGCGTTTCAGTCATGCCTTTAGCTTCCTGCTGTGCAAATCAAAGTTAACTCCATCCTCATAACAGCACACAAGGGAAATAAGTAGGGAATCTAGAAATGCCCTAGTTTTCCCTCAAGTGTTCAAATACTGTGATGATACACAGTGTATTAAAACCTACTCTTTGGGTAAATATATACCACTCCCCACAGACATTTGCTGGAGTATCCCTCAGCTCAGTCATAGCAAATCAAGGAAATGCTCTGGGAAAAGCAGCCAGTGAGACTTGAAATGAGTTGACAAGTTCCAAAGGGGTAGCCATGTTAGTCTAGTTCAGCAAAACAAACAAGGAGTCCGGTGGCACTTTTTAAAGACTAAATGCGATAAATAAATGTGTTAGTCTTTAAAAGTGACACCAGCCTCCTTGTTCATTGAAATGAGTTGAACGGACTACAGTCTTCTCCTGGCTGAATCAGAACTATTCCATTTCATGTCACTGGCATCATACTGACAGCTCCCAGCGATTCGTACTTAGCCCATGGGCCTGTGCTTCTGGAACAGGAGGCTTTGAAGGCTAGTCTAACATCTGTTGTGGCCACATATGAACAATCACTCCTTTCCTTGGTGAGGGTGCAGTTGTTATTAGTACAACGGCCCTTAGCTCATATGGTTTGATGTGCGCTAAATCAGAAAGCGAGGAGACCAGCCAAAGTCAGATCAAGGCAAAAACTGTTAAAGTGGTGTAATGCTTGTTTGGCAAACCTGTGCCCATGGATGCCTTCTCTGGGTGGATACCCTTGACTGAGAGGACTGCAGAAGAAACAGGGTTGCTACAGCAAAGGTAACTCTGCAGCTGCCTCGGCATTAGGAAACTTATCAAGGACCAGACCAATGAAATGCTCTGTGTGCCTGATTTGCAGCAGAGCTTGAACATACAGAACTGCAACTGAAATCAACTGAAACCCTTGCTTTGATTCTAAAGCAATTGTACTTTAGGTCCTTCTGTGACTGTCACTCATTATGGCTTGCAAGAAATCTGCACCCATCCAAAAATGTCAGAGCAGCTGTTATCCCGCACATACAGCCGCTTGTAACTTCCTAATGATGGACGAGATAGACGGATTATCATGGACAGCCTGATAAAGGACTTGGTCTGGCCTAGATGATCACAGTGGTTCCTTAGAATCTAGGAATGGGACTGTTGAGAAACACAAACATACTTACAATGCCTTCCCCGCTTCTTAAAAGGTACAATTCTTTCTATAATGATGTTTTTAACTGTAAATAATCAAATGAGCCTGAAGCAAGTTAATGGCAAAATGCCCCTTGACTTCTATGAGTCAAGGGCAGGGCTCTGAAATACGCCTTGGGCAATATCTAAGGACTGAGAAGCAAGCCTTCCTTGCATGATGCACAACAGCCTAGAAAAGTTATTGATGCAATACAAATCTGTTATTTGAGCATATATTATATTAAGCATTTTACTGTGAGAAATGCTCAATGGCTTTGTGAAGGCTAGTATCTCTTTAAATAGAGAGTTCTGGGTCAGCTGTGTTTGCAGCCAGGAAGAGGACATTTGAGCACAGAAAAAAAGCAAACGGGCAGGGCAGAGTGAGAGGTGGTGAAGAGTCACCTGGTTGCTAATTGGGTGGCTTAATCCAGCAACACCTGAAGAAAGTGTAAGCAAGAGAGAAGAGTTTTAGTTTTACAAAGGCCTCTGCACTAAGCACAAGCAAAGAAAAGAGCTGTGAGTGAACGGAGCGAAAGCTAAAAGAAAAGAAAGGGGAAATGTAAAAAGAGGCTGTGTGGTATTAAACTTGTTATTCTCTGCTACAGGCTGGTGAGTGGGGAATGTGTGTTCGTTTTGGAAGTGCCTGAAAGAACAGACCAAACCTTATTCTTTAGCAGTAGAGGTTGTTGGCATGTTATAACTAAGAGTGCATCATGTGGAAACATCAAAGCATCTGACAAAGTGGGATTTTTCTCCCACAAAAGCTCATGCTATAAATAAATGTGTTAGTCTTTAAAAGTGCCATAGGATTCCATGTTTGTATCGCTAGTCTGAGCACTTTGAGAACCTCCACTCAGTACAGGGTGCTGAATGGCATGAGCTGTGCTCCTGCCTGAACTAAATTTGAAAGACCTGTGTTTTCCTGCATTTTCTTCTGATTGGCACTACCCATGCACCTGTCTCGTATAAGGGAAGGTGTGTCTTTGTGGTGCTCAGTATTAACCCTGCACTGAGCTACTTAAAGTACTGTATTGATGGTGTCTGAAGAGTCATTTCCAGTGTTTCTTAGCCAGCAGTGTTGTCATCACCACAACCTTGGACGTTAATGTTGTAAGTGTACTTTGCAAAGTGGCTATACAGCTTTTTACACAGTGGTAATACTCCTAGTGTGTATTTACTTCTGTCATATCTGCTAGCTTCATAAAGTCTGAATTGCTTTTCCAGCTAATAGTATTGCAGAATGAACACTGCTAAGAGGGAGTGAAATGGATTCTGGCTCAGTTTATGTATGAACAGACTTATTTGGTATGTTCCAATTGAGCTTGCACAGGTATCATCAAAGGCAGAATTTGGCCTGCAGATTCTTCTGTGCTGCTGCTGATGGATGGGATGGAAAAAAATTCAGCTTGATGTTCATATTCCAGGATGAGTTCATAGGAGTGGATGTGAGTAAAACTTTTTTTTTTAACTTTTAAATTGAACAGTGATGATGTGTAGAACATTGAGAGCCAATAAACATGGAACCCTGTACTGCCCTATCTACAGCTACCTTTTTGGGAGCAGTACTGTGCTTTAAAGGTGAAAGTATTTCACTTCCTTTTTTGAAATCAAGAGCTATTGTAAGTTTTCAGAGAGTTTTCCTGAGACATTGATCATATGACTCCATTTAACATCAGTGCCTGTCATGCAGCTGAAAGCCTGAGCAGCCCTTTGAAAATATAGGCTGAGGTACATCTTTCTGGTTTGGTTCTTTCCATGCAGAATGCACCAGCATTACTTTAGGTGATGAAAGTCAAGTGTGATACACAAAACGAGCAGACTGAACATCTGTCAGATGTTGAGCATGTCTTAGTTTATCTGAAGAAGACAATCTAGGAATTCTGGATTTACAGTTGAGTTCTTCAGTGCTAATAGCTAGAAAGAAAGGAATTGGGAAGTGCTAATAGCTAGAAAGAAAGGAATTGGGAATTTTATGAATGTCTGTGAAACTGCAGTGTGTCTGCCTTAAAATAATGAGAATTCCTTGCTTATTTCCTAATAATTTTAAATGCAGTTGCATGGAGCAAATTAGTGTGTGTTAGTATATGTATGTACCACTGCCCTCTGCTGGGTGGAATCAGGGCTTCTCAGCTATATGGCTTGTTGCTAGTAAGAGGTAATAGTTTCTAAGTTCTCCTTTACTCAAAGAACAGTGTTTTTGAAGGAAGTTCTAAGTTCAGGCCTTGCTTACTCCACTTGTGGCCATGTTGCACACCATACATCTTAGCTGGGCAACTGCTATAAATTATTGGTTCTGGTTTTACTGCTAGCTATTGAGATTAAAGCTACACAGAAGGCACAACAATGTAGGAAATACATTACCTACACAGATCAGGCTCATGATATAGTCACTTCTTTAAAGAATGGGGTACCCCACCACAAATGAATTGAACAAATTACACTAATATTGAACAAACCAGAAAACATTTTGCAAAAGTCCTTCCCACCATGCACTGACACCCATGAACAGCATCTTATTGAGCAGTTTGGCATATGTTAACAGCAGAGTTTTCCTTTGTATAATAAAAAGGTAACACGATAAAGAAATTTGCAGTTATTACTCCTCACTGGCTTGAAAATGGTGTCAAGTGAGCATGTTCATGGACATAAACCCAGTGGATTGAAGAGACTTGCATTTAGGGTTTGTGTCTACTCGATGCCACAGCTACAGTATGTTTCACTAGTAAACAATGAAAAATATTATGCAAAGACCTCACTCTCCATAGTAGCTATAGGGAGGGTTAGCGAGAAAGCCAATGTTGCTGTCAGCAAAGGCATTGTGATTTAACTCCCCCTCCCATGCCAAAATAAAAACATTGAATGCCCTAAAATAATAAAGTAGATGAACTACTCTAAGAAACACAGGCTTACTCAAAACAAGAGCAAGGTCAAACATCTCATTCATCCATTAACTGCAACAGCCATGTTAACTCAGCCAGAAAACCTGTTCCATTTTAGTGGATCATTAGAACTCCCATACTCTGAGATGGAAAATAAATCACAATATCCAGGTATTATAGTGAAATGCACATTATAGGTGCTTGGACAGATACAGCAATAAACTTTCCCCTATCTATCCCCAACCTAAAGTAGACATACATGTACCAAAGTTAAA
Source organism: Pelusios castaneus (assembly GCA_007922175.1). Lineage (NCBI taxonomy): Eukaryota > Metazoa > Chordata > Testudines > Pelomedusidae > Pelusios > Pelusios castaneus. Next base: position 36,352,375 of record ML685766.1, read on the forward strand.
GTTCAGAAATGGAGCTTGTTCTCAACAGTAATAATGGAAATGAAGTATTTAAAAAATTCATGTAACATTTCAGGAATGTATAATGTTAGTGAGTGAAATATATAACATTTATAATAAATATAATGCCCTGCATAACACTTCAAGGTTGTGTAGTAGTGCGCATGAGCAGTGACGGCACATCAGATATTGCTGTTACCTATTAGCCTGGTGAATGACCTAAAACCCTCACCTTCCCCTTCCGCTTCTCCACACCCAGCAGCATGAGATGTAGGAATAATAAACAGGCCTCATGCTGTCTGCAGGCACGCTGAAACTGCAGAATATAACTCTCACCAGTGCTGTTGCGTGATAGAAAAGGCAGAGAGACCCTTTCTTTTGGTGCAAATCCTTATCAGTTTAATGTGTCTGAACAGTTCGGATTGAAAGAAAAGACACAGGGTTAACCTGACCTCAGATTTCATAGGTTGGGCACTAAAGCTCTTTATGTGGTGGCTGTCGAGGGGAATATCAGAAAAGACTGGGTGTTTTTTTTTTTTGTTTGTTTTTTTTAAAATAGCAGAGGAAAACTCCAGTGTTCTGGTCAGTGGTCTGGCTTTCTGTGTAACAGGCCCTTCTAATGTCTTGACGCGTGTGTGCGGTTCAGTGCCAGAAAGCTGCTTTAGAATTGGTGAACTCCCAGAATCCGAAATGGTACTTTGTCAAGCACTTTAGGTTACCTAGAGTATCAAAGGACATCTAGAAAACTAAATTCTAGTTTCTTTTCTAGTGTTTTTAAGTGTGCTTAAAAGAGCTGAATGTATGTGTAAGCCTCTCATTTCTTTTTCCAGATCCTAACTGCTATTTGTAACACTGCCCTACTGTGTCTGAATGTTTTACGTAACATCTCAGCGTGCTAATGAAAACACTGTGTGTCCAGAGTTGTATGCCTCATTCGGCTGTGGCTATGGATGGCCTCGGGCCTATGCTACCTCTGGCATTGCTTAGAGCTCCAGACATCCTGGTGCTTTGCCCCAAACAGCAAATAATTCCAATGACAGACTTACTGACCGACCACCCACTCTCTCAGTGGTCTGGGGTCTCCTTCTTCTTGATCATCTTCTCTATTCCTTCCCTGTCTGTGGTCTGGCACGAGGATGCAGGCTGGCAAGGCACCAAACCAGCTTTCCTTCCTGCTCTGCTTGTTACGCTCCTGGCTGGCTTGCGTGTGTGCGAGCAGCCTTTGCACACACTGCCAGATGGGGAGCTGTCATGGGCATATAGAATTTAGTGGGTGGGACCACCTCAGGTGAGGAGGGAGCTGGACTAAATCCTGTCCCCCTTCTCTGTATAGTGCCCCAAATAAACCTAGTGTTGACCCTGACCATAGAAAGCAGCTTTCTAAAGAGGCCCAGGATTTATGATGTTTCCCTGCCAGGTCTCAGTATGCTCTTCCAGCTCATTGCTGTTTCATAGCAGCATAGGAGTCTTCTTGTCAGAGGTCTAAATTTGAAAATTTATGCACTGAAATCTTTGCTACTGGTGCTTTGCAAATGGATGATTTTACTAGAGTTGGCTTTATTAACAGAATGTTATGAAGGAACAAACAGTTATGGGGTTAATATAAAGAGTGGCTGGGTATTGAATGCTTTCTGTGGGGGGAAAAACAGTATTTCTTATATTATCTGTGCTCCAAATGATCCTTTAACTTTATTCAGGTGATTTTTATATATAGTAAATATCTAACACATGAAACTGGAATTGGAAGAAACTAGAATTTCCTGTCTGTGCTGCGATGATGTAACAGTCTCTGCCATGAACAATTTCAGTGCTAATTAGAGCTAATTCAGAGTTAGAGACATTTGAAAACTTCTGATTTTTTTTTGCCATCACAATTTCAAATATTGATATATGCTGTTTTCACAAAACTATTTTTCAACTAGCTATAGAGCTGGTTAATTTTTGTTTTGTTTTGGGATTTTTGACAAGGTGTAACCTTCAGGTGGACTAAAATTCATTTAATTACCCTTCTCCAGTGCCTCACAGAAATCAATCCCAATCCCTGTGGAGAAAGCAGCTGGAGCCCGAGGATCCAGTCTGTATGGGACTCACAGCAAAGATTGCTCAGAGTTACCACCCCACATTAAAATACTACTAAAACCAACCGTAACAATGAACTTTATTAACTACTAACTAAATAAACCTTATCCTAAAAAACCAAAATACAATTAACCAAGAACAATCCCTACAGAAACCCCTGCATGACAGATACCCAAGAGTCCCAAAGTCCAAGTGGAGTTCACCCAACTCTCAGCCACAGTCTTTGTTCGAGTGTAGAGGCTTAAGTGGCAAGAAGTAGCTGTCCTCTTCTTCTTTGCAGGAATCTTCTGTAGCATTCCATGCAGGCTTTTTTTTCTCATTTGCAACCAGCCCTCAGTCCCATATGCATGTCTCCAAAATCTGTTGCAGATGACTCCATCAGAGGGAGAAAACATCTTGTTCACTCCTGGCTCAGCTTCTTTCCTGAAAACTGAGCACATGGGCTCATCTCAAAGCAGCTCCAGTCTGCACAGACTGCTGCTCTCATGTGATCTGACTGACCACACCTCATCACATCAGCAGGGCACCCTGTGGAGCATGCTCAAAAATGCTACCACTCCCTGCCTCTAGAAGTTTCTAGTTGTGGCTAGCTAATTGTCCTAGCAACAGTAACTCACCCTCAGTAGGTCTCTCAAAGAGAGGCATATGGGTTACAAAGGCAAGAGTTTTTTCATTTTTCCAACTAGCTCCATTGCTAATACTAGCATTTATGCAATTATTCTGTTGTTCTAGCAGTGGCACAGATTAACACAGGTAGAAGGGAATAGGCCAGATTTTTATCTCAGACCAGTTTGACTTGACTGCTTTCAAAGGGGTTACACATGGAATTCTGCCGCAGTGCGATTAGAATCAGGTGCAGCATCCCTACCTGGAAGCTCTTACAATCAAAGTGAAGATGAAATAACGTGGGATGGCTGGTGACAGACATTGAGAGGCGTAGCGGAAAGGGAGAGCAAGATTACAGTAATAACAAAAAAGGCACAGCAGTAGCTGGATTGACTCTGAATGGCACACGGGGGCAAAAATGTTCAGTTTGTTCTGGCCCTGCCTGAGTCCCTAGTGGAAGGGAGGTTGCATCACAACAGACTTTCCACAGGATGGACTTTCAGTTACTGGAAGCTCTGAGCACTGGTTTACTTCAGCTGAACTCAGCATCTACAGTGAAAATCTAGTCTGTGGATGCAGCCCAGACCTCAGCATGTCAAGGATCAGAACATGAGGACGAAGAGGAAAGATTCAATATGAGACACAATGATAATGCTGTTTAAAGATTTGAGATTTATTGAATTTAGTTAGTGCAAATAATATTGTCCATGATCTTATCCAGTGTTTCACAAGTTCATAGGCCAACAGGTGCAGTTACCAAAATAGATGCCACTAGATGTCCCTGTCAGTAACTATTCTCCTATAGACAGACATTTATTCCAGCAAAAAACCCCAAACTTCATAAACAGATGCCAAGGTGGAACTGCAGAGCTGGAATTTAAATTAGCCACCTTCACGCTGGGTTGGAATAGGGAATTCAAATGACTAATTCATTACAAAAGATAATTTCTCCTCTATTTACATTTTTACCTGCTCAGCTCTTGCTTACATGGCCCTCTCCCACACGGTTTTGATCAAAACAGCTTGCTTGCTTACTTTGCTGAGATAGGCTAGTAGACTATCCTTCTGGAACGGTTTGAATTGATCCTGTGACCCACCCTTCTCTGTATGTGTATATATACAGCTAACATGCCACATTTTCCATTTCATGCATTTGATGAAGTGGAGTTTTGTGTCCATGAAACTTATATGATAAATAAATGTTTGTCTTTAGAAGTGTCGCAGGATTCCTTTTTTGTCTCACTGAAATAGACTAACACAGCTACCCCTCTGGAACTTATCTCCTATCATGAGTCTTGATCCTCCATTTCTTCTGTTTGTTCATTACAGACTGTAAATGCTGTGCTCCACATTTGGACAGACAAGATCTGCTCTAGGGAGTTCTGCTGCCCTATGCAACCCTGCAAATATCCATCTCTGTTATAGACATAATCACCCATAGAGTAACTGAGTGTTTTGCTGTCACTAATGTTTTTGCTGCTGTAGGTGACTGCCTGTGTTCTGCCAGCATGGACTAGATTTACTCAACTGACAGTCATGACTCATGAATCCCCTTGAGTTTTTAACTCTCTGAAAACCTTGTCCCATATTTGATGATGCAACGGTAGCAACGTTAATCTCTGAAGAACCTTGGTGCCCAGAAATCTGTAACTTACACTCATGGCTTACAGGTGTGTGACGTTCCCCTCCCAGAATCTGGTCTGGTATGCTGCTGTGCCTCCCCTATAGCCCACTCCCGGACCCCAATTACACTGATTTGCCAGGTGACCACCCACTCCTGGGTCAGTCCACACCAGCCTCGTGTGAGTAATTGGTCCCAGGCAGCATGTGTGTGCTCTCCAGCCACTTAGGGGACAGTCCCCCAGCAAGCACCCCCAGCCCATAGATACCACACTGGGAACTTCTGTCCTGCAAGGATCAGAACCCTTCCCCACTCACTGTTGGCCCATAGACTCCAATTTGTCCACTGATCAAAGAAATGGGTATGCCCAGCGTCACTCATTCACACCCACTAAAGTTCACACAGCTTTAGATGAAACAAACACTAGTTTGTTAATTAATTAATTAGAACATGATTTTAAGTGAGTATATAACAAATTAATGCACAATCATTTAATAAAGGAGTCAGGGTAATCACCATTAAAAGATAATGGACACATTGTAAACCTATATCACTGCCTAAGCTAACCTCGTTGTCCAAGATGAATCACGAGATGTTCGGCTAAAAGATGGTTTTACAGCCAGTCTCTGCCTATCTCTCGGCAGGGCCCAGGTCTTCTTTGAAGATGGAGAATGTTTCAAGATGGTGGTTCTCTGGCAAAAGAGCCTCTCACAGTTCAAAGTGTCTGTATTTGTTTCCAGTCCTTTTTCCCTCCTCCTCTTCCACGCAATCTTTGTTCAGAAAGGACAGGAGACCTTCCCCCCCCCCCCCACTGCTGTGTGATTCTCTTTGTCCCACCTGAGCCAGGGAGCTCAGTTTGCATTGTCTTTGTCACGCACCTTTTCAGCCTCCATGTCGAGAGACAGCCCTGATTGTCTGCCTTCCGCCCGAGTTGTGTGAAATACCTGGAAACATGCCTCACATCTGTACACATACGTGATGCTGCAGGAAACGTGATACCATAACAGCAATGCATAAAGGAACCCTGCATGGGATATTTTGCATCAAGCCAGACAATTACATGGCAGGAATGAACAGAAATCTCATACAGATCGTAGCCCGGCTTGTGTCACGTGACAAGGTGAACTTACAGCCACACTTTTGCTCCAGTGCTTGCAACACAAAAGTAATAGGCAAGAGTTGTTCTTTGAGGAATAGGGAGAGACTATTTCACACTAGATTTTTGGTATAGTTTCCCCTCATCTTCTAACATACACTGAGAGAATCCAAATGACAAAGGAAGGGAGCAGCGTCTCTTTAAATGAGTGTCTTACCTGCAATCCCACAAGCTGTACAATCGGCACCTGCTCAAAGATCTTCCTCCCAAATGTAGGATCACTGGAGAGTAGAAGGAAATTAGAGGAGCAGGGAGGTGTTTATATGAATATTAGAAACTAAGTATTGTCAAAGGAGCAGTCTAGAGACCATGACGAAAGTGGGAACAGAAAGAGGAGATGCAACACTTATTTCTGTCCCCTCACTGACACTCTGTCATCAGGACTAGTATTTGAGGACCAAAATACAAGCCTTTAAATGATTTGCATTTTCTCCTCCCAGCTGAGACAGCTGATATTACCCATTTCTGTATTCTTCAGACATGAGGGCCAATTTGACAGTTTGTAAGAGAGCCCCTCAGCTCAGGTTATCCTGTAGCATTCTCTTCCAAAATCATTTCTAGTCTAGTCTAGCTTTACAACTTAATAACAGTACAGGGTCATGACAATGGAACGATTCCCAATGTTATTCTTGAAGATTAGCTTTACTCCCATATATGATAATGAATAATCCCATCACCACAAAGGAAGAAAAAGAATATAAAGAAATAAATCCAAAAGCATGTGGCTGGTGGTTTTTATTGGAGCTGGATTTTTTTTTTTTTTTTTTAATTTAGGGTAAGATTTGCCTTCTTTCTTCCTTTCTTTGTCAATATTTATGCCTGAAGCAGTTGTATGCATTTCAGAGTGTAGGCTTTCCTACTGTTGGGCCCATTGGTACAGAAAGGGCTGTGAGGTATTGGCTTTTTGCTGTGTTTTTGAACAGCAAAGTGAACTATCCTAGAACTTAGAATGGGAGATGCTGCCATACAGAGGAAGCTGTGTTTCAGTGCAATGTTTAGGTTTGTAATGAAGAAAATGGAAAAATTAGTATTTACTGCTTGGGTGCCTACCATGTATATTATTGCCAAATCACTGCCTATGAGGTTTTGGTTTAAGCTTTCCTCACTACTGTGAGCACATTATCCATTACTGCAAGTCTGAGAAGTTCCTTTGGCTTTCCAGGTAATCTCTGTGCCTACTCAATCTGCCTATTCTCTTAAGCACTGTGGGCCCCACTCTGCCCTTTGTTATGTCTGTTGCATGGGTTTAGCTGAAGGCAGAAGTTGGTCTTTGTGTTTTATTGCATGCAAGAAACCAAAGTCATAAATCCAGCTCTCTGGAGTAATGCTTTCAACCAACGTATAACAAAAAAGAGACAGGTTACAGTCACATGATGGATTTTTGTGTCATTCTAAATCACTGCCAAAGGTTTATCTGTTTTAATAGCACTTTCTTGGCAATATTTTTAGTATCTAGTTTTCAAACACGGGCACCAAAATAGTTTGTTCAATTCTCCCATTTGAATGCTCTAATCTGTTCTTACGTACATAAATACCATTTGCATGTCTACTGTTGTTGGTTTAAATGCCTACTCCGTTTAGATGCCCATGTTTGAAAATTGGGTTTGCAGGAAATAAAGATAGCTTTAATAATGAAAATTGAGAAAGTTGATATATTTATGTTGTTAAAGCAATCTCTCAAAGAAATGCTGAGTCTGTTATTGCCAAACAATAGAACTGCATTAGCTGGGAACTACATTTTAGGGCTCAGACAGCTTATTTAAATACAATATAATGCCTCATTGCCAGTGGCAGATCTGCTTCAGGCTAACCTCAGGTCCCTATTGTTTCTGTCTGGATTTGCAGCCCAGCTGACTTTAACCTTTGTGTATACTGAAAGCTGACTTTCACTTGGAGGGATCTCAAAGCATTTTATAGATTGTATGTGTAGGAGTCACTTCAGCTGTCCCTAAACACAGCCACCTCTGGGGTAGAAATCCAACAGGTATTTTTGCACCAGTAATACAGTGCACAACAGTGTTTTAAAAAAGGGAATTAAAGACTAACTTCTCCAGTTAAACATACCTGGTGCCTCTGAAGCAAATAAACTGTCAAGATGATAAAGTGTTAGAGTTGAAATTTGGCCAGAATATCTGCCCTGTTACAAGAAACACCATGGGATCAATAATGACTACAAGTATGTATGTATCATCTTAAAGCTGCCCCCTCCAACAGCATAACCCTGCCCTGGCACCACCCTGTAGCATCTAGCATACTGTTGACGCTAATAAAAATTGATCCAGTAGGCTGGGGCTTGAGTGAAGACCACTACCTAGTGATTCTCGAACCTCACTTCCCATTTCATGCTGTGTTTTCTTTGCAGGTTTCCTTTCCCACTAGAGTCTAATCCAAAGACTATTGAAAAGAATGGAAAGACTCCCATTAACCTTACTTGGCTTTGGATTCAGCCCTTGCTGACCAACCTCCTTACTGTAATATGTGAGGTCTGCCAAGAAGATAGCAAAAAAGATTTAATTCCAGGCATATGTCTTCCTAACTATGTCCTTTAATGTGTATTATAATTCCAGACAATTTCTCTCATTGGGTCATGGGCAGTGATCCCTCTATTTAGGGTGCCTAGCACTTTCCATTATAAAAGATTCTTGCAACTTTATTTAATTGTTTAGAATCTCTAACACCTCCCACAGTTTAACGCAGACCTTTATACTCTGTCAGGGACAAAACCCTTGGACTAGAGAAGTGCCTTTTCTTTGATCCATGAAATTCCATTCACATTTGGCTGACATACAAACTGTTAAAAATCACTCTTTTCCTTTCTCTCTCTTGTATTCCCGAGGAAAACACTGGGAGCTAGCCAAAATTAAAAAGCGAGCACTAACATTCTTTCACAATTTAACTGTGCCTGTGCTGCTACCAGAACAGCAGCACATACTATGTTGGGAGAGCAATGGGCTTCCAGAGCAGTCATAACAGTGGGAGGTTTAGTAGGGAGAAAGCTGGATTCATCATTCTGACACCTTCTTCCCAGACCTGGAGCATGGGGCAGTACCTCCTCCACTGTTTAAGGTGTCTGAAGGGAGAGAGAGAAAGAAAGCATTGGGTTGGGCTCCTTTCACCAGTTCCCTGATGTAACACATTACCCCAACAACAAATTCCCCCCCTCAAGAGGCACCACATGGGCAGGAGCCCCCAGTTTCCCAGGAGGAGTAAAAAGAAAGGTAGACTGAGATCTCTGATCAGTGGAGCTGCTTGTGCAAAAGGAGCTAGGGCAGGGTCCCAGGAGCAAGACTTGCTAGGAAGACCTGGTAGAGCCCTGGAGAAGGGTTGGAAAAGTCTTGAGGAGCCTGGATACAAAGGTGAAGGACTGGATTTTGTTCAATAACAACCCCAGGAGAGGAGTATTTATGGTTAAATTCAACATTGTGTGTAAGAGTGTATTGAGTAAGGCCCTGACGAAAAAGAAGGGAGCATAGGAATTACCTTACCAGATCAGACCCATGGTCCATGTACTCCAACACCCTGCTGCCCAGAGGGGCCCGCACCAAATGCTTCAGAGGAAGGTGTACAAAATTCTGAAGTTGGCAGGTGTGGTATAATCTCATCCTAACCGTTAGAGACTGGTTTATGCTCTAAAGTATGGGTGGCATAATCCTTCCTAAACTCTCTAGCATTCACTCCAATAACTCTGAATATCCTTGACTAGCTCAAACACAGCGGCGCATTCAGACAGAGAGGCAGTGACACTCTTCAGGACCCTTATCTCCCATTGGCATCTCTTTTGCCCCTTCAGTTGGGTGTCTCATGCAGTCTTTCCTAGGGTGGACAAATTCCTCTACCCCACCCTGTTTGGGAGTCACATTCATCTCAGAAGCTGCTATCTGGCAGTAGTTTGAGAACTCAGGGACTGCATTTGTGCTTGAATCCAGTAGGTACAAAGGGGCATGAGGAAGTCTCCTTAGCCTTTCTCTTCTCCCCATCTCCTGAGCAAGGATCAGGTTCAGTCTGGCCCCTTGTATTCCTGAATCTTGGTTTCCATGATAGGTGTGTTTGTAATCCACAAATGGAAGATTCGCTGGCTAGCTATAAGAAAAGCTGCGTTGGTCTCTTCACCTCAGTTCTGATCTTTAAACTAGGGACAGGCCTGTACTGCAGGGCATAGTTATGGAGCCAAACTTATCCAAAGTTTGAGGGGGGGGGGGCGGCCGCGGTTGGATTGCGAGTTTTGGTTTGGCCCTTGTGAGACAGGGGACTCAGGTCTTATCTTTGGATCAGAATTCAAATCTGCATTTCCACAAAGGAAAGTGGGTGTTCAGCACTGTCTCTAGTTTAAATAAAAAGGAGACTGGTGCTATTTTCCTCATCTGATGTGTACTGGTATTATTAATTAGCAGGACAAGTTTGGAACGCTGCTAATTGACCCTCTATACAACAGTCCCTGCAGTGAAAAGCCCTCTCTGCAAGCATCAGCATTTCTTGAAGACAGACTATTAGTATGAATACCTGAAGATGCTTTAGATAAGTTGTCAGGCATGAGTAAATTGGAATCAAATATGTCTAGAAGTCAAACTACTAAAGATGGAATAATCAAAACAATCAAAGCCTGGTGCATAATGGTTTTAGACAAGTGGTTCGACAAATATTGTTCTAATATCATCTTAACCACAAGGGCTGCTTGGATGTGTTTCTCAAAGAGGTTGAAGTTAGCAAAGAGTACTCATCATTAATCTTTTATAATGGCTTTTGGGAGCCTCAGTTCATTTAAACATTTTACATTTTTATTACTTATGTATGCGGGGCAGCAATTAAAGCTGTCGTGGTCACATAATGAAGACTAATGAAAGCAAGAGTAGGGCAGGTTTTCATTTACTGTCAACCTGAATACCCATCTCCTTCCAGAATAAAAAAAAAATGGTTTGGTTTTTGTTGTTGTTGCTTGACAGACAGCTCTCTCGATGCATCTGTAGACATCAAACTGAACACCTTCACAACTGAGTTTTCCTTTTTTTGCTAGGAAGGAGAACATGCTTGGTGGTCACACAAGCACCTTAAAAGGCTCTTTCTTTCTCCACGCGAGCAAAGCTGAAGTGATATGATAACAGCATCCTGATGGTATGTTTTCTTGGCCACTGTGAAGTAAGAGTTTTGGAGGAAAGACAGGGATTAGTCATCCCACAATTAGTCATCCTGCAATGTAGTTTTATACTTGGGAGATCTGATCTGTATTTCAGAAATGCTATTCTGTTACCATAAGCCCAGTTTTCATGTGTTTTTGCTTTCTCACATTGTAATTAAGAAGGGCTAGGAGAAGCAAAAGAGTTGACTGCTGCAGTTTTGGGGACCCCGATAAGTTGGTCAAAGGGAACATACACCATATTCACTCGTGTGTGTCAGTTCATTTATTATATTTAATTAGCATCGGTTTCACATTTCAACTTTTCCTTGACTTCACCATTGTACATTAGTTTCCCCTTCTGCCTGTCGAAGACTCATGAACATGAGCTTGTCTATGCAGGGATTTATTTGGGAATTGCTGTTCTGATTCGCTCCATGTGTGGGTTTTCTTATTCAGGAATAAGCGCATTCACATCTCTACAACTAATCAGGCCTGAAGAGCTCTGTAGAGCTTGAAACCTCCTCTCTCTCTCTCTCTCTCCAGCAGAAGTCTAATAACAGATGTTTCCTCACCTATCTGTCTCTTTAATCAGGAATAGGCAATCTGCTTTAAATTCACACCCTACCTAATTCTAGATTCATTTTCATGCATGGACAATCCCTAATACAGAATCCTTGCAACATGTCTGTGTCTGTTGTTTCTCCCTAGAAGATCCTAAGCTTCTCTCTTCTACTGCCTGTCTCTTCTAAAGTGTGAGGTGTTTTTTTTTTGTTATAGACTGTATATGAGAAGAATTAATTGTATGAGGCTGGTTTAGCATGGTAGTGCCAGTGTACAGTGCTGCATGGGGATGTTCTAAGCTTAGGAGCGGCCTTCTTTAGCCTGCCTCCCAAATGCACCATAAGCCAGTTGGGGTTACAAAGCACTGCCTCATTAAGGTTACCAGTTGTGTAATAATGGACCCACACGTCTGGTTCACACTGGCTCCTGATGGGTTTATTTCCAACTCTCTGTGTCAGAAGAGTGCTCTCTCTGACACATGTGCCACGGAGGCAGGGAGATCCTGAGGGGGTTCTCCCATTTCCAAGGTGATAAATTGATTTGAAGTCTAATAATAAAGTACAGGGGTACATGAATATCCTAATAGTCAGACACTTTGTATTGGTCTGTTCACGCCCCTTCACTGGTGGTGGTCTGAGTCAAGAAGGCAGCACAGAAATAGTCCGTGTTAATCATAATGAGAGAGTTTAATGGGGCAAAGCTTTCAGCTCTTAATTAGGCAAAACTCCACTGAGTAAGAGCCAATAAAGGGCTTCATTCGAACATGCTCTTTTTTTTAACCCCCCCCCCAGCTGTGGCCCACCATTATCCCCTCCTTAAAGGGTGGATTTGGGACCCATCCTTCTCTGTCCCATCTCCTCTCCCCTCTATGACAAAACCCTCCAGATATTACTCTCTCCATTGAGGTTCAGTTGCTAAACTCTTCTAAATTTATTTCATGAGTATAGCAATCTGCCTGCAAATTAGCATGAGATCATTTATATCTCCATCTACCCTGGTATAAAATAAAGATAGCGACTTCCTGTTTGAGATAATTTGTGTCTCTATTGTAACACAGCAAAGCAAGATATGAATATTAAATAATGAAATGAAGAGCTAATCATGGGCCAAATTGATTTTACTTAAAACAGTATTAAAACAAATGAGTATATTTCATTTGGAAAAACAGCAGTTGGTTCTATGCAAAAACTGTGCTTCCAGGGGGTGTTTTCCCGCATACATGGCCAAATTTAACCAAATATAGCTGGCAGTAAGAAAGTGAAATTCACCTGGCCCAAATTTTGCAATGGTGTAAATTAATCTGAAATCAGATGTAAGAAGCAAAGCAGTTTAAACTGTATCAGGTGTAGAAAATGAAAGTCACCGAGGCTACACCTACACTGGCAATTTAAGTCGACTTAAGGAGGCTTAAGTCGACTTAAATTAAGCCACATCCACACTAGGCTTTCATTAAGTCGATTTAAGAAATTCCTTAAGTCGACTTAATGAAAGCTTAAGTTGACTTAGCTACTACCATTCCTTAAGTCAAATTAAGCCTTAAGTCGACTCCTTAAGTCGACTTAAGGACAGTGTGGATGTGGAATAACCGAGAAGTAGGCTTTATTAAGTTGACTTAAGGTGCTTAAGTCGACTTAACAAAGTGGACTAAGTCGACTTAAAGCTAAGTCAATTTAGCCCACTTTAAGTTGACTTTAATAAGGTCTTAACAAAGTCGACTTAACTTTCGTAGTGTAGACATAGCCGTACATGCTGTGAATGTGCGGAACAGGGATGTAGCAGCAGCTAACAAGAAGATGTAAACTAAAGCTATGGCCCTGCTGCTCTAACTCAAACTACATCATCCCTAGCCTTCCCTGGGATCAGTTTAGCGCCTGATACAAGCACTCCACTTACTCAATGCAGAATACCAAATCAGTGCAAGCTCTGCAGGTTACCGTTAAAATGTCAACATCTAAGTATAGGAAATCATTTCTGTCTCTTGAGTGTCGCTGTGGAGTGGCTGTAGGTATATTGTACCTTCAAAACAAAAAAGGAATCGTGTGGCACTTTTGAAGACTAACAAATTTTTTTATCGCATGAGCTTTCATGAGAGTAAATGCCACTTTGTCAGATGCTTTGAAGAAGAATTGTTAGTCTTTAAAAGTGCCACCAGTCTCCTTGTTTGTTTTGCTGACCTAGACTAACACGGCTACCCCTTTGGAAATTGTCCCTTCAGTTGCCAGCCATTGTTTTTAGTGGCACACGTGTTTAACGTCAAATAGGTGAAAAAGACACGTTTCTTCTGTTTTTTCAATGATTTTCTGGCCCCGTGGGAGCCCTGACTGTATAATTGGTGAAACTTGCCTTTTGGATATTCCTATTTAAAGTGGTTTTTAAAAAAAACTTAGTAAACTGGTGCAAAACCCTGACTTGTGTGCACTCTAACTTGTGTAACTTAATAAGGAATCCAGTCCTGGTTAAAGGTGCACTGGAAGCTAAGTTCTGTGCATGGCCTCTGGAAAAAATACAACCCAGGTAGTGGTACTGCAGGATTCCTCATGGTGCCTCCTTCCTCAATAGATTGGGTGGAGGAGTGTTTTTTAATAGTCTAAAGCCCTGATCCAGCAAAGAGTTCCATGCAAACTGACCTTGCTTCTGTGCAGAGCCCAAATGAAGACAATGTGGCTCTCAGGGAGTGACGTGATCAATCCACGTGGAGTTCATTATCAGAACAATGCACTAACAAGCACGATAATACAGATATAGGATCACACCACTTTCGATAACACCAGTATACATCCAGAGTAATGCCCTCGAAATGAATGCAGTTATGTGCTATTTACACCATTTAACTGAGGGCCTAACTACACTGCAGCTGGGAGCAAGCTTCCTAGCCTGGGTAGACAGACTGGTATAGCAGCATGCAAAAAATAGCTGTGTGAATGTAGCAGCACCAGTGGAGGCCAGCTGAGTGTGGACCCACCCTACCCTGCAAGGCCGAGCTTGGGTGGCTAGCATGAGTTTGCACCAGAGCTGCTGCATCCACATGGCTACTGTTTACTGTGCCGTTGCAAACCCTGTTAGCACACATCTGTCTACTTGGGCAGGGAAGCTTGCTCCCAGCTGCAGCGTAGACATGTCCTGAGAGCAGAATCTGCCCCAAAGACTTTTTAAAAATATATGACGATCTCAGCAGTATTCCTTTAATCCACTCCACTAAACGCTACTTTTAGAATGTAAGGGGTGCTGTTTTATTTCACTTTGTTTCTGCTGTTGTGGTAGGTGTCTAGTGTTAAAGGTGAGGGCTCTGGCTTTTGTTTGCTGATTCTGATTTTAGATTTTGTTCCCCCGTATTCAGTATGGTATGTATAGCATGTCTGCTCCTAAATCTGCATAGATCTGAGACTCCATGCAGTACTCCAGCTATAATGGAGTCAGAGTGGTGATTACATTCTTCTTTGAGTCAGCTGCAATCCATTCACCAAAGGGCAGAGAAGAGTAAGAAGTACACAGTTGATGGAAAGCCAAAAGTGCACTTCTGCCTTTTTCCCCAGTTACATTCACCCAAGGCTCTGTGAGACCAGCAGCACAAACAAAGCCACCTCTCCCAAACCTTGGACCGCTCAAAAAAGGAAAGAAAGTAGATCACTACAAGCACTAGGTATTTTTGTTAGCTGGAAGTCTGGTGAATGTTGTTCTTATGCCAGCAACACCTCCAGTTGGCAAGTATACTTGGCAAGCTGCAGTCACTAAAGCGTAAATTCTCTGTGTCATCTGAGATTCACCAAAATGAGGTGTATTCCCATCATGCCTCTCAAAGTACTCGTGGCAGCCAGTTGTGGCACATATGGCCCTTCAGAGTGACGGAATGAAGTTGCCAAATAAAAGGGATCAAGTGAAACCCAGTTGCCCATCAGTAACACCAAACAATGTGGACATAATTTCAATAGGTTGTCTGGGTTTTATATAATTGTTAGTTTTATTTTTTTCATAATCTCACTGTAGCTGACAAGAATGCCTATGTGAAAAGGGACATTTTGAGAGCAGAACGTAAGACACTGCCACCTAGTAAGGAGCAATTAATCAAAGCTAAGGCCTTGGTTGTGCCATTGAAGTACAGCTTTATGTTGTGTTGGTGTAACTCCACCTTTGTTGAGGAGGAGGACCAGGAGGTCTTCTGCCTGCGGGAATCAAAGGAGGTCTTCTCCCTGAGTAAGCAGAGGCAGTGTGCCCTCCACTACACCCCTTCATGAGGAGCAGCTTTGGCCCACCAACCCAGCCGGTGAAGAGGGTGGAGATATGGACCCACCTTCTTCTTTCTACTCCTTTTGGAGTGCCACATGTTTTGAGCCCAGGAAGTACAGTTCTGCCTGGTCTACATGTGAATGATGAAAGCAGAGGAGGAGTCTGATTGTGCACCTACTTAAGGGCCAGAAAGGGTCTTAACCTAAGTTCTTACACTGCACTCATCACCATGCCATCTGAAGAGAACTCATTTTATTTGTCAAGATGTGCTAACGTTCACAAGATCAATGGCACTTTTTTAAAAAGGAAAACTAAGAATATTTATCATTTTACACAAGGATTCACCTCTTCAGGCATTAAGTAATTACCTCTTATACAACCCCATGAGGTAGGCACAGAGGCTATGTCTACACTAGCAATTTAGGTCGACTTAAGGGGGCTTAAGTCGACCTAAATTACTCCCTGTCTACACCAGACTTTCATTAAGTCAACTTAAGAAATTTCTTAAGTTAACTTAATGAAAGTTTAAGTCGACTTAATAAGAACCACCCATTAGGTCAACTTAAGCCTTAAATTGACTCCTTAAGTTGACTTAAGGACAGTGTGGACATGGAGTAACCCTTAAGTCAACTTTATTAAGGGTGGTTAGGTCGACTTAACAAAGTGGACTAAGTCAACTTAAAGTTAAGTCGACTTAGTCCACTTTGTTAAGTCAACTTAAGGTCGATTTTAAGTCGACTTAACTTAATAAGGTCAACTTTAACTTAACAAAGATGATCTAACTTTTTCTAGTGTAGACATAGCCAGAGAGGCTACATTATTTACCCCAAATCCCACAAATCAATGGCAAAGCATGGATTAGCATTTAGATTTTTGCCCTACACTCACCAGATGTTACAACCTCCTTAATGTGGTCTAATCCCAGCATATAAAATTGAGCATAGTGCTTGTTTTTCTCAGTGAATTGAATGCCTCATAAAGGGTAATAGAAACCAGGCATGTGGATCTAATGTTTTGTCCTTTGCAAAGAGTTACGCTACGTGGCTGAGCTACATAAAACAGGCTGTTTGGCAGTGGTGTTACACAAGTATGTCCAAAATTCAAAGTTTGAATCCATCTATGAACAGAGCCTGAGTGTGTGATCTGAGAACACAACCCCTCCTGAACTGAATGTGACACAAACACTACTGCAGTAGTAAGTCAACACTGGTTGACTGTGAAGACTGAGGGTTTGACTCACCATTATCTTGCATTGTGTGTAGTTATTTTACACTTGCTTTGCACTAGTATAAATAACTGCATGCCAGCTGCAGGGCAATAGAGTGGGGTCCTCTGTCGGCATTGATGTGACAGTAGTCTATGGAAATTGGTATTTTCACAGGGTGGGATGGGTAATCCCACAATGAAGCAACCTCAATGTGTCTCAAATATGTCTGGCATCGGCTATCTATCCCTGGCATGGCCTCTCATTTACATTATGTAGTAGGCATCCAAAAAATATGGACAAAAGGAGTCATCGCAGCTCCGTCCTACCAGGAAACAAGATATCACGGCAGATATTTTAAACTTGGTTTGGTAATTGTCTGGAAAGTGGTAGGAAATGCTCCAAAAAAAGAAATAGAAAAATAAACTCAGGACTACACTTATATCACTGATACGGTGTCAAAAGCTGTAATTCAGGCAGCATGCAAAGGGCGGTGAGTCCTAACAGCAGCATTTATTTCTCATTTGTATTCCTCATGCTTTCCCCCCATCCTTTCCTCACCCAAGGCAAATAAGCCTGTGACACAGAATACGCAGTGCATTTTATCCCAAGGGGCAACAACACACTCAAATCTCTGCTGCTTTTCCCATTCTGTATTTATGGAGAAACTGTTCTGCAAAGCAATTTCCTCCCCATTCTGCCACCCCTCCCTGCCCTCCCAACCACCCGCCCCATTCCAGGCTGCTGGTGTGGCTGCTGAAAGAGAGTCAATAACTTGCTGCAATCACATATGCATTTCCGGACTTAACCGAAAGGGCTGGAAAACGAGCTATCGCCCCCCAAGTGGAGCAGAATCCACAACCGGCTCCTTAACCTGTTGAGTCACCCCACTAGTTAATTTTTATTTTTTTTTTTAAATTTAGCTAAATCAGGCAATTTGAACTGTCCTCCCAGGCCTACTTGGCAGCCTCGCAGGAAGCCTGGTCTATGCCAGTCTACTGGTTTCTCTTCCCCCTCTCTCTCCCTCTCAGCAAGAGCTACTGCAGCAGAAAGAAGGCAAAGCACACACAAGGAGACCTCTGGTGTTATATATCTATCATCACAGAAATCTTTGAGCCCTCAAATTGGCTTTTTATCAATTATTAGCCAGCTGCTAAATGGAGTTCATAGTATGTTTCTTTTCCATGTAGACAGCCTGCCTAAATGATTTACGCGCATGCGTGTGTGTGTGAGAGAGAGAATGTCCATATGGTTCAAACCCTTTGAGGAACAAAGTCCTCTCTGTATATATTTTTAATGCTTTATATACTGCATCGTTCCTTTTTTTTTTTTTTTGTTTGTGTGTCTGGCCCTCTTGAATGAGGGTAACTTTTTTTTTAATTTCAAATGAAAGATTTGCGTGGTGGAACCCGGGAGGGTCTGCCAACTCTTCAGTACCAAAATAAAACCTAACACCCCTCTCCTAGAAACGGTTATTATCTCCCTAGGTTAGTCATGGCTGGATACACCCTCTCTCTCCCATGCCTCCTTTAGAGCGGTGGCTGCTTTTAATGATGTGCTTGCCTACTTTATTTTTGGTTTAAAATCTAAAGAGTAAAAAGAAAAGCCCTCTGTAAAAAACATAGGAGATTTGTAGCAAGTGCACTCTTAGGAGCTTACTACGGTTGCCAGCTTTCTAACTGAAAATTAGTCCCCCTGCTTCACCTCTTCCCTCTAGGACCTGCCCCCTGCTTGCTCCTCTTCCACCCCATCATCGCTTGCTGCATCTCCCTTCACTCAATTCTCTCCACATCCACACTCACCCCCACTTCCCACTGGCCTTCCTCAGCTCTCCAGTTGCAGTCAGACACAGAGCCCGCTGCTTGCCTGCACACAGGAAGCAGGTAGGATGTGGTCCAGTTGAGCAGGGGGCTAGCATGGGCTGATGACCCCATGCCCCCCTACACCGCACCCTGCCCACCAGTCTTCTGGTGTCCAGTCAGTACATCTGACTGGATTCTGCCAGGTCCCTTTTTCAACTGGAAAGTCGGACACCTGGCAACCCTCAGCTGACTTTCCTGTCACTTTAGTATAAGTGAGGAGCAACTTGATTGAAACTGAGGCTGAAGATGGCAGCAGTGAGAAGAAAATTAGTCGCTTGAGGTATGTCTATGCCAGCACCAAAAACAGCAGCATAGACAGCATGGCATTGGAGAAGACTCAGGCTTGCTTTCCAAGCTTGGACGGAGGAAGCTGGATGGACTTGGACTCAGAGGATTAATGCAAGCTTCTGCAAGTGCTACAATGCCCACACTGCTAGTTTTAGCGTGTCAGCTTGGCTTGAGCTAGCGCGTGTGTCTGTCTGCTCAGAATGGGAGGCATGGTCCCAGCTGCAGTGCAACTGTCAGGGTAAAGTTCATATCCAGTGTAACTCACTGAACTCAGCTGAGTAAGCTGAGATGCACTGCAAGTGTGGGTTTTGTTTGTTGCAGGGAAGGGGTTTTGTGTATGGATGAAGATTCTCAGCTTTTTTCCTCCGAGTTACTCATGGAAAATAAACCAATATTGCCTTCACCCTGTTGCTGAATGCAGCCAACCTGTGTGTGAAGATGAAAACCTCATCTAATGTCGTCTCTTTCTAGTCATCTGAAATATTGTGGAAAGGATGCTTTTAGCCATCACCTCAGATATCCAGACTAGTTAGGAGCCTATGAAATTTATAACGACTAACATGGCAATCTGCTTTCCTATGGTGTCTCTGTTCCCTTGCTCCTCGACCCCCCTATCTTGAAGGAACTTTTGTTTTGTTGACTTATTCACCGCAAGGTGAGAACCTGGGGCAAAGAACACTGCCCAGCATACCCTGGGATGGGCGTTTTGTTCGTGGTTGTATGCTTCTGAATCACGCTTGCAGTGTTTTCCTAAATTAATGTCAGGTTGCTTTCCTTTTTTATTAAAAGTTTCACTTGTGAGAGGGGAAGTATTTCCTCACAGAGGTCCCCAAGGATAGTATGTAATTGTCCCAGGTTACTGGGTGTAGCATTGTTTAAAAGGAAGCCCTAGATACTGAGGCAGGCCCTTTTCTCAACCCTTCTGTCAGGTGATGCATCTGTGCACATCCTGTATAATTTTGGGGTCTAAATTCAAAATTCATCTATAGAAATGACAGATATCTTAATAACTTCCCCTACAGCTGTATGAATGTTGAGTATCAGTACAGATAACGTCTCTAGACATGAAACATGTTAGATACACATTTTCAAGGACAGCAGGAAAGCTTACCATAAATTTATGACTATCTAATACAAAAACTAGGTTTCACACACAGAAACCTGAACTAATTATTTTAAGTTTGTTGAACTTGCTTACTGTATACAAGGCCAATACAATAAAAGTTGCTCAGCAAGATGCACTTAGACTCATAGACTTTAAGGTCAGAAGGGACCAGTATGATCATCTAGTCTGACCTCCTGCAAAATGCAGGCCTCAAGACTTCTCCCACCCACTCCAGCAATAGGCCACCAACTTACTCTGAATGGCTCAATTTTGAGGACTAGACTGGATCAATCTTTATTCCATAGAAACTGGTTTGTCCAGCATCCAGTTATATATGTGAAGGGTGAATATAAAAAAGCTCCAAGCTGGGACAAGCACTAAATGTGCTCCAAGCTGGGACTAAACGTTCAGTCTTCCTCAAGGTATGAATGCATAACATGGAACCTTGTATGTAATGGGTTAACTGTTTCATAGCTGCTATGCTTTTCTATTTTCATAAATATTCCATGCACATTTCATGGACTTTAAATGTATAAAATATTTTAGTTAGTTTATGTGATGGTGGCAATAAATATTACAGCAAATAATACCATGCATATAACATCCTTGGTGGTAACAACAGATGTGGATAGCATTTCAGGCTATTTCAAGAACAAAGACCAAAGTAAGTGAGGTCAGAAGCAAGTCAGAGGTCCCTAAGGGAGGTCAGCTGTAGGTCTGGGTCCACAACTTAGCAAGAGAAGTTTATTATCTAGAAACGTCTGCTGTGCACTGATGGGATCGGAGGGTAGGGATGAGCCAGTGGAAGGCCCGAATTCAATTTGCTATGTTGCCACAGACTTCCTGTAGGACCTTGGGTAAGTCTCTTTGTTTCTTTGTGCCTCAGCTCCCCAAGTGTCTGAGCCCCTACCCCCCTTCCCCAAACATATAAAAAATCACCAACAAAAGAGTGTGGAGGGGAAGGAATGGCAGTTCCCTACTTCTCAGGGATATTGTATCGTTAGATAAATTAAAGAATGTTCGTTACTCTGATGCTATGGCCATGGGGGATATATAAGTATCTAAAATAGGTATCTAGCTAGTTAAAATGCAGTACCAAATGTCAAGAGAAGTAGTTAGTCACCATGTTGTTCTTCATTGGTATAAACTGTATCTGAAAATTATAAAGGTGTCTATAGCTGCTAAATGGACATCCAGGGTGGATTGCCAGGAAGCTAGCACCCACAATATAGGTAACAAATAAGCCAGGGAATGAACTTGTCATGCATTGGGAGGGATAGGCCCAGGACCAGATTAAGACATGGTTTAGCCCTAAACTATGTAGAGATTCAGAGGCCCCATACCATAAAAAAATAAAGAGAAAAAAAGCATATTACAATTTAACAGAAAGGATAATGATAAAATGTTATATTTGCATATATAAATAGGCGAAGATGCAATGTAAAACAACTAAATAAAACTTTTACATCATGCAAAAAGCCTTATTTCCATTATCAATTTCAATTATGATAAATCATCTTCATTATCTCTAACATATTTAGAGGCCCTTCATAATGTGAGGCGGTACACCATGGCTTACTTGGTTTGTGCCTAAATCTGGCACTGGATAGACTTATGTTACCAGCTGAGCAGTGGGGATGTTTGACTGGAAGCTGACTAATAATAACACTGTGGTAAGCACCCCTGTTGAAGACGGAGATCTTTGCTCTCATTTCCGGCAGTTACTGAATCTGGCGTACAGTGAGTAAAAGATGCTGATGTACCTCCACCTACCTTCGTTGCTGTGAGTTTTCAGGGTGTAACATAGACCCTGTTTGGGGAAACTGCCCACCCCTTCAGGATTACAGTGTTCTGAAAAGTCTTCATGAAGCGGGTGGCAGTTGTCCCCATATGCTTGAGAAGCATTTAGCCAAATGATTGGGGTTGGCCATTATAATTAATGGGGTCACAAGCTGGGCAATCCATTATATTTGGATAATGGCTATGTTAGCTGCAGTTTGAACAGAATGGTGCTGAGCTAATTCTGGGTATCTATGCACTTAAGAAATTACTGCTCTGATGAGACCAATACACTGATTGTGTGGGAGAGGTGGCCTTACTGCAGGGGATAGACACTGTTAAGAGCGAATATAAAGATAAGACGGGGGAAGCCATTTGCAGGGCACAACATCATATTTGATTGGTCCTGCAAAGACCAGGAACTATGCTACAAATTCGTGATTGCCTTATCTATTAATTAACTATTTACACATATACAGAGCACTCCCAGCCAAAACCATCAGTATGGGAGGCTGCACTGCTTGACACTATTTGCTTCCAGAAGACGACTTCCCTTCAGTTGTATGCAAGACCTTCATCATGCATTTTCCCAGAACCGCACAGTAGAACAGTTTTCTTTAGGGTGATGGTGTAATCTTGAATGTATTTTCATGAGGTCTGTGTGTGCTTACCAAAGAAACAGCCTTGCACTGGCTTGTAGTCTGTGGAAATGGCCTAGTGAACCTGAAGTTTTTGAGGTATCAAATTATGCGGCATGGTCACCAGCAGAGGTGGTTTTGAGGTAGGTGAAGAAGGTGCCCGCCTAGGATCCTGAGCAGTAACGAGCTTTGTCCCAGGCGGTCACCTGCTTTTCCTACCTCAAAAGCCACATCTGCCTCCATCAGCAGCAGGAGGAGGAGCTGGCCCGGGGCAGGGTTATCAGCGAGGGTGGGGAGCCGGGGCTGGTGGCAGGAGGTGAAGAGCTGGCTCCACAGGGCCTATAGGGAACCCCCTATGGTAATGGTTTCAAACTTAGGATCAGGACCCAGTACTGGGTCACAGACCCTCAGGCACTGGGTCATGGCGTCCCTTGCTGCCACCGCCAAAAGACTGGAATGCATTGCTCAAA
The DNA here is from genome assembly GCA_007922175.1 of Pelusios castaneus. NCBI lineage: Eukaryota > Metazoa > Chordata > Testudines > Pelomedusidae > Pelusios > Pelusios castaneus. The sequence goes on from ML685766.1 coordinate 36,375,078, forward strand.
GATGCAATTGTTGGGTTGCAGGCATAAATTATTTTTTTCATCTGGGTCCTGAGAAAAAAAGTTTAAAAACCACTGCCCTATGGGCCTTCACCTGGGGACCCAGATAGCCTAAGGCCGCCTCTGGTCACCAGCATGCAGAATAGCATACATATATGTATGAGAGAAATATACCTCACTTCACCACTGACATGTAGTAATTGCAAGAAAGGCAGGGCTGTCCTAGGGGAGGGGCAGGGTCCAGGGCCAATTGGGCTGGTGGGACCCCCACTTCCAGCCCCCCAAGCCCCAGGGAGAGGGGCAGAGAAGGCCAGCCCAGAGTCCGGGCTCTGTGATCCCGCTCCATGGGGCAGGCTGGCCCAGGGGCCAGGATTCGCTCTCCCGCCCCTGCTCCTGGGGCTGGTTGCTCCGCCCTGGGGGTGGGGCAGGCCAGCCCAGAGGCCAGGATCTGCCCTTCCACCCCTTCCCTCGCTCCCCTTGTGGGGAGCAGCACTGCAGTGGGGGGCGAGTGGCATGGGCCCCACGCTGCCCTGCTGGGAGCGGGGCAACGTAGGGCCCACAGAACCGACGCCTTGCTCGCCCACCCCCCTCCCACCCAGGACGGCCTTGGAGAAAGCCACAAGTTAACGCTGAAGTCAGGCCATGAAAGAAGGAAATAAGAACCTCTCCAAAAATTGCAAACCTTACAAAGTTATTTTACGTTGCTGATTCTTTTTGTATTGGCAGCAGCAAGTTTTTGTGAGTGTGGAAGGCCTCTCTTCCAAAACCTGCGGATGTCAGTCTGTTTGGGAAAGGTACCCAAGAGAGGGGGCAAAAGCCAATTGTTGTTTTTTTTTTTTTTGATGCCCCAAAATTGTGTGTGTGTGTGTGTGTGTGTGTGTGTGTGTGTGTGTGTGTGTGTGTGTGTGTGCATGCGCCACATATGAGATATTAAGGTTGGAAGGGACCTCAGCAGATCATATAATCCAGCCCTTTGCTCAAAGCAGGACCAACCCCAACCAAATTATCCTAGACCTTAAAGACCTGTATCTATCAAGCCAGATACCCTCAAAACCACAAAAGATAAAAACAAAGTATTGTTTTATCAACCAGCTCTCCTCTGAGTGAAGTCTCTTCTCTCTTTGCTTATCCCACTGCCATAGGCTTACGAGCCCAGTTACAAAAATGTCTCTCTAAAAGAGACAAAAGGAATGAAAAAAGAGTCCTCCGCTAAGTGAACTACCCCGCTACTCCTGCAAGCCCTGTTTCCTAAGGCTCTGTAGGTGCTTTTAGGCCATCAATCAAATCTGAGTTGGAAATGCTCCCACTACCTCTCTTGTGTTGCTACTCCTCTAGCCAGTGTTTCCAGCACGCGCAACATCTTAAAGAACACCTCCTAAATAACTGCACTATGTTAGTGCTGCAAGAGATCCTCACTATAACTATTACTGGAAAAAAAGGGGGCCTCAACTCTTTTGAAAATTCAGATTTGGGGCCTGATTCTCCTGTCACTTACACTGGTGTAAATCAGGAGTAACTCCACTAACATCAGTAAAGTTACAGCAGCATGAAACTGATGTGATATCAGAATCAGACCCATTAAGAACTTCAAAGACAATAAACAGAATCTGGGCCCTTAAGAACGTCAAAGGACAAATACAGTTGGCTATGTCTACACTTGCACTTTTAAGTCGACTTAACTAAGTTGACTTAAAGGGGAACTTACAAAGTCGACCGAGAGCGTCCACACTGGATGCTCTAGGTCAACTTTGTGGGGCTAGGGGGACCTTGGGCAGGTCCATGATGGCAGGGGGGGCACCCCCTGTGTACAATGGGGTAAAGGGACCCTGGCAAGGCAGAGCCCTGTGTGTGATGCTGTCTGGATTTAGGGAAGCATTTATGATATTATTTTCTATGGATATCTCATAAATGCTATAATCCATAGGAACTATGTCATGTTTGGTATCAGTAAAAAGGTAGTAATTTGCTGGGAATGATTATATAGTTTATGTCTAGGAATTCTATTTCAATTAGAAGTTAAGAATTTGATGATATATCCAAACTTTAACTTGTGTCCTTCTGGACAAATGCCCTAGACGGAAGGGTATGAACAACCATTGTCTCCTTAATGTTAAGGAATCTGCCAGGTGATATGGTCCCAGGGAGTATCCTGATGAGCCATTAAGGAAACAATGGTTGTTCACACCCTCCCGTCTAAGGCATTTGTCCAGAAGGACACAAGTTAAAGTATGGATATAACATCAAATTCTTAACTTCTAATCGAAATAGAATTCCTAGACATAAACTATATAATCATTCCCAGCAAATTACTATCTTTCTATTGATACCAAACATGGCATAGTTCCTATGGATTATAGCATTTATGATATATCCATAGAAAATATCATAAATGCTTCCCTAAATCCAGACAGTGTCACACCGTGCCCACATGCCCTGCCCTTTGGGGGGCATGCCAGGCTCCTCCTGTGCCCCCCACGCCAGGGAGGGCATTGGTGTAGTCCTGGGGTAGCCCTAAGTCGACTTAGGGCTACCCCAGGGCTACTCTGGCTTAATTTGACTTTAGAAAGTCGAATTAAGTCTTAGGTCGAGTAAAAAGCAGGTTTAATAAAGTCGACTTAATTTTCATTAAGTCGACTTTATTTTGGTTAAGTCGACTTAAGCAAAGTGTAGTGTAGACGCGGGGCCAATTAAGTCGACTTAAGCCAAGCTTAAGTCGACTTAATTTGCCAGTGTAAACGCAGCTGTTCTTAGGGAAGTTGTGGCTGCTGAGAGAGAAGCTAAGAATGAGGAAATTGGAAGTTACTGATTATGGACGGACTGGGAACTCCAGGCACCAGGCTCACGTAATTTTGTTAGTGTCACTCCTTCTGTGTTAGACATTTATTTTTATAAGAAGAAACTGGTCTTTTGCATGTTTATGTTTTTGGGAAGAAGAGTTAGTTTGGATTTTAATCAGAGTTGTGTTGTTAAATCCTCTAGTCAGCTTTGAAAATCTCAGCCTGTGTGTGTTTCTGCATCTCATATAATTTTGAAACAAACGATGTGGAAGAAGAGAGGTTTACTCACTGATTGGCTATGTTTATATTTCCCTTCTCTTTTTTATTGTTGATACAGGGAAATGAGAATCAAGAAAAATAGGCACCACAAGATCAAAAAGTAGCAGAATCTTAAGTTCAGCAAGAGTTTGGTGATCGGGTTCTACCAGAAAGAAGGAAGGAACTCAGGTACTACAGAAGGCATTCAGATACAATGAGGATGGTAAATATAGCTAGTTAGATTCTTGGTTGGAAACCATGTCCAAAACTTGAAAAGGTATTATCAAGAACTTGGAAAGAAGGAGGCTTTTGCGGCTTTCCATTTTAACCAGCATTCAGAAGAATGAAAGCTTCCGCCAGCTTATTTCTGCCTTCCAGATTTTCATTAGTTACCTGCAAAATTCTGTCAATGTTGGGCCCCGCAATCACCTGAACAGAACACAATTGCTACTTAATCTATCCCTGCTCATCACCTCGGTATGCAAGTGCAGCCGTATTAGGCCCCATTAACTTTAATCTCCATGGTCCTCCTACTTGACCCTTTTAAAAAACAAGACAATAATACAGTTAGCTTTTGCAAAACTGAAGAAGTTATTTAGCTGATATCCTTATTAACCAAAGAATTCAGTTTAGTTGGGTCATTCAAAATTAGCGATGAGCCAGATACTCAAAGCTAAATCCTCAAGTTCAGGGATCTGGATTCAGGGTTTTGTTTTATTTTCATGCCCATCTCTAGGCAGAATTAAAAATGACAGAAGAGATGTTAAGAGTGCGTGGGGGCGGGACTTCACATGCTGAGAGGGAATAGAATGTTCATTGTAAGGCGTTCTGATTGAAGGATGAGGCCCTAAGAGATTTCTTCAGGCAGATCTGTGGTAGTGTAGCATAAGAGACGCAGGAAGACATGGCTATCCATGAAGAACAGCAACTAATTGAGAGAAAATGTCTAATAGGTAGAGCATTCTGTGAGAGTCTGACAATGACAAAAAAATGGGAATCGGTAAAGAAAACAGGCAACAATAGGAAAGAGTATAATCTTGTAGGGCAGGCATATTTGGGGGGTAGACAACCAGCAAAGAGGAAGGAAGAAGCTAAAATAGGCAATGAATGAATGGACAGGAAATAATATTAAACAGCGAAAGAGATAAAGTGTGACTTAGAGGGGAAAAGGAGAAAAGAACTGCAAAGCTAAATCTAAAATTATACGGTGCTTATTTAGGGGATTTCTTTGGTGTCTGATGCCAGTGCAAGAGGCATAACAAAGAATTTAGCAGAAATGCTGTTGAAGAACATGCAAACAGAGGCAGCTCCTAATACCTGACAACATGGGCTAATGAGGGATTTTTGAATCCCTTTTGTTGTCCTGAGCAAATCACGTCCCTTCTTTGTGGCTGTATTTTCTTATCTGTAGAATGTGGATACTATTTTATGAAGCACTTTGGGCTCTATTATTTTATTTTGATGACTTGAGTCTAGTTCTCTTACTTGCAACACTATAATTGAGGAGTAACTGTGCTGAAGCCAATGGGGATAAAATTCCTAAGTGAGTGCAGAATCAGGTGTGTTGACTTTGACCAAAGAATTACAGGGAAATGAAAAACCATCTGGGGCTAAAAAAAAAATGCTTTAAATCAGATTGGAGATCAGAGTAGGCAGGGTCCAAAAAGGAAAGTTTGACAGGTTAGTAAATGAGAGACTGAAGTATCTTCCAAAGGGTAGAATTATTGATAGCATCACAAAATTGCACATTATAGAGCAAATGTTGTAGGCAACCTATCTGAAGAAACAGAGAAATCAACATGACAATCTTTTGCTTTGGTACACAGTGGTTCATGCCAAGGTTTCCTTGATTTTTGGTGGATGCATTCTCTTCCTTTCCTATTCCCTGAAGTTTGCTGTGCGTTCCAGATCTGAGCAAACCCCAAGTAGGTTCAGTTTCCCATGCAGTTCCTGAAGCGCTCAGAACCTTTTAATGGGCATGATCTGAGTTTTGTGTTTGTAGCAAATCCTGAAACTGAGCAAGTGTCACATCATTTTAGGTTTTTGCTGTGACCATTTTGGCCAGCTCTGAAATAACGTGTTGGGGAGATTCCAGAAATCAGAAGTCTAAGCAACTACTCATCCATAAAGGGGAACACGTTTTGTCAGACTAAGCAAGGTGGTGTGAAAATGATCCCGGGTGGCTTCTTTGTTTGAAAAATAAAATAAGAAACTGGAAAGGGAAAAATTAATAATGTTGCTTTGCATAGCTCTAGTCCCATGGCTTTAGTTCTAGTGCCCACTTCAGCTCTCAGCAATATGGGGGACGTGAGTGGGGTCATACCCTTGTAAAACTGGTTCATGTTAATATGGGCAAGGCAACATTAAGCAACTTTAAGATATTCCATAGCCCTGTCCCACCCCAACTGATTTTTGGGTCCTATGAATATTCTGGGAGCAATGCTTGTGGGATGAGGAATTGCCATAAAAAAGTAAAGAGAACCCTGCAAACACTGTAATAGACCCTAACAACCATTCTAAATCAATTATTTTTATTCCAGGTTTGGTAATTGATTCCTTATTGTTTTTGTTTAATGCAAATGAATTCCTTTTACGTTTTTCTAATCACCCCTCTGTAGTGTAAGCCTCTGTTCCCTAACTCTGGTAATCCACTCTGCTTGGTACAGCATTTAGCATCTCTATTGCCCTCACAATTAATTATATACGTTGATGTATGTCTGAGCCTTCATATGATTATGATGATTATGACAGTGTGTTCAGCACTGTACAAGGCATAAGTCTCAGTCTGTGTACTGACCGCAGACTCTTCTAGGTTCTTTCAGCTGGACTAGAATAAATAACTAGAGTGAGATGGAACTCACAGCCTGATGGGAAGGGATGGGCCATGGTGGCTTTAAGCCACCTCTGCATCTTCTGATCCTGAGCTGCTCTGGGGACTAATTAGACAACCACAGGGGTGGGGGTGCGGAGAGTCTGAGTTATGGCAGCCTCCCTTGACTATGCTATGGGCCACTATGATGCCTGAAATCTCTATAGCACTACTTGCTGTGGACCTCTGTCCTCCCCCAACATGCTACTTCTGCCTCCATCCCCATCCTGGCATGCATCTTGTGCTAGGGCTTCCTAGGGATCCTCAGAAGCCAGGCAGGCAGGCCGGCCTCCTTTTGGCTGTCTTCAGCAATGTCTATGCCAGAAGGAATTCAGGCTTTTAGAGAAGAAGTAAGGATTTCACTCCTGATTTTTTTTCAGAAAAATTTATTTTTTTATTGTCATTCTTTCCCCAAACTTTGCCATACAACAAGACTTCTCTTCCCTTGACAAAATTGGTGAAGGTTGTTTTTTGCTTTTGGTTGGGTTTTTTTTTGAGGAGAATTGGGGGAGGAGGTAAATTGTGTTTTATTAAGTTTCTTGTAGAAATAAATGATCAAACTCATTAAAATAGCCACTTAATTTGAACCTTAAAGGGAAAACCATATCAGCTTATTTTTTTTCCATAGGTTCCCAGGGAAAATATACGACAAAATGTTAGACACAGAGGCTATGTCTACACTAGAAAAGTTAGTTCGACTTTAAGTTGACTTTAAGTAACCTTATTAAGTAGACTTAACAAAAGTCAACTTAACTTTTCTAGTGTAGACATAGCCCCTTTTTGACCTTAAGTCGACTTAATAAGGTTGATTTAGGTGCACACTGGCTTAAATCGACCTAAAATGAGGTGTTATTAAGCTGACTTAAGGAAAGGCCAGTGTGGACGCGAAGTAGTTTAGGTCGACTTAAGCTTCCTTAAGTCAACCTAACTTGTAAGTGTAGATGCACCCAGAGATATTTATATTTGGAGAGATTTTTTCAAAATAATATATTCATTAATATTATTCATTCAAAAAACTGTTTTTAAAACCTGTTTTTCTTAGCAGATAGGCAGGCTTTTCCAGCTCTGGTTTATATCTTTGTACAGCACTTATCACGTTGGAACCCCAGTCTGTTTGATATCTCTGCATGCTGCTGTATTACAAACAATAATTAATATTGAGAAGTAGCTACTGCATAGAAAAAAAATGCCAATCTTCTCTTAATTTCATTGTTATGGATTATTTCTAAAGATCAAAATTGATTTAACTCTAGTCTAACATGAGCAAATAATCAGTTTCCATTTTCTTTTTATTGTTTCAAACCAAAGTCATTATGGAACTATGCATATGCAAAATGTCATTTGTTAAACTTCCATTTTGTTGCTTCATCTTAAATGTTTAAGTTAAGGGACTCTTAACCCTGAATCAGCACAAATGGGAACAGTATAAGTAAGTTTTGGGACAAAGCATTTATTAAAGAGATATTAGAGTCATTATTAAGTGAGGCTAAACATCCTGAGTTTATATACACTAAAAGGCCAGAGATCAAATAGATTTCCTCACCTGGGAATTGACTTGTAAAAAATAATGATTCTGTTGTTGGTATGGTAATGTGATGGCTCTTGGATGTAAATGAGAATGAGGTGGATTTGTGAGGTGAATTTTCACATTTTTAAATAAAAGTGGATTATGTTTAATATTTTAAAAAGAGTGGGGGTATTCTGTGATTGTCTTCATCTTCAGGAACTTCAATGTAATCCTCAGGTCTGTGCCTTTTTACGGTGCATGTGCGTACATGCATGTGCATGTTTGTGTTTGGAGATAATTGGAACTGTTTCAACTGAGTTATATAGGCCTCATATTACTGACACCTAAAACCAAACAAAAATAATTCTCCTTTAACTCAAAGGGCAGAGGCATTTGGTTTGGAGAAAGGAGGCTCAGACTTCACAGTAATGTCTGTATTCAAAGTAGTCTTTACCCAATGTAAAGTTGACATAAAGTCTTTACCCCCACAGTTGTGAAGTTCTGAATGGGCTGAGTGTGCAGAACAGTCACAACCATTAAACCCAAACTAATGGGATGAGGGACAAGTTTTCTTCCGTGACTCTGTGCATGTGTGTGCACTTTGAAGTTCACTTTTACTTTGCTGACTACGTTACCTTCAGTTAGCTGTCACTGAGCAAGGGGAGAATTCTGGGTTCCAGTCAATCTGGAGTTGACTTTTATTTCTGTAATGCAGTTGAGGTTGGCTGATTGAACAAGATTGAACCAATCACTGCATGATGGAATGATAGTCCAAAGCACCATTAACGCAATTTTGCATTACTGGTGTGCTCTTTTGTACTCCACAGTCTGAGATATAAGAGCTGTCTGCCTGTGAATGTGGAAAATGCATTACTCAATCCGCAAGAGACTGTTACCTGTCACATAAATAACTGAACCCAGGATCAAGGCTGGATTTCCAATAAGATACAATTAGAACACATCTCGGGGCATCTAAGCAGTAGTGGATTACCATGCGGTCCAACAGGGCCTATGACCAGGGTCCCTAGCCAATTTGGGACCCCCGTATGAGCACTGGAACTCTGGTCCTACCCCTTGCTCCTCCTGTCTCTCCTGGGGCCCCACCACCCTGCTTCTCCTCTTCCCTCTGAAGCCTCACCCCCTGGCTAGGCTGGAAGCTGGAGCTCAGGGGTGAGTATATTCTCTCTGTCTGGAGCTGGCTGAGCCGGTTGCTCCAGCCCCTCTCCACCCCCAGCTCCCACTGCAAGGATCTGGCCTGGGGAGGCTAATCCACCAGCTGCGCTGTGGGGAGACTCAAAACTCCTCTGGCTGGCTGAGGCTCAGGGTTTGGCCCTCTCACATGATGCAGGCTGGGCTATGATCTGTGTGACTTTTCTGTTCACTCCTGCCATGTAATTGTGTGGTTTGATGCAAAATATGCCATGAAAATTTCCTTTACGAATACTCATAACTTTTCTGCATTATTGTTATGGTATCATGTTTCCTGCAGCATCATGTATTTGTACAGATGTGAAGCATATTCCCAGGTATTTCACATAGTTCAGGCAGAAGGCAGACTATCAGGGCTGCCTCTCATCGTGGAGGCTGAAGGGGTGCATGACAAAGATAATGCAAACTGAGCTCCCAAACTCAGGTGGGACAAAGAGAATCACACAGCAGCAAGGGAGAAGGGGAGGTCTCCTGCCCTTTCAGAACAAAGATGATCAGCTGGAAGAAGAAGGAGGGGTGAAGGGGATTGGAAACAAGTACAAACACTTGGGGCTGTTAGGGGCTTTTTGCCACAGAAACTCCATCTTGGAACATTTCTATCTGTAAGAAGGATTGGGCTCTGCCTAGGGATAGATGGAGAGTGGCTGCTAAACCATCTTCTTGTGAGTAATCCTGGACTATAGTGTTAAGTTAGACTGCGTCTTATATTTTTATTTGATAGTGATTACCCCTGACTGATTTATTAAATGATTGTGCATTGATTTGCTGTATACTCACTTAAAATCATGTTCGAATCAATAAACTAGTATTTGTTTTATCTAAAGCTGTGTGAACTTTAGAGGGTGTGAATGAATGAGGCTGAGCATTCTCATTTCTTTGATAAATGGATGAACTGGTGTCTATGAACATACAGTGATTGGGGAAGGGTCCTGCAGGATGGAAGTTCCCACCTAATGTGGTATCTGTGGGCAGGGGGTGCTTACTGGGGGACTGCCCCGAGTGGCTGAAGAGAGTCTTCACTGCCTGGGACCAATTACTCACATGAGACTGGTGTAGATTGATCCAGGAGTAGGTGGTCACTTGGCATAGCGGGGTAAATTGAGTTCAGAAGTGGAACTTAGGGGATCACAGAGATACCCCAGACCAAATCAGAAAGGCCAAAGGACAATTGGAGTTGCAGCTAGCAAGAGATGTGAAGGATAACGGAAAGGGGTTCTATAAGTATATCAGCAACAAGAAAAGGATCAGAGGTGGTGTTGGTCCCTTACTGAATGGGGCAGGCATCCTCGTGGAGGATGATGCGGAAAAGGCTGAAGTACTCAATGCTTTTTTTACTTCAGTCTTCACAGGGAGGGCCAGCTCCCAGGCTACTACATGGGGTAACGCGGACTGGAGAGAAGAGTGGCCCTCGGTGATGGAAAGTCAGGTTAGGGAACATTTAATGAAATTGGAGGTGCACAAGTCCATGGGGCCGGATGAACTGCATCCGAGGGTGCTGAGGGAGTTGGGGGAAGTGATTGCAGAGCCGCTGGCCATTATCTTTGAGAACTCGTGGTGAACGGGGGTGGTCCCAGAGGATTGGAAAAAGGCAAATATAGTACCTATCTTTAAGAAAGGGAAAAAGGAGGATCCGGGGAACTACAGACCGGTCAGCCTCACCTCAATCCCTCGGAAAATCATGGAGCAGGTCCTCAAGGAATCCATCCTGAAACACTTGGAGGAAAATAGAGTGATCAGGAACAGTCAACATGGATTCACCAAGGGCAAATCGTGCCTGACCAACCTGATTTCCTTCTATGATGAGATGACTAGATTTGTGGATGTGGGAAGAGCCGTTGACGTGATATACCTTGACTTTTTAGCAAGGCTTTTGATACGGTTTCCCACAGCATTCTCGTCGGCAAGTTAAGGAAGTATGGGTTGGACGAGTGGACCGTAAAGTGGATCGAAAACTGGTTAGATCAACGGGCTCAGCGGGTAGGAATCAATGGCTCGATGTCTGGTTGGCAACTGGTAACGAGTGGAGTGCCCCAGGGGTCGGTCCTGGGGCCGGTTCTATTCAACATCTTCATTAATGATCTTGATGATGGAATAGACTGTGTGCTTAGTAAGTTTGCGGATGACACCAAGTTGGGGGGAATGGTAGATACTTTGGAGGGCAGGGACAGGATCCAGAGAGATTTGGACAAATTGGAACACTGGGCCGAAAGAAACCTCATGAGGTTCAACAAAGACAAGTGCAAAGTCCTGCACTTAGGACGGAAAAATCCCATGCACTGCTACAGGCTGGGGACCGATCAGCTAAGTAGCAGCGCTGTAGAAAAGGACCTGGGAGTTATGGTGGACGGGAAGATGAATATGAGCCAACAGTGTGCCCTTGTTGCCAAAAAGGCCAATGGCATATTAGGCTGCATCAGTAGGAGTATTGCCAGCAGATCGAGGGATGTGATAATTCCCCTCTATTCGACACTGGTCAGGCCGCATCTGGAGTACTGTGTCCAGTTTTGGGCTCCCCACTACAGAAAGGATGTGGACAAATTAGAAAGAGTCCAGCGGAGGGCAACAAAAATGATTAGGGGGCTGGGGCACATGACTTATGAGGAGAGACTGAAGGAACTAGGCTTATTTAGTCTACAGAAGAGAAGACTGAGGGGAGATTTGATAGCAACCTTCAACTACTTGAAGGGGTGCTCCAAAGAGGAGGGAGCTAGGCTGTTCTCAAGGGTAACAGAGGACAGAACAAGGAGCAATGGTTTCAAATTACAGCTGGGGAGGTCAAGGTTGGATATTAGGAAAAACTTTCTCACTAGGAGAGTGGTGAAGCATTGGAATGGGCTATCTAGGGAGGTGGTAGAATCTTCATCTTTGGAGATTTTTAAGGCTCGGTTAGACAAAACCCTGGCTGGGATAATTTAGGGGGAGTGGTCCTGCTTTTTAGCAGGGGGTTGGACTAGATGACCTCGTGAGGTCCCTTCCAACCCTATTATTCTATGATTCTATGATATTCTGGGGAAGGGAATATCACAGGCCCTACTTGGCCTGGGCTTGGGGCTCATCCAGACTGCTCCGGGAGCTGGGAGCCGACCAGGGGTTGGGGTTGCACTGGTGGGCTGACTAGGGGAGTGGGGCAGAGTGGGGGGTTGGGGTGTTTGGGTGGAAAGGGTGGGGCAGAGGGGCTAATCTCTCTGAAGGAGAAGGCTTGCTGCCTATGCCTAGTTCCCTGTTCAGCCCCATCCTCTAGTGGACACTAATATAAATAGGGCATAATGTTCATTTGAGAACCATGGAAAAAAATGAAAGACATCTCTAAAATCCCAAAAGAAAAGCATATTTATCTTTCCAATGTTCAGTGTGTCTGATTAGATTCAGTGCACCACTTTTTAAGATGCACTCTTTTAATTTATTTCTTCTCATTGGCATGAATTCATATCCGTGCATTTTGAAGATCTTCCTCCCATTTCTTTGAACCTAAAGGGTGTATTCTTTAAGCTGGAAACAGAGCTTGTACATGTAAACAAAACAAGTAGCTTAGAAAATGAAAGGTCAGCCCCTTGGACCCTTCTCAGGGTCCTCCCCCTCCCTCTGTGCATCTGAGCACACATCCTCCTTGGAAGTGTTTCTGTTAGCATGTTAATGAGCGCTTCACCCACGGGAATCTCTCTGTTTCCTGGCTGAATATCGTATGGAAAATTAAATTTCACAGAAAATATATATAAAATCCAATATGCCTCTATAGCAGATGCAATTCATATGGAGTGGCCAGATATTAACAGTCATTAATATTTAGCAGAGATGTAATATTTTACACATTCAGAGTGCTGTACAGATGTTAACTCGTTTCCCTTTCTTTTCCTCAGTATTCTTGCTCTTTTATTTCATTTCCCTCCTGCAATATTTGTTTTCCTTTTGCCTCTTTTTCTGACTGTCTAGGAACTTACATGTCTCCCAGTCCACCCACTCCAGGCACTGCAATGCCTGAGAGCTTTCCCCACAATTTCCCTTTAGTAACCCTGTCACTGCAGCTGGGACAAACAATATTTGTTCTAGCTGAGTGCATAATCCAGGGTTTACTTTTAGTGTCAGGAATGACCCCAAGCTCCAATTTTTTTTATTTCTCTGTAATAGTGTAGAAGAATTAGCTTTGATTTCTGCTTTGGAAGAATTTGTAATAAAATCTCTTCACCTCTATAGGCTTTGAAAATTATTTTTTAAACACATAGCCCCTAATATTGGTTTTTGTTCTTTTCTTTTCTTTTCTTTTCTTTTCTTTTTTTAAGGTAATTTTCGGAGTCTCTGCATAAGAATCTGAGCAGTCTGAATGGCATGGTATTTAACAGCAGCTTCTCAATTTGCTGTGATGAAAGAATAATTGGAGCCAGCTAATTTTGTACAAGGCAACTTCTAATAAATTAATAAATAAATGTTTCCTTGTGGGGAGGAGGGGGGAGAGGAAACCAGAGTAGGAGAACGTTATGAATCAGGGTGTGATTAGCACGTGTTGGTACTATTAACTCCACTGCAGTTAGTTGTTAATATGTTTAGTGAACTCGGGTGCCGACTTTGAGCCTACCAGAAATAGATGGCTGTTCTAGGCCTTAACATCACTGCCTTTTATTTTGTTTTCACCAGAGGCTTTCTCCAGTCTTCCTTTTACGGTTTTATGTAAACTCTGGGGTCCTACTGGATGAAAGTGCTCTCTGTTTTTCAGCAGAGCTGTGGTTTTTGGATTTTACAGCCCCCAAATTACTTCATGATGATCCAGAGCACACATCACAGTCCAGAAACCACACGGGAGTTGTGTCGGTAAAGGAAGCTGAGAGTTGCTAAAGTAGCCAGACAGAAATTTATAACTGTGACCTGGGCCTTGTCAGGCCTTTATGACACAGTGTAAAGTGAATTGCTGCTTAGTCACCAATTTGCTTGGCAAGATTGGTTGTATTAGGAAATATATAAAAGGTCAGACAGTAGGAGTTTGTCTAGACATCCTATTTTGGATTATATGCTCTACATGTTTCTGTGGCAACCTCTGCAAAACACTCATATTTCAGGCACATTTTTAAAGAACTTTTTTTTTCTGTAATAAGCGACAAAAGCTTTTGTGAGCAAAATTAGCCCTGTTCTTTACTGCATTCAGCCTGTGGCTATCAAGTGAACCATTTTAGAAACTGAAGGGAGTTACCTCAGCCAGTCTCTCTCCAGACTCTTGGAGTTCCAGTAATCCTAATTCATAATGAAAGGGGAGGTGATTCCCTCAGGGAGGAGTCTGTGACTTAGAGAAACATGTGGAATTACCATAGATGAAAGAGCCAAGAGATAGAAACTGCATGTTTTCTTTCGGCTTCTAGCTGAAGTTAATTTACAGTTCTTCTGCTAGTGGCTTGCATAGACTTTGTGACCTTTCCAATGACAGCGGGATGGGGAATATAACGAATAAGCCTTCAGCATCTCTACTTGTAAATAGAAAACCAAGTTATTCAAGTAGAAAGAGAGAGAGAGAGAGCTACCCCAAATTTTTCAAATAACAACCAAATATATTAGAACTTCAGCTGAGGTTTTGGGAAATCCAAAAAAAAAAAAAAATCTGGGGGCTATAAAATATTATAGCAAAAAAGGAAAAGCAACCTGCCAAGCAAAATGGGTTTGATGGACTGATTTTTTTTACTTCCATGACATTTTTATTATTATTATGATTACTCCCTTCCCTCCTTTCCCCTCCTTCAAATGAAAAATAGGAAAAAATCCAAATTTAGGCCTTATGGATTTTTGTTATTCCATTTTTAAACTTAAAACATATATGTGCACTCCTGGAGTTTCAATGACATTAATTGGATTTGGCTTGCCTTTCCAGGTTAAATCACATACATGCCAATTTAAACTACACAGAATGTTGCAAGAGGGCTTTTTATGAAAACCAAGTGTAGATTTATATTGTCTATTTAACTAAAAATAAATAAATAAACACTGTAGACAGCCCTTTTGGCCAAGATCATTAAAATAAGTGTGTGTCTTAGCATTGTGTTTCCTATCATCTGGTACCAGGAAAATGGTCTTTGAAGTCCATTCACAAAGGTCCCGATCCTTATTTGTGTGATTTTTTTTTTTTCATAATTATAATCTTCAGAATAAATAACACAGACGAAGGGATTTCACGATGTCATTTGATGACATAGCTGGCACCTAGAGTGATATAATATTAATTCCATGGGACTGTACCAGTTTTTTAATAATATAATACTTAGCATTCATCTAGCACCTTGCTTCAATAGTTCTCAAAGCACTTTCAAAAGTGGGCATCATTAGCTCCATTTTACAGATGAGGAACAGCTGGGGAGAGTGAGACACAAAGAAGGAAGTGGAAGATATTTAAAAGGTAATGACTACTTGCTGCTCCCTTTGGCTTTAATGAGAGTGCTCTGAAGTATCTCTGAAAAATCAAGCTGTAAGTAACTTAGCCAAAGTCACTCAGGGAATTATTAGCAGATCAAGGAATAAGAACCCTTTTTCTTTGAACTCCCCATCTGATGCCATAGCCATTGGACCATGCTGCCTTACAAGGTGCATTACTTAACAGCAGGATTTTATTGGTAGCTGCTGGAAGAGGGATGCCAAGAAAGTATTCTTTGTTAGGAATATGACGTTCTCCAGAGATGTCTGGTTTATGCTCAATTTAATCCTAATTCCTATTCTTTTTCCTGATGTTCATAAAGCATGAGTGTTGTTTCTGTTATATTTGAGTATTTATAATTCTGCTGAGTAGGTGTATTATTAAGGTACTTTGTTAATTTACCTCCGAGATGCCATGTTGAGTTATGGTTTAGGCTGACTAAATGTGTTGTGTAACTGTATTGATCCAGAATTCCTAAAGCAAGTCCAGGAAATGCAGTGATGATTCCCTATGAATTTGCTACCTGGGTCCCCAGTATCTCACAGTCAAAGGGAGTCACCTTGTATTTATAGCCCTCACTGAGGAGACTACATGGAAGGCAGGAGGAATTACATGTGCATTTAATGAGTGTTGTGACTTCGGTAGGGGGTGGGTGTGACAAAATGGGAATTCTCTGTAATATTTTTTTTCCCCCCCCCCCCCCGTGTGTGCCTTTAGTTTCCCATATATTTGGGAATGAAAACCCAGTTGGGGAAAAAGGAATCTTTGCTCTGAGGGAAAGCTTAGAGTATGGCTACCCTTAAACAATTACAGCAGCCCAGCTGTAGCACTTCAGTGTAGACCCTCACTACGGTGATGAGAAGGGTTCTCCCATGGCTGTAGCTAATCCACCTCTCTGAGGCTGTAATTAGGACGACAGAAGAATTCTTCCACTGACCTATCACTGTCAAAACTGAGCAAAATCCCCCAGCTGAAGAGTATAGATTTAGAAGGGATAGGGTGGAGGGATGAGAGTTGGGACTCCCACCTAAGAACTGACCAAGGTCAGTGTGAGAAAGAGGCGGAGTTGAACATGGAGTTCGCTATAGCTTGGCTGGGGCTCTGGGCTAACCAAAATGGACTTGGACTATGCTTTAATCTTAGTTTCTCTCTGCTAGCCTAAGGACTTCCTCTGCTATGTTCCTGTTCACTAATAGCCCTGCTGTTTTGACAACAACAATTAAGGGGCATTGCAAATGCTTGGTGAGGTGCATTAATCCCTGAAGAATGTGCAAGTCTCTGTCAAGAGTCCAGCTCTGACTCCCTGAACAGAGCTCACAATGTGAAGCAGGTGTGCTGTGCTCTAGGGGTTCAATTGTAGGAAGTGGTAAAGCTGCATGGCCCACCCTGAAGGAAGAGCGTGTCCCCTTGGGGGCCAGAGACACTGAAGGCATTCTTCGAAGAGATTGTTCCAAAGCTCCGTGCATAGCTGGGGGGGGGCACCGATCTTGTGGATCTATAGCAGAGTAAGGGTATGCACACTCGCATGTGCAAATGCGTGTATCAACAATGTTTCACCATCATTTGGCAGTGTGTGATTCAGTGCTCCAAGAACAACTACAAATAAATACATTCTACTTAATCTGTTTGTTCCCCAAGATTTCCAATTGGAAATCTTTGATTCAAATTATTTCAAGATACAAAAATGGGGGATGATGAGAAAGCATTCAACTTGTATGTGAACACCTTCCTGTTTCCAAATTGTTTTCAGACAGGTTGATTTTTTTCATACTTTGCTTGTATATCGCTTATAAAACAAGTTTACTTTTGTTAAAAATAATATGAAATAAAAAGATTATAGCACCACATCAAATGTTCCTAACTTCCAGCACAAATCTGTTCTCTATTACTATGATTATTAGTCATATAGCATTGTCTGGGCAAAGGTGCTATGTGAAAGAATAGGTTTGCCAAACAAGTAACAGGTCCCTGCCCTAAGGAGCTTACAGTTGAAAGGAAATTTTGGCTTGATTTTCAAAGGTGTTGAATGCCTACAGTTTTCATTGCTTTCAATGGGAGCTGTGAATGCTTGGCACCTTTGAAAATCAAGCCAAATACAAATAATTACTTCTTCCAGGAGGATGTCTGGAAGTCATTTATAACTTTTTAATTAAAAAAAAATATTGTTGGGTCTTTTAAGATTAGCTTTAATCTCTTTGAAAGACACTCCATATTATCCGCATCTGCAATTTAAAGTAAATGTGAGAATGCTTCCAGCTATTAGGGAAAATCTCATTTAATGTAGTACTATCCACCTCCTGGAATAAGTTATTAGCTCTAACGGTGCCTAGCTTTAAAGGTGAGTACAAATGGAAGGTTATTGCTCAGAGAGGAAAAGAAGAGAAAGCATCAGAAACTTATAAGTCACTAGAGTACATGGCATTGCAGGCAGATATTTTGTACCTGGGACAAGATGTAGAATAATCTCTCTGACTCTGTGAGAAGGGTCATATCATTATCTGCATTTGACAGGTATTTCCCTCCAAATAATTATTCCCCTTGCTGAATATCACCTTGTATTCAATTGACTTTCTTTGCCATTCCTTCAGGTTATTTCTTCTTTTTTACTCTTTCTTTCTATTCATCTTGCAACATTTTTTAATGTAGTAATATCTCATCAAACACCAGACACTGATGCAGCTAAGCTGTGGTTAGCAATAGTGAAAATTCATATACATTTCTTATTGTAGACTAAGCTTTTATGGTGACTATATAAGCCAGAGATGGTCCAGAATAGTAGGGTGAAAGAGAAAGCTACCAAACAATGTTCCATCTTCGCTCACTCATTTTCAGCTAAACCATCTGTTCCAAAACAAAATTCTCAGGCAAAAAACTCTGTATGATTGGCTGCTCTTAAACTGATGCAGCAGTCACAGCATAACAGGCCTGCTATGTTCTGAGGAGAATGATCACGAGTATTCACTGTTGTGATGAATACGACTGTCTCAGTCTGTTCTGGACTTGTGTTCAAACCCAAAACAAACTGAAGATTCGCTAGCTCCCTTCCACTGAGGCCTGGCCTACACTTTCATTATTTCTCTAAAATTTCCAATGACTACTAAAAGTTGTCTCTCTCCACCCTGGTAGCCAGCCCAGAATGCCAGGCAGCTGCAGTCATTTTAAGAACAATCTCATGCAAATATATTTTTAGCAGGAATAGATGATGTAGTTTTGAAATTGGCTGGGACCCTTTCTATATTAGCTTACCCATTGTTGTTAGCGCTACTGGAAAATATAGTAAAACGTCTAGAGTAAATACCCATATAAGCCCAGGTCCTTGGTTGTTTCTGTCAAAGGAGCTGACTTGTATATTGAGGTGTGGGCAGGAAGCATCCCTAATGGTTATTGGGAGCTACACCAGCTTCCTTGTAATGTCTGCAACCAGCTATAAATGTGCCTTGAGGTTTTACTGTGAATTGTTTTAAGAAAGATTTGTGGGCAGGAGGGGGTTGGTGGATGATTACATAGAGAATAAGTAAACGAAGTGTTGGTAAATTTACATCAATTGTATGCCTGCCCCACCCTCACCCCCCATTTCCCCTCTTCCTGAATGTCAACTCTGCACTGAGCCACAGAAACCAATTTTTAATCTTTGTCCTTATCAAAATATGGTGGTTCGTAATTCTGTTCCTGACAAAATGCCAGCAATACGCTATCATAAAAGCCATATGAGATCCTGCTTGTAAAAGTATTGGTACGAGTTGCCTTCTTGGTAAGATCTGGTGTAAGGATTACTATACTAAAACAGAAGTTAGGCCATGAGGCATGTCTCTGCATGATGATTAAACCCTTTGGGTATGTCTACACTTGGAAATTTAAGTCGACTTTATCTAAGTCGACTTAGTGAGTCTACACTTAAATTTTAAGTGGACTTTGGGGGGAACTTACAAAGTCGACCAAGAGCATCCACACTGGATGCCTAGGTTGACTTCTAGGGGCTAGGGGGACCTAGGGTAGGTCCATGGGGGCAGGAGGGGCACCTCTTGTCCAGTGCCAGGGGGCTCAGCCTTTGCCCCATTGTACATAGGTACAATGGGGCAAAGGGACCCTGGCAGGGCATAGGGACGGGGTGGGCAGGGCTCTGCCCTGCCCTTTGGCGGGGCATGCCAGGCTCCCCCTGTGCCTCCCCCCTGGCAGGCTTAGGGCTACCCCACATCTACACTGGCTTAAGTCAACTCTAGGGAGTCGACTTAAGCCCTAAATCGACCTAAAACTAGGTTTAATAAAGTCGACTTAATTTTCATTGTTGACTTTATTTTCCTTAAGTTGACTTAAGCAAACTGTAGTGTAGACGCAGGGTAAACTAAGTTGACTTGTGCAAGCTTAAGTCGACTTAATTTACAAGTGTAGACGCAGCCTTTGGGTCATGAGGGCAAAAGAAATGCAATAATTCCTTAAGAATGCCTTCCCAGGATTCCTCATCTCTGTGGAATTGTTAAGTAGAACATAAATAGCAATCTGATTGGCTGACAACTTATATACGTATTGAGATGGTAAGTCCAAACACATCATTTTGCAACATCAGACTATTTTGCCCCAGTATTCCTATAATTTTTTTTAAATTAAATTCTTTAGAAAAATTGCTTCTCTCTGCCTCTCCCTGTATCTTCTCTTTTACCTTCCCCTTTCCAACAGTACTTTGAGTCAGATTTTACACCATGAGCTGCCCCAGACTGACCTCAGCCACCACTAACTAAACAAACCATTTAGACAGGCTTCCAAGGGGAAATTATCTGCTTCTGTCACCTGATCAGTGAGAGCAGACCTTTTTCTTTGAAGCTCTACTTAAATCGGTGTTTCCATGTAAATGTTGCAACCACAGATTTAATATCCACTGCTTATTATGTTCTATTAAGATTAACATCCTCTGGCCTGTCATTGAGATATGTCCATATAATTAGGATGACTCCAGCTGTGCTGAGAAGGATGTTTCTGTAGATATTCTCACTGTTGTAGAAACATACTTTTATAAAGTTCCTTTTTTATGAAGAGCTCTGTCAGTGGCATTATATAGCATATTCACAGTCCTCTAAATTTAACTCTTCCAGTATCCCCTATTTGTCAGACAGTCCTGTAAATGATTGACAATATCCTGGACAAATCTTACAGAATTAAGATAAACTTTACTGAAGTAGGTTTAATGCCTTTGGAGTTCATTGTATTAAAAATGAAATTCTGTATGTGCTATTTTGGAATTGTATGTACAATATCTTCTCAGATAGGAGGTGGATGCTAATGTATTTACTCTGTTATTAGCCCTTTAAAACTAACCTGTCCTCTGGAGAGATCCCCACATACTAGTTTAAACTGGATTCTTTGGGGACCAGCATAGAAAGGATATTTTGATAAATAGTCTGGTTTTAAAATGGCTCAGGGCTTTCTACCTGATCCAGCAAATGAACAGGACCCCTGATCTATAAAGGTCCCAGTCCTTACAGAAGGGTTGGAAGGACCTGGCTTACTGACACCCATAAGTGCTAGTTCTGAGCTGATGCTGTTAGGAACTTATGACCATGGAAGAAACCCCTTTGTGAGATTTTGCAGGCCTGGTCTTGCCAGAGTCTATGAAAGAACTGGAATCATCTCTGGCAAGCTTATTAGCATGTATGTAGGTCATTTTATTGTTTTTACGTTTTTAAGCTTTCTGTGTAGTGCTTATACTTTAAAAATAGGCTTTCATAAAAAGAGCTGTGCATTATCTGCCTATAACCCTGGGCAGCAGTCACTCTGGCTATGTCTACACTTGTTAATTTAAGTCGACTTAGCTATCGTCCACAAAGTTCTCAAAGATAATTGATTATGTTCTGCCTTTAATAATGTCCTGAATCTATGCCAGTTTTGCAGATGGATGATGAGGCTAGCAATTCAGGTGGTCATTGCTCAATATCAAAGGTATAAGGTTTACGTAATAGTGCAGAAGATATGTTTCTCTGTAGTGCACCAAGTCTGGAAGTTGTGTTTGTGAGATGCAAAATGTTGCCATTCTCCTGTTATTCTTAAGGATGTTATGTTACTGCATAACTGCCAGTGAAGAAAAGTTAAGACCCCCTTTTTCCTTGGATCTCAGTAGTTTGAAGGGCACCATCAGCATAAAATTCATATTTCTGTCTGAATATATTTTGCTATTGTTAAAAGCAACACACACCTAAGATTGCAATAAATGAAAGAGATTAATTTTTTCCTCTATTTTATTCAATGTGTGTACTTTGTGCACTTTGACATCACTTCATATATACTCAGTTTTATACAAATGTATGGGTATTGTTTCATAGCTTTATCTTTGATTTTGTTTAATGGAGGATCGGGGTTAAAAAAAAGAAAACCAACCCAACCTGCTTAAGCTTGAGAAGGAGTAAAACCAAATGTTAGAAAGAGATTTTGCCAGATGGCTACATTCAGTTATACTTTTCTTTAGTAGGGTTGTCATGTTTTCTTGGAAAATAGAACATAATTCAAATCCATTTTAACTAGTAATACACTGACATATAATGGAACTATGGTAGTGGCCACTGATTTATGGTAAATTGATTTTGAAGCCTGACCTTTTCATTGTATTGCAGGAAGTGTTTAGACAAGAAGTCAGATAATTCAAAAGATCATCTTAAAGAATGTTGTCTGCTATTCTGAATCTTAATTCCTAATGTATTCACATGATGGTATGATTAGCATGCCTAGAGATTATAATGACATTTATGGGGGTTGTGGGATGGGGAGGGGCACTGTTGCCTCATTCCAATTCTTTAAATCAAAAGCGGTGGGGGGGGGGGGGATTTTAAGTTATCGCCAAGGCTATAGATTGTTGGAAAAATATTTGTAACCATGATCTAAACTGAGAGCCAAAATTAAAGGCTTCTAAAGTAGAGAGCAAAAATCTCTTGGGGCCCTATCAAGTATTTTCCTGGAATCAAGACTAAAAATTAGGCTTCTATTTTGTTCCATTGAAGGTAATGAATAATATTTAATAACCTCCTTGTGTTATTGTTGGCATCTCTCTGATGGTTATACCTTTACTGATCAGCATGGATAATGGATGGTAGAAAAGGTGTTAGGTTGTTTGTATATATGCCTTGGCCAAGATTTTACAATCTTCATGCAAGGGTGATATTGGTTTGGAGGCATATAATCTGACAACTCTTTTATGAAAAACTAATTGTGGCTTAATTTAGGACAGAGAAGGAGAGAACCATGTGATTTGGAATTACTGTACATGCAGTACAGATAGGGGATAATCAGCTTCTTCATCTGAGTGTAATTCTTGGATAATGTAATCTGGGGATATATTCATTTGAATAAAATTTGATTTCATTTTGGAGAGCAGGCAAGTTGCAACCGGGATTGATCCAGATGCTACTCTAACCTAACAGCCTCCGTTCCCAAGTTCAAATTGTAATATATTTACTAATAGACTTTATACTGATTTATAGGCCAGCAAGAAATATTTACACATAACATCATCAGGGGAGTATACAATTCAAGAATATTTACGGTAACTTGTTTAGCAAGTTTGGAGTCAATATTCTCCAAACAATCCAACCAAAACAAATCAATCAATATAAATTAACCTATCATTGCTATCAAATTAAGTCATCTGTAATGTGAAGAATAGCAGTTTAAACCACTGCTTTACCTCATCGCCTTATTTACGTTTCTTGTAAAATCTAGCATTTATAGCAAATCAACTCAAACTGTCCATTTTAAAAATAAGTCATGTTGCCTATCTGGGTTTTATTTCCTTCTCTTGGAAGTTATGCTGCTTACAGGGAACAACCAACTATAGATTGCCTCAGCTAGTACAAAGGACCTGCTTCTCTTTCTCCTGAAGAACCTCAGGAGAAGGATCAAAGGCTACTTGTTTTCATTATAGGGTTACTGAAAAGGTTGGGAAATCATAATAATTTTGTCCTTGTGTGTTGAAGGGCTTTTTTATGGCTGCTCTTGAACTTCCTGGTATTGTCTTATAGTTGTGAGAGTCTAAGTCTCAACTGTGCATCAGAATCCACTAGCAGATTCAATCCTCATAATCATTGCATTTTTTCAGTGAAAGATGTTCTCTGTTGCAGATCACTAAAATTGATAAACTGGCTGAGAATCAGATAGGTTTGCCCATCCCTTGCCAGAAGGAAACCATCGCTTAACGCCAATGAAACATGGCAGCAGTGATTTGTCAGGAAGAATTCCCAGAGTGAAGCAACTAGTAGTGTGAATCAGGGTGCACAGTTTGAAGCGCAGTCAGAGCCGCCGTTCCCAAATTCTGTCAGCTCACTGCCTTAGGAAGCTGGCAGATTAATGATAAATGTTAAAAGCAACTTGTTTTGGCTGGATACTAGGGATTATAGTAGAAAGACAAAAAGGGAGTGAGTACATTATATTAAAATGAGTGCCTCCATTCTCTTTGAATGTACACATCTATCCAGTTAAATCACAGGTCAAATTCAGAGTAGTGTGAATCCCACCAGTTGGGATTTATAGCAGTTTATGTACAGGCTGGTTTGTGGTGTTTCACACTTCCTGAATTTCACTTTGAGTTTTTGGGTTCAATAAAACTGCCAAAGCTATCAATTTGGGGACTGGAATCATGGAAAGCAACCAAATGTTTTTCTTGAAATTAGAGATGACTTAATCTGCATCATTCCAATCCAGATTTCAAACAGCCCAAATTTTTGCTTGTTGAGACCAAGTATTTTTATTTTATTTTGTGTTCCCCCAGCCTATTATAGAACAGTCCATTGCAAAATCATTATTAAAGACAGAAGCCACCTGCAAACCTCACACCTGGATCCACGTTTAGATTTTGGGCAGCCTGACATTCTGAAATGTTGAGCCCCATGCCTGCTTAATACTCAGCCTGTGCTTGGCAACTGGTCTGTGAACCTCGTCTGCATTCTGGGTTTGTAGTGGTAACCCAAACATACATGAATCTCACCTGATTTTGGTCTTTGTTATACAAGTCTTGCAGAACAGTGGGCTGATGCTCTTGAGAAAGCAACTTTATGTTCAAAAGTTCACAGAACCATGCAGAGCTTGTAACTATAGGTGAAGAAATCATTTTAATTTAAACACAATGTAGCCCCAATGTAGATACAAAGACTTGCATTAATCTGTTTGGGAAAGCAATCTAATTTAAAGTAAGGCTTTTCATGGTCATTTCCATAACTGGTTAGAAACTCAGCTCTGATCAAGGAACATTTTTATTGTGTTAACTATGTCCTATTTGAAAAAAATGTAATAATTCAGAATAATGACATTAAAGTAATTGTATTTTAATAAATATAACCTGTCTTCAGTTCATAATAAAACCTGTACACTGAGACAATTAGCAGCAGCAATAGAATAGGATGGGAGCTGATTTCTGTATGTCAAATGACTTCATTAAAAGAGTAACAAACAATCTATTAGTCTTCCTCTAAACATCAACAATATAAAAGAATTCCTCACCTCAAAGTCAACTGCATTAAATCATTTTAAGTAAACAAAATAAGATTCCAAAAGTTGACATGTCAGGATCTGATTTACAGCATGAATTAGGTTCTTTTGTGTGATAAAAGATATAATTTAACTTCAATAGTACGGTAGCATGTCACAATATTGAATGGCTTGGCGAAAATCTAGCTCACAATGAAAAGCTTTTTTACTGCTTGTGGGACATGAAAGCCAATTGCATTGCTTGCTCACTGGCTGGACACATTCCTACATTGTTATGCACAAAGGAAATGCAAGACAAACCCAAAGGTACAGTATACATAAAGCAAGCAAAACACAATGGCTTCCCTAAAAAAGAAACTCTTTGACTGGTATTGTGTGTTACAGGAGAAAAACGTAAAGGGAAACCATGAACTTAAAAATCATATTTGTCTGAACACTTTTTATCTACAGTACTAATATTTCATAAGGAAATAGAAGAGATTAGAGAAAAATATATATTTCTCTTTTTTGTGTTTATTTATTTTGTACATTTGAAAGCACTTTGTCCACAGTCAATTTCACTCTTGTCCCTGTCTAGTTACTTTCCCTGTATCTTTTTGACACAATAAGGTGGAGACAAACACTTGGGGCTGAGTCTACAAAACAGAATTAAGTTGATTTAAGTTATGTTGACATATGGCCACCACAGTAATTACATTTCTTTTTCATGTCCATACTGTGCAACTTGTGTCGGCAAAGCAAGTCCTCACTAGGAGTGCCTGCATCGATGCAGAGAGCAAAGACCCATGGGTAGCTAGCCCTCTGTGCAACTTACCACCATCTGATGCAGAATGTTTTGAAAAGGGTTTCTAAAGCCTCATGGGGGCAAACGAAGTCACAAGGGTGACTGGGAACAGGATTTCAACATCCCATGGTGCAGTTTTCTCCATCCCATAATATTATCTGCATCCTGTACTGTTTCATGCCTCTTTTCAAAAGCCCCCCACACCTGCACATCTGCCATCTCTGTGAGAAGCCAGGAGTCTGCACTCCTCTTCAATATTGTGCTGGCCGTTAGAAACACAACACGCCTGATCATGTTGTATGATCAGAGCTGCCAGAGGAGCCATGAGGGAGAGGATGATACCTTGTAGCCTGCCTTGCTGATGGACATGGAAAGACATAATGCAAGATTGCTGGTGGCATTCTTGGAGTAGATGCAGACAGTGGACTGCCAGTTCTGGGCCTGAGAAACAAGCACTAACTGGTGAGGTCACGTCATTATGCAGGTTTCGGACAATAAGCAGTGGCTGTAGAACTTTTGGATGAGGAAGGCCACATTCATGGAACTGGGTGCAGAGCTCAGCCCAATGTCCCAGCACAGTGACACCAAAATGAGAGCTGCACTCACAGAGGTGAAGTCAAGTAGTGATCGCTGTGTGGCAGTTTGTCGTACCAGATTGTAACTGATCAGTTGGGAATCAATTTGGCATTGGGAAATCCACCATGTGGATTGCTGTGATGCAAGTGCGCAGGGCCATTAATCACATTCTGCTAGCAAGGACTGTGACTCGTGGCAATGTGCTGGACATTCTGGATGGTTTTTCGACATTGGTGTTCCCAAACTGTGGTGGGGTAATAGATGGAACGCATGTCCCTATTTAGGCAACAGACCACTTTCCCATGGGGTATATCAACAGAAAGATCTTTTCAATATGGTGTAGCAAATGCCGGTGGATCACTGGCGACGTTTTACCAACATCAGCTCAGGCTGGCCAGGGAAGGTGCATGCATCTTTAAAAACACGGGCCTATTCAGAAAGATGCAAGCAGGGACTTTATTTCCAGACAGACGGATTGCCATTGAGGATGTTGAAATGCTAGTAGTGATCCTGGGAGACCCAGCCTACTGTTACTCCCATGGCTCATGAAGCCATACATTGGCCATTCCAACAGCAGACTCAATAGGTGCAGAATGACTGTGGAATATGCTTTTTGGCCATTTGAAAAGGCGCTGGCTCTGTCTACGCATGTGATTAGCCTTTAGTGACAAAAAATATCCCCATGGTTATAGCTCCCTGCTGTGTGCTTCACAATATCTGTGAAGCAAAGTAGGAAAAATTTCTGCAGAGGTGGAGCATGGAGATGGAATACCTGGCTGCTGATTTTGAGTAGTCAGGTACCAGGGCTATAAAAAGAGCTCAACGGAGAGCTATACAGCTCAGGGAGGCTTTGAAATATCATTTCAATAGTGAGCCACAGTAATGTGTGGTGGTGTTGTGTGCTGTGCTTGGCATTGTTATTAGCACCCTGATATGAACCTTGTGATGAGTGTTTTGTGTGTGCAGTAAATGAACCTATTGCATTGTCTTTGAACGATGTCAGCCTCAGCCACCATATGTTGTGAACTAATAAAGATGAATTAAGTTTCCATAAAAAGACTTTTATTCCAAACACATGCAAACAAATATAACTGTAATGTAATGAAACAATATAAATACAGGGAAAAGAACCTTTGAATGGGAAAGAACAGTCATTCTCATTTCAGACACACAGACACCAAGTATGTCTCTCACAGGTCAGTGTATGTGTGGCTGTGATCTCATATATTCTCCCTCAGTGTAGAGTGGTAGGGGTACTGCAGTAGCCCTGGAACATACGTGGAATGTGAGAGGTGAGCATAGGGAGCTCCAAGAATGCAGTTATTGATACACTGCAACAGATCATGAACACGGGTGACTTGGACCTGAAGGTCTATAAGAGTGCAACATGTCTGTCTGTTGCTTGAGAAACACAGTCATGTCGTGCTGTGTGTCCCTGTCCTTTTATTGCGCGTTTCTCCTCTCCCCACTCTCCCTTTCCATTCTGTCCACAAGGATGCTTCTCTGAGTTCTCTGCTTGGTATCCACAGCACCAGAAACTTACAGAATCTCTTGAAACATGTCCTCTTTCTTCTCCTTCATATGTGGCTGAGCTGCTCAGGCCACATTTCCAGCTGCAAAAGACAAAGTGCACATAGGTATTGTGCTTAGTTAAGAAATACGGTTAATTGAAAACAACTCTGCCAGTATGGTTTCCCTATGTTGTGTAGTGAGGAAAGACACAACCCTTTTTGTTTGTTAAATTGCTAGATTTCAACTTGTCTGTATTTATTTAATAATTGTTAGCTTTTTAACAAGACGTATATTTTTCATGCGACAGATAAAAATGAATAGTTTAATTCTTAGAGGATGGTTGGTGGACCTCTAATTTAGGAAAAATCACATCATGTCTTAATAACTTATTTAATCTAATTTACTAAGAGCAAAATTTACTGTCATTTTATCTACGTACAAATATTACCACCCCAGACACAATTGCAAATAATCAGTAGAATGAAACTGGATTCCTTATTTAAACTAATTCACAAATTGTAGTGGCATTCCAAAGGGCTAGCCGTGTTAGTCTACTTCAGCAAAACAAACAAGGAGTCTTGTAGCACTTTAAAGACTAACAAATTTATTTTTCATATGAGCTTTCGTGGGCAAAGTCTCACTTCATCAGATGCCAGCATGGAGAAAACTTACATTGAAAAAAAAAACTTACAATATGGACTGAAAGATAAATCCTGTGATTACATTTCACTGCATCCAGATCAGATTACTTCAGCAAATCAAACAAGTTGTATAGATTTAAACACAACATATCAGAAAGTGGTGAGGTTGAGAGAGGTGAGAATCACTGTTAGTAAGGAAAAACAAAGGAAGAATCCTGTGGTTCATTTAAAATTCAATGTTTGTAATGGGAGAGACAGTTCATACTTTCATTGAGACCCAGGTTGATGCATCAAATTGACATATGAATTCTAACTCTGAAGTCTCTCATTGAAGCCTTGATGTAGACTAAATGTGCCTGAGAATACATACAGATAAGTCCATTACTGAGTGGCCTGGGAGAGTAAAGTGATTTCCTATTGGTTTTTTAATGTTCTTATTTCTGATGTTAGATTTCTGTCCTTTTATTCTTTTGCACAGAGACAGTCCAGTTTGTCCAATGCATAAGGCAGAGGGGCATTGTTGGCACATGAGGGCATATGTCACATTGGTGGTTGAGCAGGTGAATGAGCTGATGAGGTGATAGAGTAGCTGTTTTGATTAGGTCCTATGATGGTGTCATTAGTGTTGATATGTGGGCAGAGTTGGCAGCGGGGTTTATTGCAGGGATGTGTACCTGCCTTACTGTTTCTGTTGTATGGTCTGTAGTAGTTGGTGTCCATTTAAGGTTGGGGGACTGTCTTTAAGCAAGGAGAGATCTGTCTACCAAGGCGTGGGAGAGTGAGGGATCATCTTGTAGGATAGGTTGTAGATCCTTGATGATGTGTTGTAGAGGTTTGAGTTGTGGACTGTAGGTGGTGACCAGTGGTATCCTGTTGTTTTCCTCCTTGGGTTTGTCCTGTAGAAGTTGACTTCTGGCTATCCATCTGGCTAGTGGTTTGGTAGTGGGTTTCTCTATCGTCTCCTTTTTATCTTTCCTCCTTTGCTCCCCTTCATACTTCCCTGTGTGTGTTGCACTTAGTCAGTACTGCTCTACTTAGCCTTAGAAACATTATTCAGCAATCTCACCTTCACCTCGATGGGAAGGGTGTGAGGGTATTTGTGGCAGATGGAAGACTGCTGTGTAATAATCTATGAATACTGAGCTATACTTTGTGAATACTCCATATGACCCAGTTGAGAGAGACAGTATACTAATATTAGGTGTTAGTGGAATGGTTATTGTATATGTGTTCTTTAATTGAGTGGGGGTTATTGGAAGAACAAACAAGAAGGTGCAATAACTCCCCGGATACGAGCACACATTTGAAAGACAATGGGGAAAGCTGTTAACTCTGAGGGTCCTATATTCTGTCCCCAGTACAGAATAATGTTACCAGCCATCAAAAGGACACAAACAAGTTAGGAAGCTCCTCTCAGGATAGAAAGCAGGGTGGGGAGTCAATTGTCGGGGGCTGTTCCGGGAACAGGTTGACACGGAGAGAGGCTCTGTAGAGTGAGTCTGAAGAAATTGGACTGTCCTCACACCTAGGGAATAGTAAGCCTTTGGGAATACAGACATGCACATAGACTCTATTGTTTTAAGAACTCTGTTCCCCTAGATGCCTTGGTACTAACAAATCGTACTTTGTTAGGAAGGCTATCTGGTCAATGGTTTATCATTGTCACAGTTCCCAAAGGAAACAGCAGGTGCTGAAGATAACCTCAGGGGATGCGATTTATCAGATAATCATTAGGGACCTCAACCCAAGGCCTAGTCTCGGTGTGGAGGAATCGTGTGTTTTCACCCTCAGGGAAAGATCGTAGCTTGGGGCCCAAGACCTGGGTGGGATACACTCAAAGAATCCAGAGAGCTCACAGGTGCTGTTATCTCTGCAAATATGACAGATCATACCTATATGACTGTAGTCACAAGTCAATTAGCAAAGTAGCCTCGGAGGTAGCTGGTCCTCCATGTGTGGAAATAGCCATCCTTAGAGTTAGTGGGTTTGAATAAAGAAGCGACCAGTGTATACACTTCCAAGGAGAGGCAAAGATAAGAACAGAATGGGAAGAGAAGCTGTTGTTAAGAGTCAGCACCATGTGATGTTTTTACTTCCCCCTTTCATATTTTATTGGTTGAGAACTATTTTCCAAGTTAGGAATATAACGAGAACTTCACTTACCAGAGGTCTGATAATCTCTATCATTTCTCATCTTCATTTTTTTTTTTTTTACCTTGAGTAGCAAGCATTTAATATAATTGTTTCATGTGCTCTGGCTATTCACTAGGCCTGCAGTGAGGGGAGCCAACCTTCTTCTGCTTTGCATTGCCAGGTGCTCCAACCCCCTAGAACTTGAACGGAGGCCCAGCCATTATCCCAATCTGGGGAACCTAGGTACACTCGCATGGCAGAGACCATCTATATACCATCCCTTTTCTGAGAGCTGGAATCCATTGTCCAGCTACCTAACACCTCTGGGCACAGCACTGACCTGACAGACTCCCCAGTACTTAAATATACCCTCTTCCAGATCTCCCCCCTAAAGGTGGATGCTTTTGGTTTATTGTGCTGCTAGCTCAGGGGTGATCAGTAGTTGAGAAGCACAGACACACACACATGTACCGTGCACGGAGTCTAACATGTTTATGCCCCTTTATATTTAATCATATGAGACACAGAAGAATATAGATCACACAAAAGAATAAGCATTATACTCATTGGCCCTTATTATCTCATCCTTCCCCTGGGAGTCATAAGGGACCATCAGTGTCCAGGAAGGCAAGCAATCCCTTGCTTCATTCAGGCTGTTACATATTGGGTGGTCTCTCCCCACTGGAGTCCCTAAACAGATTTCTGAGACCTTGCATTCCCTACCCTCCCTTGCTCCATGCTTCTCTTCTTGTCTTCTTCTCTGTTCCTGGTGGTTCACTTATTTAAACCGCTCCCTATCCCCTGACTCCTTTGTTCTCTGCCTGTTTCGTTTTCACTGCTCCTATCGTCTTCACTTCAGAGGATGCAGCTCACTCATTGTTCCCAGTTGTTTGCTTCTAAATAGAGTTGTTCAGTTCTAAGTATGGTTCTGTTGTATCTGTCTTGTGCATCTCCCCTCCCTCTGATATGTCATTCCACACTGTTTGAATCTAAACAACAGCTTTGATTTGCTGAAACAGTCTGACCTGATTCTGTGGCTTACGTATCCCTGCATTTATTTTCCTCCTATTCTGTAAGTTCTCCATCTTCAAGCATCTGACGAAGTGGGATTTTCTCCCACGAAAGCTCATGTGATAAATAAATGTATTGTAGTCTTTAAAAGTGCCACAGGACTCCTTGTTTGTTCCATATATATGTAGGCGCAGATGATGCAGCCGTTTTTCATCATAAAAATTAACAATTTCAGTTAGAATTCATAAGATGTACAAATGGAGCCCCAATTCATCACAACTTGTTTTTAAAAAACCTGCACCTGATTCTCCTCTTGTTAATTCCAGTTTTAGACTGGGATGATGTCATTGACTCCAGTGAAGTTACTTCCATTTTACACTGAATCAGGCCTCCTGTCCTCTTCGCAGCAGCAGGTTCACTGTGGCAGAACTCTAGCATGCTGGAACCTATGCATCAGTCAAATACAATGCACAATTTGAATGGTACCCTGGGGAAAGGCAGATTCACTGGGCTTCACAGTAATGAGGCCAGCAGGTCTCCATAAGTGCACTCTATCTTTCCTTATAGTGCATGAGCTAATACTGAACTTCTGAACCTTAAAGTTTATCAGGCATTCAGCAAGTTCACTTGCCACAGTACATCCCTCTGTTGATGATATGATCGATCTAATTCAAGCTCCCTGTCATGTGTAAATCAAGAAAATAATTTCATTGGCAATCATGCACTTTATTTCTACTTTACCATTTGAGAGCGAGTCCCACTCAGTTTGGAGACATGATACAGTGAAATTATGTATGACAGTCAGTCTCCTTTGCAAATCCTCCTTGAAATATGACTTCCAAAGCCCTCTTACATGAAGTTTCCATCTACAGAACCATTAGAGTTATGACTTGTCAGTCCCATGACTGACAGAGTCAGAATGGACGCTTCATGGCAACAATGGTTCAGCCTATGGAAACTAAAAACAGAGGAAAAGAATTAATATAAAGAAACACATTTCAAGATAGTAAGTTTTCCCCCTGCATGAAAGTCATGGAGCATTTTG
Source organism: Pelusios castaneus (assembly GCA_007922175.1). Lineage (NCBI taxonomy): Eukaryota > Metazoa > Chordata > Testudines > Pelomedusidae > Pelusios > Pelusios castaneus. The sequence goes on from ML685766.1 coordinate 36,407,244, forward strand.
AAGTTGGATAGCAACACTTTAGGTTTAACTAAAAAGCAACCAGAAAGCTTTTTGGCAAAGGTAAAGGTGAAAGTAAAGTTGGTCTTGTGATTGTCAGTGTATTGGGATGTAGGAGGCGTGGTGTTGCGGTCTGCCTTGCTGGGCCCCCCACTTTCCACCTTAGGTTCTGCTCCCCAGGTATTAAAGGTGCCTCAAAAGACTCACCACACTGTTCTCTTTGCCATCACCTGTGCTCTGTATTTACAGTGCTCACAGTTAGACCCAGGCATCCTAGGAGCTCTGAGCTTTGCATCTCTCCTGGTCAACTGGCAGTCTGACCAACAGGCTCTTCCTGCACTATTTGACCATGCCTCCCTCTCTGGTTTTCTGCCAGGCCTATGTAGCCCCCTGGCCAGGTCACCAGCTGTTTCACTTTATTAAAGCCAGACTCTCGCTCAGCCTAATCTGTCAGCCCAGGGCTGACAGAGCACTATTTGATAAGCTGGGGTGCCCACCGCTGCAAGCAAAAAAACTAAAAGCTCCTCCCCCAGCCAATGGGGAGGGGCAACTGAGCCCAGCATCAATTAATTCCGGGGGAGAACAACAAAGGGGTTTATCCCTCTGTTCTGTCACACCTGGGTTTTATTCCTAGCTTGGGTACAGATTTCCTGTATGATTTAGGGAAAGTCACATATTAGGGTTTCATCTCTCAAGGTGCTCATTGCCTTACGACTTCAAGGGGAGTTGAGGGCAGTCAGCACGTCACAAGAATGCCCTGCATCTTGCAAGATTGAGCCATACCGTCAACATGTTTTGTAGTTTTCTGTGTCTCATTAGACACTAGACCCATACATTAACCTAATTGTGTAGGTGTCTATACTACAATGCTCCTCCCACCACTTTAACTTGCACACTACCCAAACCTAACTAGTCCACCTTAGCGAGAAGCAGAGCACTTAGGGCGACGTAGTTAAGGCAAAATGCAGTCAATGTAGACACTGGGTTGTTTAGTTAACTTTAGTGACCTTTAGGAGATGTCACACAATACCCCACTATGACTGCTCTGGGCACCGCCTGGCGACCAGGTATGTAGGTATTTTCCCCTCCCCTTTTAAAGATCTGGGAACTTTTAAATTAGTTTCCTGTTTACTCAGCATGGAGAGAGAACATAGGCAACTGCTCAGCTGACCATGCCGGCTCCACAAAGCATAGGCATCCTTGCCTGGAGTACATCAAAAGTGATGCTTCTCTTGGGTCTGTGGGGAGAGGAGGTTGACCACTTTGACCCAGCTCCATGAACTTGACATCTCTGCCCAGACCACTTGGAGCATGGTAGAGAGGGACTCCAATAGGGACATGCTGCAGTGTCATGTGAAAATCAAGGAGCTGCAGCAGACGTACACTGGGCAAAAGAGATAGTAACTCTGGTGCAGAGCAGTAGATATGTCACTTCTACAAGGGGCCATCCGTGGCAGCGACCCCACCTCTTCCGCCCTGCACTCTGTGGATGCTTTGGTGGAGTTGGAATCAGAGGGCACCAGAGTGAACCCTAAGGATGAGTGCTGGATGAGGAAGAGAGTATGGGAGACAGGCAACTCGGAGATCTGTGGTGTGGCAAAACAGGACCTGTTTTTGACTCCTGAGCAGTCAACCACACCCAGCAGTGCAACACTGGCAAGCCTGGTGCAGTGGAGGGAACCCCTGATAAGTACATGATTTGCTTCAATATAGCAAAGACACATCTTTTCATATTCTGTCTTTGTAATCAATCTACACGAGGTAGTGAAATAACCAGTAGGAGATAGAATTTTTGTCTGCTTCTCATTCCCCTGTACAGCTGGGGGGATAGTGGGGGTAGTGGAACGGTTTGTTTATGTGACCCTGGATGTCCCGTGAATCCTCCACAGAGATCTCAAGGAAACTTTCCTGGAGGTAGTCTGCAATCCTCTGCCAAAGGTTTCTAGGGAAGGCTGGCTTATTTCTTCTCCCATGGTAGGACACTTTCCCATGCAGGCCCCATGGCAACACACAGGCTAGCTGCATATGGGCCTATTCTGCAGTCCGGCCCTTGCAGGAGCTGTTCCCTTTCAGCCTCCATTACCTTCCTGAATGAGATACCAGCTAAAATCACCACCGTCCCTGGAGAATGGTGCATTGCAAACTCTTCCCAAAACACACTGTACTAGATGCTCTCTGTTTCAGTGCAAACGCTGCTCCTCTGGATGCACTCTGGTGACACAAGGAGCGTAATGTGGACATGTAACAGTGGTTTAATTACTGCAACAGCTGTACGTTGATGTAACTTAAGTCAATTCAATTTTGTATTGTAGACGAGGCCCGAGAATCAGATTGTTCAACAGCACTGAGCATCCTCCCTTCCCAGCAATTGAAACTCGAATTCTTGGTGTCAGAACTTCTTAATATGAAATAAAAATACCTGAGGCACTCGAAATCAGTTTTCAAAATGTTGACCTTTTCCTCTCTCTTCTCCTCATCTGTAGTATGAGATGATTAATATTATTTTTCCTCCCCACGATACTGTGTGGCTAAACTAGTCAATATGTGTGAGCTGCTCAGATACTACAGTGATGAGTGTGATAGCACTTGCCTATAAATAAAGAATTGTTCTGACCTCGTGTATTTAGTGCATGCTTTTCATAATGTCCCACTATACCTTGTGTTTCTGAACGACTGCAGTTGTTAAAGCAATCTTTTAATGGACTAGCCAGTTTTTATTGTTCTTATCCTTTTTTGTTCAATTTACTCCCTTCTCTGTCCCTAACATCTGGATAAGTAAAGTTACACTATGTATACTGTATTTATCTGATCTCCATATCACTACTGATGGTACAAACTTTATCCCAGTGCACCACAGTTTTTTACTTCTAGAAGTATTCATATGTGTTAACTGCCACAGTTAATAAAATAACACAGTAGAGCCACTATCGATAAAAATACAAGGGTCAGAGTATTCATTTGCAGCTGTTCTTCCAGAAGGTCAGTGATTAGGAAGAAGTCTATTTACTGTCAATGGTTTTGCAGTATTGCATCATTCTATGTACGAAATAAAAAGCTTCCAAACAAAATATGTACCCAACATGCTTTGGGTTGCTGCATAATTAATTAATTAGTAGTAATATAAAATAAGTCCTATATAAGTGCTAACGGTGAAATTCTCTTCTAGATTCTTTTTAAATCTGGAAGAATTCCATTGATTTCACTGAAGATACCCTGGATTTAAAGCAGTGTAAATCAGAGCAGAATCTAGCCCCAGAAGTTCAGAACCTTTCTCAGCCCAACTGTTGCTACTTACTGCGGCTCTTGTAGGGTCCATTTCTGATAAGGCGTAAGCAAAAGTCTGTGTTCACGGAGGGCTGCAAAAAGATAGAATCCTTACTTAAATATGCTAATTCAGGACAAGTATGAAGCAACTCACTGCTTTTGGTGTATTGAAAACAGTGGGGAAGCAGCCCGCTGCTTCTCTCCACGGCTAATTTTGGGCCATGTCGACCCATTGGCCGTGATCCTGACACATTCACTTCCCACACCTGTTTTCTTGCAGAGATTTGCCACAGAGGTCCTGCCTGCAGCATGCATGGGGATGCAGAGCCACTCTCCCCAGCTGCCTGCTTCCCTCATCAGCACAGCAAGCGCTGTTTGCTATTTAGTCTCCAAAATGTGCTTCTCCATTGCTGCCAAACATAAAAGTGGAGCTTACCGAGCCATTCGTTTAAATGGTCATTAAATAAGAAACTGCAGTTGGAAAGTTGTGTTGTTTCATATTTAAACAAATAATGGGAACAGACAGACATGAGTGTCATATGTGATCTAGTGGGAAAACGGAGTGGCCTGCATATCCTACATGTGTCCTGCTGAAAACAAATGAGGGGCTATTAAGATTCATAAGTAGATGCTGCTTTTTAATGAGAAAAATAACAAGCAGTGTTAGCTAATGTAGTCCTTTCTGCTGAAATTGTAGCCGTTAAGAGAAAGAGATTTATACAGTGGTACCATCGGGGTTTCCTTTGTGATTGAAGGAAAGGGATTATTAAGGCCAAGCTTGCTTATTTTTGGCTGATGTGGACTCCCGTTCAGCCTGAACACTCCTAAGGAATGTACTTAAGGTCAAAGAAGTCAGCACCACCCATCTTCTCCCACCCTCATCACCACCTCCTCCTTTTCCTCCCATATACTCCATGCTGGTGAGTACAACACAAGTAAAAATGGTAATTCACAATCTAGAAATGAAAATGGTTACCATTGACCATTAGTCTAAGCAAATATTCTCATTTATAATCATTTTATTTTTATGCTTTTAGAACAGCGGTACTGCTATAATTTGTTGGAAACGCATGCTTTTTGTTTTAGTATTATCGGTGCTCCAAGTTCACCATTTAACATGTTTTTGCCTGCTGGTTTGTTGCACTGTGTGTGATAAGTGTGCTGCAAACTAAAGGCCCAGGTATATATTTTGTTGATATTTTTGAGCACAAAACATGGGCACATGCTTTTGAAACTCTGGCCTGAGCAGTATGCAAAGTAACTCCTAGTTGAGTATGTAAATCTCTAAAGAAAGTCATCCTCCGTGAGGTATTCTCTGTGTTTAATTGCTGAATAATGCTTGTGCCCTTCCAGCTACATTTTCCTACTTTCATTAACAAACCAAATAGCCTATAATTCCCCTTTCCCCAGTGAGTTTTCCACCCTGATTCCAAGATAGTCAGGTGAGGTAACACAGCTGCAGTTTATGATTATGACCCAAGAGTGTTTTTTTTCCTAAGATTTGCCAAAAAATAAAGTCAGAATTAGTGAGTACAAAACACAGCTAAACAATGGAGCACATATAAATTAAACCACCCACCCACTATGTTTAATACATATCCAATGAGTCATGTCCAAAGCCAAATGTGAGAAATCTGTGTAGGTGGGTTTTAGTCAGTTTTCTTTTTGATTGCTATATTGTTTGTCTTTATCTAATAATTATTGTACTCTAAGCTAATAAACACTGAGATCTGATCTTTCAAAACCAGTCCAATGGTACATATTCCATTTGTAATATACAGAAATAGATCACTGTGGAAATATAAGGGAATTATGTTGGGAACCAAAATATGCCAAGATGGCATGGAGAAAAAGTTATTGCCATGTGAATAACTCTCCTCTTAACCCTGCCTGTGTAACCAAATTGAAGGGGATTTCTCCTTTAAGACTTTGCATTCAGGTACTATGCTGGAAATGAGATATTGAGCCTTTACCTATGGGCAACTGGTTTGAACCTATCCCAAGCTGGTAGTGAGTGATGTCATTGCTGTCCACTAGCTGTTCGGCATAATCTATATAAAATGAGATCAGTGGTCTTAGTTCCTAGTGGATAACTAGCCACATCATATGAATTACCAGCAATATTGGCATCTTTATTTGTCTTAGGAAAGAGGCCAAACAAAGAATAGGCGTGGAGTCTGAATCACCTTCTCACGCCTTGAAATGGTCCCTCAGTTAGGACTGAGGCATATTGGCAGGGCAGTGTGGGGAAGCCAGCAGCACCACTCCCTCATCTGTGCTTGTTCTGTAGATGAACACAGAGGACTTCAGTGTGCAGAGCTGTGAACCTGGCACCTTTCCTAAGGGCTGCATTTACTCCAGGAAACCAAAATAATAAAAAACCTAGAAACGTGAGATATTTCTTTCTTTGCTTTGCACTGTGGTCTCTTTTGTAATTATTCTATTTAAGAAATATATTTTATGCTCCCTAATATGTAGCAAACAGTAGTAGGAAGCAGGTAAACTACTAAGGAATTGAAACCTTTGCAGGCCTTAATCGTTCTTGGGTTATGCTTCAGTAATTGTTGCTGGGTTGTGTGATCACACAGGAACCTGGGGTTTCACAAAACTTGGAGGACTCCAAACAATGGACATCTGGTATGGTCCGATTGGCAACAAATACTGTCTGTAGTTTTTTGAAGAACATTGTTTCAGGGTAAATTGTAAGAAAGCAATAAAAGCTTGGAGTGGGATTTTCGACAGCGCTCGGTGTTGGCCTAACTCTGCTCCCATTGAACTCAATCTCCGTAATGATGTCAGTAGGAGCAGAGTTAGGATCAGCACTGAACACTTCTGGATGTCCCATCCTTAATTTGTTGTTATTGTAAATAGTTTTGTTAACATCTTTCCCTTGACAAAATACATCCTCAGATCTAGAGTGCATTTAGTCAGACAGATCTCTTAGGGTAAATTCCATTTTGGCTGTGTGGTTTTCCTTCATTAGGATTTCCTCCATCAATCTTTCTCCTTCCAGGGCTTCACTTTTTTCCTCTTCATATGTTTCAAATGCTCACTCACTCTTTCTCTCTACTGTGCTACCATCCCTTCCTTTTAATCTTCACATCTCACTTTCAGACATTGTCTCTCAGTGCATTCTGACAGTACTGTTCTCCTGCATTCATTATCAGCAATAGAAGAGAGTAAGGAGGTTACTACACAACTTCACTAATCATCATCGCACTGTGACAAGTCTCAAAGACTGCCTGCTTTAGTTTTCACCATCATTGGAACAGTTTTTTTCACACTTCCTCACACAACCTTCCCACTCCCATCTGCTTGACTACTCAAGGAAACTTGCTATTTATTTTCACCATTTGTAAGTGCCAACCATTTTAAATTGTTATGCAACAAAGACAGTGGTTTGTTTGTTTGTTTGTTTTTTAAAAATACACTGTAAATGACAATTAACTTTTCAACCCCTCTGACACCACTTACTCCAAAAGAGCCTTAGTGAATACATAGGTTTGCAGAATGTCCTCTGTCAGAATCATGCTAACCTGGGCTTTTCTGACTCTCTGATCCACAGAATACGCTTAAACTGGACCTGAGTCCCCCTCCTTCCCTCAAAACATGCACACTGCCTCCCGAGTCCCAGAGTTCAAATTTAGAGTCTCAGTAAGAACCCCATAGCTGATCTGAATGGCTGATCCTGTAAATGGAAAAAGCCATTAGCTGGGGCATGCACAGAAATTTAACTTGCACCCCTTTGGGGGGAGCATGTTCCGTTTCCCCCCCCTTTCTGCCAACCTGGCAGGAGCTTGCTCTACCCCTCTGTCCCCTGACTTCACAGCCCTGGGCTGGAGGAGTTTTGTGGCTCTGACAACTATTGGGGCTGGGGAGCTGTGCCTCTGCTTCTTCCCCCACCCCTTTGTGCACACCCCTGGGCGTGGTCACTTAGACTCCTTTTCTGGAGTGTCAGGACTCAGTACAAAGTGGAACCTTTATTCAGCCTTCTGGACCTGCAGATGCACGCTGTAGATCTTGCTCTAATACAAAGGAATGCAGCCAGTGCTGCTTAGAGTTACCACACAGATTCTTCTTATGTCATGGCCTAGATTCAGTTGGTATGGAAGGGACTGCTAATTTTACACTGAAATATCCAACTTAAATGGACAATACCAAAAAAAAAAAAAAAAAGAAAGAAACTCAGACCCTGGATGTTTTGGTTCCAAATCAAATACCTCATGTTCCAGAGAGTTTTAAACTCCTCAGAACAAACACCTACTATCCCAGTTGATATCTTGTACAACGTGTTACTCTGTACATCTTCAAGAATTTTTCAGAGTACTCTACTGAAACAGAAAACCGATATTCAATAGGATCTAAATGAATTCCATTATATTTCCTTTTTTGTGGTCAGTCTAAAATCTCCTTTCAAATAGAAAATGTACTTCAGCCTTCCCACCATAGAGCAGAATTTCGTCTGTCTCATGGAAGGAGAGAAACAATTGGCAGCTTTCCTCCCAGCTTGTGTTCTACCACCAATGCTTATTTTGTGCAAGGGATGAGTCACGATGCATCTAGGCTTGGCAGTTCATAGTCTCAGCACCTCTGGGCTTTCGGCAGCCTCACTTATGAATGTAAAAAAAATTGCATGAGGCCCTGGCACCTCTTTCATTACAAATTAAGCACTGGATACAGTGCCTCTGTAGGCGCATGCCCTTCATTTGCTTGTGACTTGCTATTGTCTGCATGTATCTTAGAACAATCTTTTGTTAGATTCTGCACATAATAATTCTCTATTGTACTGACATTTTATTATTATTTTATTTGCTGGGGGAGGTTAGATATAAGCACTGCCTTGAAATCAGCGACTGTAATAGAATGTAAAACCTTCTAGCAATCCACAGGGCAGATAGTCTGCAAGTCACTCCATTATTATTAGCTGCCCTTTCAGTGACCCCTTTCCCCACCTCACACAGAGATGCTCACAGACTCCTGCCATCACCTACTTCTCTGAGGATAACAGATAATTTAGTCTACATGGTGGTGTATGTAGCTATACTGCAGTGGAATGGGGACTGGCATTCCCCAGGAGTCAATCTCATTTGGAGCATAGTTTTCCTCAGTAAAGTAAAATGGTAAGTTCAATGTATTGCATATGAAGACAGTACTGAAGCAAATTTTCTTTCCCCATCTTAATTGTTTTCCAACTGACCCCTTGAGCAATCCTGGTGAACAGGCCTTGATGAGATTATGGGGTGCTATTGGACTGTTAAAATAAAGTGTTTTCCAGCTGTCCAAACTAAGACTTCAGGACTACCAAATCACATCACTGACATGTGCTAGCTACGCAGAGTTCAACAGTTCATTAGGGACCTGATCCTGCAGCCTCTGAAATTAGTGGCTATTTTACCATTGTCATCAAAGAGAAGCAGAGCAGTTCTAATATGTGCAAACCAAGGTCTGTGTTATGCTGTCAAAAGTGTGTAATCCAAACCCTGTTAATGTTATGGGAACTGCGTGTGAACTGAGCTCTATCCCCATACAAGAACAGGATCCTTCGGATTGGCAGTAGCTGGATTCAAATTCAGAGCCCTTGTTTGAGGGTAAGTATTTTGGGATATTAGGATTCAGATTTGAGAAAAGAAGAAGAAAATCGATAGAGTTGAAATATGAACCAGGAAGGGAAAGGAAAACTGCAGCAGCAATGACTCAAGAGCAGACAGAGGAGAAGAGGACTAATTTATTTCTAATTCTGGATGTCTGCATCCTACATTGGGTAGTGGTGGGAGTAATGATAGAGATTCATACAGCCCTTTTACAGCAGGGCACAGCAGCAATATCAGGATATGGGAATAGCTAAAAGATAGGCATCAAGACATTATCATACATGAATATAACAGAAACTCAGAATCCCAAGCCCTGTGATGTTCTGCAATGACGATTTGTAGCAGGGGACTGTCCTGGTGGAGCATAAAAGACAACGAGCTAAAACTAAATGACAGGATTGAGTGTCTGAAAGTGAGAGTACTATGCAGTGAGGCCTACAGTTTGAGCAACGCAGTCAGGGATAACAATATATGATTGGATATCCTCTGTATACAGCTTCAGTTGGATGTTCTACATACAACTCCAAAGAGCCATCCAGACAAATACCCCTCCTAAACCTACTCATCTACTGCCTCCTGCCCGTTCTCCTGTGACCCCAACCCTTTTCTTCCAATGGCTAACCAATCTGTTTCTCTGGCCGTTTGCCATAGGCTGCTCTTGCGACCAACTTTTCTTTGCTTTCCCACTTCCCATTTATCAGATCCATAGCGGCAGCTGGCTGCGTACTCCCGGGTGGCCGCTGATCAGCTGTGCTAAGGGATGTGGATTTAGAAAAGGAAGGAAGGAAAGCAGGCCTTCTTCAAACAAGTTGCCTGCTATTTTTACACCCTAAAGGGGCCCAAAAGGGGAGAGATTCAAAAACCGTAGCAGTTGTTTTGATTTTCCAAAAAGTGTAGAACCCCCTAATAATGCTTGCAGGAGTACAGCAGTAGGCAAACGCACACAGACTCAGTCCTGTGCCAAGTAACCTGTTGTTCTGAAGCTGAGTATCACTCTTGCTATTTCTCTTCCCTTTCTGAACCAAAACGTAAGATTTAGGGACAGATCTCTCCAGCTGAGATATGTTCAAGGCAAGATGCAGGGGGATAATGGACAGAGAGGCTCCAAATTGCCTCTGCACCCCCTTGATTCTGCAGCTGACCAGGTTCTGGCTTGTTTGGCAGCAGAAATTAGAGCAACCCAAACATGACTCAGCCTAAGTTACACCACTAGGTACCATTCAGCTGCCTAGAGATCACTGGAATCCAGCAGGTCCCTGCACTGGGGGAGATATGCTGGGAATGAGTAAGGAAGGGGCAGAAACTTTGAGGAATAGTTCTGTGACGTGCCTATACTTTGTTGGCTACTCCCAAGTATCATGTGCAGATTAATTTTAAAAAAATACTATTGACTGTCTAGTCAGGGACCAGTATCTCACATGTGCCTATCTCAGCCAACTGGCTAAAGTCTGGCCATATTAAACTTTCAGTACACAGGGTGGCATGCCCATGGATATTGTCATGCCTGCTCATGACGTTTCTGAGACTCTAATAACAAATCAAATAAAAACACTTCTTAAAAAATAGTGCCTTTTAGGTTTCTCATTTGTTAAATATTTGTCTTCTCTTCTGCTACAAATTCACCAAATTTCCTTCCGTCTCCTTGGGGCTCTGATTAAAATATGAATCAAGTTACAGACACTTCCTGGAATTTTTAAATGCACTTTGTTCTGTGTTACTTACTTAAGTGTAATTTGTTTAAGTCTGTGACACACAGACTGTGCAAACATTACCAAAATGGTAGCATTTTCATCTCCTGTTTGAAAATTGTATTGGTCTTGTGACTACCACTGACCAAAATGTTTATTCTTCTAAAGACGATAACAAAATAATAATGATAATTTGGGGAACTTCTCAGGCCCTGACCCTGCAGTTCATCTAGGGGCAAAATTCCCATTCCTTAGGCAGTGTTGCCTGAGTATGAAATACAGGAGTAGGCCCACAGTCTGTGTTTACTACAGACTTTATATTACTCTTAACATGTATATGTCTAGAGGAGATCTTATTCTGCAGTCTTTATACAGACAAAACTCACATTAACTTGACTGGAAATTTTGCCTGCAAAAAGGCTGTAGGATTGGTCATGTTAAAACCCACAAAACAAAAACTCAGAAGTTCATTCAAACATTCCCCTTCTTCCCCCAACTCGCTGGAAAGAACTCTGCCATTTAGGGTCAGAATTTATTTAAATAAAGTAGCAAGAGACCGGTCCAGGCAGATGTTCCAAGATATCATTAAATGATTGGCCTTACTCTCAACCCCAGTGTGTATAAGTATACACAAGTATAACAAATATGATTTATTATTAGCAAAATAAATACCAAAAGAGAGAGTTTCTGCTCCCAAAAGTGTAAGTAGTTAACTATGACTTTACCAATTATTTCAACCTTTACAAGTTGTGGAGAACTTCAAATCACATTAGGGCTTTGCCTGCACTACGATGAGGTGGTCAGAATGTTCCCTGGGATGCTGGGTGGAGACCCCAGCATCTCAGACTATTGTAAACTGTGCTTCTCCCAGCAACAGCCCTGCCAATGATCAGTGTTGCTGCCCGCAAAGAGAAGCAAGAGGGACTGTGGAAGAGGACCTCCTTGGTTCTCATCTGCCTCTACATACATGCTCCATCTGGCCCAATGTTAGACCAAGTGTGCTTGATCTAACTCCCATTAAAGTTATGAGTCTTCACATTTATGTAATAGGAGATGGATCAGGCAGTCTGGGAACTGGGAAAATAGGTAGAATATAGTCACGTGAATATTTTATTGTAGGCCAGAGAGTAGAACACTGTTAATAGTGGAAGTTCACCTCATGCTTTACAGACAAATAAAAGGCAAAGTATAAATACTGTGGTGAGGAGTGCTGGAGAAAATCCTGAGTTAGACCAAAATAAAATATAAAGGGAAAAAAACCACAATCTTGGTTTGTGAGATTACTGAGTAAGCATTCAGAACAACCACAGTGTGCTAGAGAGTAGAGTTGATCCAAAGCTGAAGGAGAAAACAGCGGCATGGACGAATGCCATAAATCACCCTGACAGACTCATCATTATGTCTGTAGAAAAGGCCGCCTACAAGGCTAGAGGCACTAAGGGAAGGATTCTCTGTGTCTGCAGCTTCTGGACTACTAATTATAGCTGGAGATACATTGCCCTTCGTAGATTGGTATTTATTTTGAACATTAATAACAAGATTTCTTCCCAATTAGAATCAAATAGCCATTATTTCCCTATGAGATAAGAGAATAATTTGATTTACATGAGTAGCCTGTCATAACAGCACAAACTTAGGAGTTCATTTCATTATCACTTAGATTCTAAATCTTCTTGGTATCCCACTGAAAAATCATTGGAAGTTTTTTCACACAAATTGAACACACGTTGTATATTTACTTTTTAAAGAATTGTTGTGACCTGCAATGCAGAAAAATGACTTCCCTGGGGGGGGGGAATGATATTGTTAAATCATGTACTTCAGCTGCTTTCCAACTGAAAGTTTTAATAGATCAGTTTGGTAGGGAGAGCTCAGTCTTGTTCCCAAGCAGTCCAGAGTATATAGGACAAAAATTAAATCCTCTTTGCTTTTTTCTGTTCTGAAAGTAATTTTTTTCAAACGTATTAAATTGTTTACTCGGGAAAAGTCACAGTGACATAATCCTGTTTCCAAATGTTCTGTCAATGACAACAGCAAGTTCAAGTTTCATTAGCCTTCACAACATACCATCGCTCATGCATTGCAAGTCAGGAGTTTGTCAAAAGAGAATGATGGGTGTTGTCTTTTGAGTAGATTGTCAGACCTCTTACTGGTTTCTCACAGTTCTGATTCTGAACCAACTCTGGTAATGTCTTCTTGCCTCATTTTAAAGAAAGAAAGATACAAAACTCCCCCCTCTCCTCCCGCCAGCCTCTAAATAAAATCTGATGAGGTTCTAATTGACTGATAATCCAGTTGTTTAAAAACTTAAATGGGATTCTTGGTGAGTTGGTCGTTTCTAGAGTTAGATAATAAGGCACAATGAACTGTACTTTGTGTGGTAATGCTAACTGTCTGACTTGGGCACATAGTAAGTTCTGAGATAGAGCTGAGTGTTTCTAGTACACCCATGAAGTGCATTATTCAGCAGCAGCAAATTCCAGGGTGTTTTATAAATTAGGAACTATCCAATCTGTAAGGACAGCTTCAGTGGTGATATTTTCAGCGTATGCTGTATTTCTAAAACATCCATGTGGTTAAATAGCCAGTCCTTTGTTTGTTTTTGTTTGCATTTCAAGGGTCAAGGAGTAATTGCACCCCTGTGTGCGGCACAATGATGTTACTTTTGTAGCACTATAGTACTTTCCCTCAAAGATCTCCAAGGGCTTTCCAAGCATTAAAGAGTCTGTTTCATTAACACCAGCCCTGTGAGGAAGACAGGTTATTCTGTTGCTACTTTACAGATGAAGGAACAGGCCCAGGAAGGTTAAATGACTTGGCTGAATCACCAAGACTTCTCCACTCTCAATCCTGTCGCTTAGAACATTCTGTGTATTCTAGCAATGCTTTTGCCATTGGGATTGGCCACTGCTAAAGTTAGGACATTGGATCTGATGAAAAATCCGGTGTCCTCTAAAGAAGTTGTACATATTTGGGAGTGGGGGGGGAAATGTACAAATCAAAGAAGCAATATTAGAAGCAGCATTTTGTTATGTGCTTTTGATTTTGTACAGCAATCCTTAGGGTTCTTCTATATACTTTAATGAGGATTTGAAGGAGAACGTTCTTGTTTCGGAGAAAAATGGACAAAGCACTTTAGCTACAGCAATAGGATAAAATCCTATGAATGCATGGAAAGGAGAGACAGCATGGGCCACTAGAAAAGAGCTGGGCTTGGGAATCAGTGCATTTAGGTTTAGCCTCAGCTATGCTCCTGATTTGCTGTGTGACCTTGGGCAAATCATTTAACTTATCAGAGCCTCTGTTTCCACATCTTTGTTTTTAATGGATATAAATTATACTTGCCTTTCAAATGCTGTGAGATCTGATGATTGAAGGAGCTCTATAAATAATTATTTTCTGAAAATGTTTTAAAGTCAATCTCAAAATTGCGAGTTCATCTGCATAAAATATTTGAAGATTGTTTGCATTTTATCACTGGAAGGAAATTGCTGGTGTCTGCCCCATTAAAGAGGCAAACATTTTTTTTTTTAGTTATGACATGTCTTGGAATTTCATGTGACAATTACTATTTCATTTCTTCTGCCCTTTTGTGTTTTGTTTTTTTGTTTGTTTGTTTTAAGTGAGTGGCAACTTCTGTTTGTTCCTTGATTTGTTTCTTTCCAGCTTTATCAAAATAAAAATCTGAACAGAGAAAGTACAAATTATGCTTACCTGCAGTCAGATGTGATAGTCCATTCCCTTAAACTTTCCATTCCATTCCTGTGGTATCTTACATCTGAAGAAAAGCCTCTTTTTTGCATAAAAATTACTAATATTCAGAATCTAAGTGTAATATTTTTATCATACTCCACAACACTTTTCCAAAATTCATGGAGTTCTAGCCTCCTCTTTATAAAATATTGATCTAAGCTAGTGGCACAAAACATAACCGTTTATAGCAATGATACTGCAATATTTTGGACTATTCCTGTAATAATAAAAAAAAGTAATATCTTTTTCATAAGGAACTTGCCTCCCATTGATTTTAATGGAAGCCATGCAGTTAAAACAATGTTCAGTACCTTTTACCTCTGAGAATTGTTTGTTGTAAATTCTTTTGTACCCAAATGAACAACCTCCACTTTCCTACATTTTTAAAGTATCCTAAAGGTGTTTCATTCTGTTTAGAGTAAGCAGATCAAAAATCTGTAAGAGACTGGATGAGACCATTTTCTGTTTCTGTCTATAATCTAATCTAATCTAACATAATCTTTCAGCTACAAAATGGAGTGGTGATAGTCATGTGATAAATTGCATTTATCAAACACCATTGAATGCCTCACTTGCACATTGCCCATTAATCCTATTTCCCCAGGATTTATAACATTCCAAACTCCTGAACAGCATCAAGTAGATGCTGTTTTATAAAATCAACCTTTTCCTCAAATGTGGAAACTCCCTGCTCCCTCCCAACCTGATCCTCTCCTCCCCCCCTCCCCCCCCCAATTACATTGGCCAAGGCTTAGAAGGGGCAAGATTCAGACCTGGAAAAATGAAAGATTTAAGGTCCACTAATCTGCAAACAATTCTGCTAAAAATGGGAACCTCATTAGAAAGATCCCTGACAGATCTTAAATTAGCAGACCTTTACATCATAGAATCATAGAACCAGAGAAACTGGAAGGAACCATGAGAGGTCATCAAGTCCAGTCCCCTGCACTTGTGGCAGGACGAAGTACTATCTTAAGCCATCCCTGACAGGTGTTTATCTAACCTGCTCTTAAAAACTTTCAAGATGGAGATTCCACAACCTGCCTGGGCAATTTATTCCAGTGGTTAATCACCCTGACAGTTAGGAATTTTTTCCTAATGTCCAACCTAAACCTTCCTTGCCATAATTTAAGACCATTGCTTCTTGTCCTATCGTCGGCAGTTAAGGAGAACAATTTTTCTCCTCCTTGTAACAAGCTTTTAGGTACTTGAAAACATGTCCCCTCTCAGTCTCCTCTTCATAACATTATGAATAGAAGGTTTCTAGGAGGTTTCTAAAAGAATGATGACCTGAGGCACCTGAGTTTGCAGATAGAGAGATACAAGAAACTAATCCTTCACATATTTTTATGCTTAATGTGTTTCACAAACAGAACATACAATGATGGCTTTGACTGGCCCTCATTTTGGATGAGCTACATAAACTACCTGTGGCTTATCCATTCTTGAGCTGCTTGGGCCATCCCAAACTTGCTCTGATAACGTTTATGCTGCACCATCTTGTGCGTCTGCTCTTGCTGGCTTGCGCGTGTTCACACACATGCAGTGTCTCATTTATACCTCCCATATAGCTTGCAGCAAAATGTGTTTATTGCTCTTTATCTTTGTGCACAGATTGTCTCTCCCTCCTTCATCTGTAATGTCATTGTTTTTCTGTCTGTTAAACCTGTTGTTTGTTGACAAGGCTCATTGAGAAAGAACAGAAAGTGCTGTTAATATACAGACACCTCTCAAAAGGGAAGAAGGGGTTAGATGAAGACTTTTGTTTACACTAAAATACAATAGTTTATAATAGTTTAAAGAGCAGCACTTTTTTTTTTAATTGTGTCTCTATAATTTTTTATGTGTAGGTGCCAAAAGAAGTTCATGCTAAAGAACTTGCAGGGCCCCTAGTGGTTGTCTAATGCACACAATAAGGCTTCTGTTCAAGTTTGCACTGAAGTAGTACTATAGCTCACTTTCAGATGTTTTGAGTGTTGAAATATTTGAAACCACATCCAAGATTACCTCCAAATTCTGCTCTTTTAAATTTTTCCTGGATTGTATTATTCAGCTGTACAATATGGTCTAATAGTTGTTTTTGCTGTACATGTCATAATATTGTAACACACACACAAATGGGAACCAGATTAATAACACATGCCCTGGCAATATTTTTTGTGATGATAATTGATCTCTAATAAGATGCACACTATCAGACATCGCTAAATGTGAAATAAGAGAAATCGAAGGCAAGAGAAATGTAATGCAAAGAAAGGTTACATTAATTATCACACGGATGAGGCAAATATTTCTAATAAAAATAAGTGGACATGGAACATTGAATGGCTTTACACTGCCTGCCTATTTTAAAGGGGTAGCCATGTTAGTCTATTGTAGAAAGACAACAGAGTCCTGTGGCACTTTTAAAGACTAACAGATTTATTTATCGCATGAGCTTTCGTCTGACGAAGTGGGATTTTCTCCCATGAAAGCTCATGCGATAAATAAATTTGTTAGTCTTTAAAAGTGCCACAGGACTCTGTTGTCTGCCTATTTTATGATTAGAGGTGGCTACAACATGTAATATTTGGATCCAGATTCAGTGTTCCCTGACATGTAGAGTATTCAGGGAGGGTTGGTTCAGGACTACTGCAGAGGGAAGTTTTTTGGTTGCAGAAGATGCCGATTTGGAAATACCTAAATGTTTCATGAATTTGTGTCACACTTGCCAAATTGTTTCTATCTAAAAAAGCCCTTGGACATTTTCAAAACAAAATATTTTGGTTTTCTAAGATGAAACTACTTTTTGTTATCAGATTTCCTTTGATTTTATTTTTTTTAATGGACAATTTAAGAGTCACAAAATTGAAGAAACAAATGACCTTTTTTAAAAAAAAATTGCTGACAATTTCAAAATATTTCGGTTTCAGGTCATCCAAATTATCCAGTGCAGCAAAGAATGTAAGCATGTGTTTAACTTTAAGCACATGAGCTGACCTATTAAAGTTAATGGGACTGTTCATATGATTTCTGCATCACTGCATTTTAGCACTTTGCAGGACTGAGCCCCAGTCCTCCATGTGGTTTATTGCGGTCGTATTTGGAGAAAGAAAAGGAGTGAGTCAGAACGTTAGGGAAGAAGTATGGAGATGGTGATGCTGTGACATTTTATGTTTTAAATGCATCTGAAAGAAACATGAAGTGACCTCTGTTCAATAGGCATGCCAGGCATTTCAGTCTATACCAGTGAGAACATGGGAACATGAGATCCTAAGCTGGTATATATTGTTGAAGCTCAACTTCAATTAATGGAAAGGAATTACACCAGCAGAGCGTCTATCCCAGGGGTCAGCAACCCCCAACGCGTGTGCCAGAGCTGGCACACGGGCCGAGCCTGAGCGGCACACGGCGCTGCTCAGGGTCCCCCGCTGGCCCCACAAACTGCGCAGCCAGCAACTGCAGGTCACAGCTCAGGGCCCCTGCTGGACGCAGGAGAGGAGGGGAGGGAAGAGGGTTGCGTCGCATTGCCCCTGCCCACTCAGAACTGTGCCGCTGCCGGCAGGGCAGAGCCGGCCCTGGCCATGGCTGGCAAGAGGGTGGGTCGGCTCGGCCCGGCTGGAGCCGCTGCTGCCGGCAGGCAGCCTCTGGTTCCTGGCCACGGCTCTCGCAGGCAGCGGCGGCTCTGGGTGGGCCGAGCTGACTCGCCCTCTTGCCGGCCATGGCTGGGTCCAGCTCTGCCCTGCTGGCAGCGGCGCGGCTCTGGGAGGGTCAAGGCGAAGCAACGTGACCAGCTCCGCTCTGCTCCCCTTCTGCCATCCAGCAGGGGGCGGGGCCAACAGGGGCCATCAGTCCTGCGCTGCCCCTGTGGACGGGAGCCGGCCCCGGGGCAGAGAAGCAGAGGCCGCCCACTGGCTGATGCCAGCCTGGCCCCGCCCCCTTTGGCCCCGCCCCCATCACCTGCTGAGGGTGTGGTGGGCGGGGCTGGCACAGGGGCAGGGAAAGGTTGCCGACCCCTGGTCTGTCCTATGGCCGTTAAAAGTCCTTTTCGTTTTCTCGTCAGTTTTATCATACGTGGAGTATTGGCCATATTTGCTCTTTACAGGAATGCACAGAGTGGCATTTTGGTGCTGACAGTGCGTTAAACCTTAAAGTTGTCAATAACAGCTAGGCTGTCTAGAAAATTGTTGCCCTGTTTTAGCCCAGTGTTCTCGTTAGGATTAGGTTAGGATTTTGTGTTCATGACATTCATGCTTCTCACTTTGTTTCAAGGTTCCAGTTGAACAAAGCACTTAAGTAGTTGCTTAATTTGAAACACTGAGTAAATCTATCCCTAATTAACAAAGTATTTAAGTACAAGCATAATATTAAGCATGCGAGTAGTCCTGTTGACTACAATTTGTGCTGATGTGCTTACATGCTCTTTGCCCAGATTTAGCAAACATCCCTATTTAGCAAAGCATTAAGCATGAGGCTTTAAATTCCCTTGTCTTCACTGAGGCTATCTATACAAGACAAACTTGTCTGCAATAAGCTGTTGCGGGACAAGGAAAGGGCTATAAGTATAGCGCTTTTGTGTATGCATATGGGCTTCTTGTATCGCAAAGGAGTATTCACCCGTGTGAACGCTTCTTTGCGATACAAGGAGCAGTGCATGGTGGGCACCTGTCCCACCATGCACTGCCCACAGCCAGCCTTTTTGCTGGCCGTGGGCTGCCCCAGTGGTTCACTGGGCTAGGGGGCTGGCTTTAGCCCCTGCTGCCTCCCGAAGCCCAGGGTCTGAGCTAGGGGGCTGACCCAAACCAGCTGCCCTCGCCAGTTCAGGCCAGCCCCCTAGTCCAGCTGCAGTGAAATTGATTATTATTGGAGCTGCCACCCAAAGCCCTGCGGATGAGCTAGGGGGCTGACCTGAACCAGCTGCCCTCGCCAGTTCAGGCTTGCCCCCTAGCTCAGCCCTGGGGCTTCGGGTGGCAGCTCCAATAATAGTCAATTTCACTGCTCTGCTAGAGCAGTGAGATTGACATATTTGACAGCTCCAATGTCCCAGAGTGGCCTCAGTTGGCACTCTGGGACATTTCCGGAGGCTGTCTAATGCGGAAAATCCGTCCACACGAGCACTACCGCGGAACAGCTGTTCTGCAGTAAGCCTAACCACTCTCGACTTGAGTGGTTTAACTGTTGCGGGGCAAGAGGGTGTGGCCGTGCAACAGGGAAAATGCTCGTGTGGATGCTCCAAGCTTTATTGCACGGTAAGAAGCCTTATCGCGCAATAAAGTGATCGTGTGTACATGGCCTGAGATTTAAGATGGTGCTTAAATGTTTAGCATATACTTAAGCACTAGGATAGGGACCTAAACATCCAGAACTCTTTTCCACATCCTTCTACTGAAATAGATAGACCTTAATTCAGGCTCTTAGTAATTTAAGGTGGAAAAGAACATACAGTTTAGCACATCCAGTTCCCTGTTGTGACACAAGAGTATAAATGGATGTGAAACACAGAGCTTGGATCTAGAATGAGCTAGCTTTCACTTCATTGTGCTCTGGAGGTGGGAATCCAGAGCCTCATTTATAAAGTCTGCAAACCATCTCTTTCTCATTCAAGTCTCCATTTAAGAGAACGCTTCATGTGTCTCCGAAGACCTTGGTATAAGCAGAGTTTTATTGTCAAAGCCATTTGAAGTTGCAGCAAAGCTGTTTTTCTCTTTTTAAATATAGAGATATTGTTTATATGAATACAAGTGAAAATTACTTTTCTTGGCTGCTTCTGAGGCTTCCAAAATTAGTCTTAAGTCACAGCCAAAGTGAATGTAACTAAGTTTCCCCAGAACAGCTTCAGTACATATTACTGCTGTGTGAAACATTCTCATTGCCAGCTAAACTGATGAGAAATCATGTTTTGGTGGTTTTGTAATAAAACAAAATATTTTGTGACATTGTCTCTAATTCTTGGCTTGTTTCTAAAGAAACAAAAAGCAGTTTCTGTAGCTACAAAAACAGGGAAATATTTCTGTAAGAAAAAAATTATGTTCTAGTTCAACATTAGGAAAAAATCATAATTTTGCTCTTGGCAAAAGAGTCGTTCAGTCAGCAGTCACCAAAATCTTGATGTGTCTTCAGTGAAAGGGTGTGCTTTTAGAAAGAGATGTTTTTTACTAGATCAGATTTATGAAGCTTAGGCTGGAATTTTTGCACAGGCGCATTTTCACTAATGATTGTATACATGGATTGTACCTAAATGCCTAATCCTGCAAGATACTAAATGCCCTCAAACACCATTGACGTTGGGTGGGGGGGTTAAAAGCATTCAGAACTAGAGCTTTGTGTTAAGAACTAAATTTTCAGTTCAGGGTCAAATCAGAAAAACAGGAAGAAAAATATTTTGGGTCAACCCAAAAACTCTTTTGGCAAACTAAATAGTTGAAATAATTAATTTTGGGTCTTCATCTGATAATGAAAAGTTTTGTTTTATGTTGGGGCTTTTCTAACACTTTTATTTTATAAAACTGCAGTAACATTTTAAATGAAAAAAATGTTTTGAGTTGAAAAATCAAAACATTTAATTTTTAAAATGTCAACATAAAATAGTGGAATTTTTGTTTTGACTGAAACTTTGCTGATTTCAAATTGGGGTGGGGGGTGCTAACCTGAATCTGGTTTTTTTTTTTTTTTTTCAAAATAGAAATTGTGGGGGGAAATTGCCCACATCTCTTCAGAACTTCATTGCCATATATTGCAACTCTGCAGTTTTATAAAAGAAGCAACAAGGTTTGGGGCCTGATTTCCATTCTTTATTCACCTAAGTAAGCTCATTGGACTATCTCATTACCAAGTAAATGCTGAAGTAACCGGCCTTTTTTTTATAAGAGATGGCAGCTATAACTCTGAGAGCAGTTCTGAGAAAAATTGCTGAAGTATTCAGCAATATCTGCTTATAGTTTTCATAATGGAGAGTCTGGTTATAGACAGGTAGTCTTTTAAGTCTAGCTAGGCATAATGTGGAAAATATTAGATAGATCAATACAATAAAATAGAAAGCAAATCCACAATGGGACTGCTGTCAAGATGTTTTTTTGATGACATAGCTACTACTAATACACATTGCTTTGATGGGAAAGGGAAAGCTACAAATGAAGCATTTTTCAAAATATTGCCGTATTATCCGCTAACTCTGGAAAAATAGCTTATGCGATACTTTGTGAATTTGGCCATGTCATGAGTACTTTATCTATTTGGACTGCTAAGCAGGAATATAAAATGATGAATAAATGCAAGCATGTCTTGAACATACTTACGTTACCTTTTGTATGGGAAAATGTGCAAGAAGTGTTACGACTATTGTTTAACTGCATCTTCCGCAAGCCCAAAGCACTGCATTGAATTATAGAGGACAGTGGTTCATATTTATCAGGAACTCGTTCACAGAAGGTGAAATTCACCTCTGTGTAGAAGACCAGCACCAGGTGAGCACTCCACTCCACTTAAGTCTCAAAAATATGGTGTCCATGGACACCACAAGGCTTTCTGCAAAGAAGGACTTTCTCCATGAAAAAAATTGGGGTATGAATTATACTTCACTACAAATGGAATTTCATTATAGCCCCATCTGTTATAACAAATGGTATAGAGAAGGCTATTAACGAATGGCAATTAACCTTCTCATGTAGCATAAGCATAAAAGCACAACCTGTGAAAGTAAAAGAAAGGAGGTGTAAAAGCCGCTTGAATTTTCTTAAACAATCCATGGAAGCGTCTAGTGCAATGTATTATTGAGACACAGCTCTTGATGAGAGACAGCTCCAATCTAAAACCCCATACCCAACACCTCAGAACTATGGCTAAATTCGTTGCTCTACTTGAACCACCTCTCCCCCAGCAACAATTTTGTAAGTGATTGTATTTGGGCCTAACTTTGCAGATTGGGGCCATCTATAATCTTAATGTGATTTATCTTTTTTTTAAAAGGACTGGAAATTTATATGACTAACATTAGCAGCTGTATTACACTACCTAAAATGCAAACAGCTTTGCAAATTTGTCCTCTAAATTTACCATCCTGGACAGTGATGAACTTGTGCATGGTTTTACTATGCTACTCAAAAATGAAGACAAAAAAATAATGTACTTGTCTATTCAAAAATAAATTGAAATTGTAAACCTGGGCAAGTAGTCATGGAGAATTTTCCAAAGCTGGGAAAAAAACATAAAGCTGATCGATTCTTATGTTTAAGGATATAAACTGATCACCAGCTAGGTAAGGTATTCCACCCCCCACCCCCACCCCCCGTGATACTGCACAGTTAAACAAGTGGCACTTTATAAAGGTTTCACAGCATCCTTTAAAGTATCCAGGATTGGCCACTGTCAGACAGAAGTTGTCAGAACAGATGCTATGTTGTGTTTTTCGGTGTGGAAGCTTGTATGTTATGTTCCTATATGTATTCACTGGGTTGGAGGGATGCAAACTTTTGTCTAATATGGCAGGACTGCGTTTTGCAATAAGTGTATCTTTGTGTCAGTTGGAACAGAAATTCTAAGCAAGAAAAGAAAATTGCATATACAACTTCTGAACTACATCTCATGTGACTGATGCCTGGGAGACTAAATTAATGTTAAGGCCTTTAAAAGATGGAAAAAAATTTCATTTTTCTAAGACAAGTGCAAGTCAGTTGTGGCCAACTGTGGATATCTAGTACAGTTTTTGCCCTTCCTGTCAATCCAGGACAAAGAAATGTTTTCTGCTCAAGACAGCTAGTGAATTACTGGTTTATCTTTCCTATCAAAAGAGTGATTATCTAGATGGCTGCAAATAGATTTGGTTTGGTGCCTGCATAGCAGATTGCTACTATTGTTCAAGCTTTTCAAAACATGAACTTGGGAAATGTGGTAAGCTCACTCACATGAACTTATATGGTGTTAACTGCAGTAAAAAAAATCAAGGTTGTGTATAGAAATGCATGTCATATGTTATGTACATTTTTCTGTGGACTATGATGCCTACTAAAATGGACTTAACTCCCATATTCTTCAAAGCTCTCTGACTCTTACAAGAAAAAAATGGGTATTTAAATTGCAGGAAGCAATTTGCTGGATTGCATTTAAATTAATGAAAATCTTGCAGCCTCAACTGTGGTTGACAGAATAGTGGGAAAATATTTAGCTCTGGGACTAATTAATAAAACAGGAGAATTGAATACATGGGGCCAAATTTATCAGAGATTGATTTGGCCCATCCAAAATAAATGGTATAATCGTATATTTTGTGCATCAAATGATGTTAAATTCCCACATAATACAGTTCTCTAGACACTCATGAACATTGAACACATAGCCTCATCAATCCCCACTTATTCTAACATACACCTTGTTCAGACACAAAGAACAAGATATGAATTATCCTTTTTATCAGTACTGGATTTCGCCAGTGATTTTATTATCATATGTAATATAATGCTTTAGGGCCAAATTCTGGTGTCCTTACTTATGCTGAATAGCACTTTACTCTTAAATACTAATCTATCATGTAATGGTGACAGAATCTGGCCCTAAAGCAGGAACTCCAGTAAAACCTAATTCAAGTATTTATAGAGAGCTCTCCCCAACACGAAGTTCTTGGTTCACCAGTGTCCTTTGGTCACATGTTATTACTCACACTCTTGGTAGAGGTAAGGCAACAAGATATGAGCATGCTTCCATTCTGGCTGCTTAACAGTAGTGGCAGAACATCCTAGCCATGTTCTCAGAGTGGGGGCAGAGGAGGCAGCTTCAAGAAGAGGGAGCGTGATGAAGCGGATTAATCATGGGACTAGAAGTTGGCCTCTGCTACATGTTTGTTGTGTCGCCCCTGGAAAATCAAGTAAACTCAATCTGCCTCTGTTCACCCAATCTGTACATGGGGTTAATTCTACTTGTTCAGATACTAACCTATCTGACAAAGATGCTGTGAGGATTAGCTGGATAGAATTTCTAAAGCTCTTGTCAGTATGAAAGCACTCAATGAGTGAAAAGTATTATTATTTTTCAGTCAGTTCAGGTGATTCTTCTGATTAGGCCAACAGCAGCATTCTGTGGCATGTCTGGAGATTTTCACTATCATTTGTTTCTTCCATGGACTTTTAAACTCTCTGAATATTGTGAAACGAGAGTGACTATTTCCAATGCTAGAGTGTATTTAAAACTGAAGTACCATATATTTTCAGCAAAGTTAGCATGCAATGGAGGGGTTTGGGCTGGTCCTAATGGACTCCACAAATGGGAAGTGAGCCAGTCAAAAATGAGCATTTTTAGTTCACTGTACTAATGATATTGTTTCAGAATTTGCTGAAATGACGGACATGGCTAAGTAGAATAGCTGTTGGTTAAATAGTCCCCTAAAATGTAGATTGAAGGCAGATGGATAGACACGTGCATATTCCCATGGGCAATCAGATCTGCTGAATAAAGGTCATATATTAACAATCTAGAATAGCAGGCTGGCTGTTGACCGTCCCCGGAGTCCACATTCTCCAAGACCTTATGAAATCAGGTTGGCAGCTTATGAAAACTACAGTGCTGCTCCCACATGTCTAATACAAAACTTCAGGAAATTGCGCACATGTTTCTTACAGTGTCACTCACCAACAAGTCTCACTTTTCAGTAGAAAGACACTTAGAAACACCTATTAAAGAGCTACTACCATGGGCTAGAATGTCACAATCCCGAAGTAGTCTGGTGCATGAATCCCAGGCTGCCTTTCACATTTCAAAGCAAGAAGATCAGCAAAAAATCATACAGAGCCCCTTTGCATCAAACCAGTAGAAAGGACAACTTGCCTCCTAAAACTGAGTGAATCAAAGATAGAGAAGAAAAGCAGTTGGCCCTGGAAAATTAGCAAAACCAGATTAAGGTGAAAAAGCTGTCCAGCCACTGAAGGACCCAGTGTTATAGAAGGACAGTAGACTCCTAGGTCTCTCTAGGCAAAGGGTGTGAGAGTTCTTACGAGAATGGTCTGTGTTTGTATATATGTGAACATCAACGGTGCCAGTAGCTGACTCTCAAGAATATGTAGCATAGTTCCTGGGTCTTGTACAGCTCTTGTCAGGGGTGTAAGAGAGAGTGAAGCATTCCCTCAGAAGACAGCACAGGAAGGAAAAGGAGGAGTCTACTGGGTGTAGAGTTGGAGGGACTTGGGACCCGTAGGTCCATCTACACTGGCAACTTACGTTGACTTAAGGACTCTTAAGTTGACCTACACAAAGCCGCGTCCACACTGGGCTTTTATTAAGTTAACTTAAATGCTTCCTTAAGTCGACTTAATAACACCATCTCTGAAGGTCGACTTAAGCCTTAAGTCTACTTCTTAAGTCGACTTAAAGCCAGTGTAGACAGGGAATAGAGCTAAGTTGACCTTATTAAGTTGATTTAAAGCGAGTGTGGACGGCTATGTCTACTGTTAAGTCGACTTAGCGTGTAGCCATTCTGTTAAGTCAACTTACCAAGATCGACTTTAAGTCGACTTTAAGTCCACCTTAGTAAGTCAATTTAACAGAGTTCACTTAACTTTACAAGTGTAGACATAGCCTGTGTGCCCCAATGTTTGATTAATTCAGAGAAGTTGTTGATATGTATTTATACTTAGTCAAACCTTCAACTTTCCTGAGGGCTTCCTGACATCACTGCAACAGAACACAAAAATACTGCAGTGCCTAATGCTTTGTTTTTTAACCTCACCTCCCAGTGACAGTGATCGTAACTTGTCTGGTGGTTCAACAGAGTTACATGTTCACAGGCTTATCCTTTACAAGTTTCATTTTTGGAAACCATTGTCTTGGATAATTCATTGCATAACAACAGTGATAAAATCAGGCTGGATGGCTACAAGAGAGTACTACTATTTGGGTTCCAGGACTGGGTGGGCTCTTCCCCAGTCTACGGGGAGTAGCTACTGAGCCCAAGACTCAACTGATAATAGGAGACAACAAATGAAAAACCAGGAACAGGCGTGAAGGTCAAAGAACTAAATGGAGGGAAGCTGAAAGGAACAGTGAGCAAAGAATCCGAGACAGTGCCCACTACCCCTTCAAAATAGCAAAGGAGTCAGCGGATGTGGCCCACAGGAACTCTGCCTGAATGTGTGATCAGACAGAAGAACAGAAATAGGCCCCACAGTCTCAGAGCACCTCCTCAGCCAACATCCTCTCTCTGGTATTATAAATGACCATCTTGGCCAAAGCGAGGAGGAGGTTGATGGGGAGGTCGAACAACTTTGTCAGCTGTAGAATGTTAAAGGCCCCTTTTCCAGCAGGCTGGGGAGAGATTACTGCAGGTCAATTGGAGGCAACTAAGCCCAGTTAAATGCTATTCAAGGCCTGTTAAAACCCTAGCTCTTCTAGAGGGTAGCTGGGAGAGACTCAAACTATCACAAGGCTTGTGATGATAGGGAGAGAGATTTCACCAGTGCAAAAGACAGAACTTCTCCCCATAGGGAGAAACACAAAGACACCAATACCCAGGCACCAGCTTGGAGGAAGGACTGATACAACTCCTCCCCAGGGCTGCACCCCCAAGACTACAGCCCCAATGAAGGAGCCAAGAAAAGATACTCCGTTTAGATTTACAATGCCCTCCCCATCTCTGTTATGTTGACTCCTTGGAATTTACTTATATTCAGGGAGAAATCAGCACGAAACACCAAGAGATTGCAAACCTGTGAAAAGAACTCGAGTTAACCTAAAATCACCAGGACTGACTAAGCTATCCCCTAATAGTCTATTGCTATGGTAACAAGCTGAACTCTTTCTACAGCACACAGACAATTAGGCAAAACTCAAAACACACAACACCCTCCCCCTGGTGAGGTGGAAGGGCATTCCTCAAGCCCAAACCAAGGCCCACCCAGAAAACTCTAGGAAAGCGGTGCTGAGGAGAGAGGCAAAAAGACTCATCCAGGTTGGGGCAGATTTACTCCAGGCCCATCCTGCCAGAGGAGGCAGCCCTAGCTCAGCAAAATTGAGGGGTGCTTTGCCACACAAAATCCTTTTGATCTTTATTGGTTAGTCAGTATAAATAAATATGTGCTTCAAGAAACATTAATCTCATTTAGAGTGGAAATTCTGTGGACAGTCAGGTGAGAGGATGGAGCAAAATATCTTGAATAATCAGCATATGTACAGATATCACCCAATTTATTGGTTGAGCACTAGCCAGTGTTCAGGGAAAGTTCAGATCTGGAAACTGTTTCTAATATCTACAGCCAAATGGCAGAGGGATTTGAAGCATGAACTGCTGCCCTGCTGATGGGAGATCTATAGGCACTGGGGACAGGGCAATTGTATTCTAAATGTCCAGTGAAATAATCTAGTTCAACCACAAGTTATTGGGCTCAGTGCAGAAATCCCTGGTGAAGTTCTCTGGCCTGTGTTAGAGGAGGTCAGACTGGAATGATCTAATGGTCCCTTCTGGCCTAAAAACTATCAACTCAAGAATTTTGCAGTACCTTGAAATGCTTTAGAAAACCTTCCAGAAGACTGATTCATCACGAAAAATCTTTGTTTTATCCTTATCATTATAATCTGATGAACATAAAGCAAAATATATCTCTGTGCTGCCTTACACTGAAAACCCAGCACAGTCCTCTTCAAGTGCCCATATCCCAATGGAATGCTGTCAGTTGCCAGCACACGGAGGTTGGAGCAGCCAAATGTAAAAATGGTGGGTTTTCTTAAAAAAACCTCATCTCAGAAAAATGCACTGACTTCAGTTGGGTTCATAGTTTCATGCAGGCATCTGGATTATACACCAACTAAACTGGGTTGAAATTGTTGTTTGTCCAAGGCAAAGGCTTTGTAGCCAATTGACAGTGCTATGTGGTTAGCCAAATGCTAACTTGAGCCACCCTAAAAAAGAGACTGACTCATAGGAGACAGATTTAATGTACACGCTGAAGAGGCAAGAGAGCTTGCATTAGACGAAACACTAGACAACAAAACAGCAAGGTGGTGTTTCACAATCTGCTTATAAAAAAGACCTAAGGGTATGTCTACTTTGCAGAGAAAAACCCATGGTGCCAATTCTCAGGTCAATCGATCCAGGCTCGCAGGGTTCAGGCTGCAGGGCTAAATATAGCAGGGCAGATGTTCCCAATCAGGCTGGAACCCAGGCTTTGAAACCTGGCTGTGGGGGAGGGTATCAGAGCCCAGGCCCCAGCCCAAGCGGGTACATATATCTGCTATTTTTAGTAGCACAGTCTGAGCCCTGGGAGCCCCTGTCAAGGCTCTGAGACTCGGCATCACTATTTCTTTGCACTGTAGATATATAGATAGGCTGTAGTTTTGCCTGCTGAATCCATTTTTGGTTTAGCAATAGACCACACAAAGTGGAGTCTGAGTGGCAGGCAGAGGAAGGTTTGAAATCTGATTCATTGTCCTACTCATGATCAGAGGCAGTTCCTCATATGCCACGGTGATGAGCATGAACTAAATGCCTAAATAGATTCATTTGGGCCTTTTAATATTGACTAAAGATACTTGTAGGTTTTTGTGGCATAGCTTTGTACTTATGAGGTAGCTATCCTGTGATGAGTCCATACTTTTTCTCAGTGTTGCATATAGAACACATGCTATGATGCCTGTGGGCCTCTTACTTGTAACGGAGACAAAAAATTATTATTGGAACCCAGAGATAATTAAAACCAAGAATTGTTTTAAAAGAAACATGAGCCAGTAAACAGCCCCTAGAGCTGGCATAAATCTATTTTATCTGTCTACGTGCTTATACAACCTTAATTACCATAATTCCTGAGCAAGTTAAAAAAAAGTCCCCAATAACCTAATACCACAGCAACTGTAAATAAACCCCTGTCTCAAGCCTCATGCAAACAAAGGGGAAAGGAAGCAAAGAAAAATATAGCTGCTCTTGGAAGTAAATTGAGGAAGGCATTAAAAAAATCACTGGGCCTTGATGGAGAAGTCTCTGATACTTTCCTCTAAAAAGGACTATATAATGGCCAGAAATTTCAGCCCAGCTGATTTCAAGTGCCATAGCAAGAAATAGATCAATAGACAATACCACAGATTGGTCCCGTATTGTTTTAAGCTTTAATACTACAATGGTCTTGGTGTGCACCCATTGGCAGCCAGTTATTCAATGCAGCTTGCCAGACAGTCAGCATCTCTGACTTAGAACAAAGGCCCCTGAGCAGTTATGCTGACATATTCTGTACTAGCTACGAGCTACAAATGCATTACTATGATCTACAGTAATAAGGGCAAACATCACTGAAGTGAGATACATGCCTGGAATAAAGTTCAGAGTTGAAAAAAGTCAATTCAACCACAGATAAAATGTGAGCTTCCATGTTCTAGTCACAGTTAAAACAACAAACAAAACCTCTCATATTGTGAATCCTATTAATTCCTTGAGTCAAAATCACTTCTTTAAAGAGGGTTGCCACTAACCATGCCTCTGGCCATATTTCTCCTGGCCAGAAGCTGTTTCACTGATTTATCAAAGGTGAATTCAGCTGCTTTAGATCCACACTGTAATCTCAGCTAGACAACAGAATAGCACTTAGATAGAATTGCTGCAGTCGGGATGATACAATTCTGGGTACCATCAGTGTTTGATGTTAACTTAGGCCATGACACTTTGTCAGCCCTCTTTGTGGATTTATATGCATAATAACCAAAGATGACAAAAGCCACTATTACTCATGGGTGGATTTTATTGTAGGTGGGGCGGGGGGGCTATGCCTCCTCAAAATCTTTTCCATAGCCCCCCAGATATTTCCTTGCCTCCTGGGAAAGCATTAGGCATGGCCTGCAAAAGCATCTTTCCTTGCTCTCTCTGGCTATGTCTACACTTGTAAAGTTAAGTCAACTCTGTTATGTCGACTTAACAAGGTCAACTTAAAGTCAACCTTGTTAAGTAGACTTAACAGAGTGGCTACACTTTAAGTTGACTTAAGTCGACCTTCTTAAGTCGACTTAACAGTAGACATAGCTGTCCATACTGGCTTTAAGTCGACTTAATAAGGTCGACTTAGCGCTATTCCCCATCCACACTGGCTTTAAGTTGACTTAAGAAGTCAACTTAATGCTTGAGTCGACCTTCAGAGGTAGTGTTATTAAGTCAACTTAAGCTATTATTAAGTCAACTTAAGGAAGCGCTTAAGTCAACTTAATAAAAGCCCAGTGTGGATGTGGCTTTGTGTAGGTCGACTTAAGTGTCCTTAAGTCGACCTAAATTGCCAGTGTAGACACACCCTCTGTGCCTGCAGCTGGCTGCAGAGGTAATAGCAAGGCTGTGAGCTTCACAGTACTTCAGATCTTGAAAAAAAAACCATTCAGTAGGTGGATGCAACAAGACAAACTCCTTAGAATCTGTGCTTAATCACTGACCTTTTAAAAAGGCAGGAGCAAGCCATCTGTGACACCAGTAGACACAGATCAATAGGGCTATGTCTACACTGGGTAATTTAAGTTGACTTTAACTAAGTCGACTTAAAGTCGACTTAATAAAGTCAACTTAGTGTGTCTCCACTTAAAAATAAAGTCGACTTAAAGGGGAACTTAAAAAGTCGACCTAGAGCATCCACACTGGATGCCTAGATCGACTTTGTGGGGCTTAGAGGGACCTAGGGTAGGTCCACAGGGGCAGGGGGGAACCCCTTGCCCAATGCCAGGGGGCTCAGCCTTTGCCCCATTGTACCTAGGTACAATGGGGCAAAGGGGGACAGGGACCCTGGCAGGGCATAGGGGCAGGGTGGGCAGACTCTGCCCTGCCCTGTGTGGGGGCATGCCAGGCTCTCCCTTCCCCCCCCCCGGCAGGGAGGGCATTGGTGTAGCCCTGGGGTAGCCCTAAGTCGACTTAGGGCTACCCCATGGCTACACTGGCTTAAGTCGACTCTAGGGAGTCGACTTAAGCCTTAGGTCTACTAGAAAGGAGGTTTAATAAAGTCGACTTAATTTTAATTGTCGACTTTATTTTCCTTAAGTCGACTTAATTTACCAGTGTAGGCGCAGCCTAGGAGCCCATAGGTCCAAATTAGGTGATAAATATCCTCACAGACTGCCCAGCTCAGCCCAGCTTTGGAAGTTTCAGGTTACCAATTAGGTCTACATAGGCTGTTACAAATACTGTGAATGGGTTTTTTACCAAATCCAGGGTTGCCTTTCTAGGACCTGCTTTTTCCCTTCTGTGGAGTTGCTATTCTTTTGATATAATGCCTCCGAGTCCTTCCCTCATCAGGAAGACAGCTATGTCATTGTGCATATGCACCTAAATGTTTATGTAGGATAGGACGCAATCCAGACAATTATTTTGAATTGGTGTAAACTGGCTGGTATAGCTTGTAGATAGATGTGGTATAATATAGAAAAGACTTATGCTTAAAAAGTTGCAGGGAATGAATCTGGTTTACAGCATTTATTTTTGTTCAGAAATAATTGTGATTTACAGTCTCAATAGAAATGGAGTAGTATATCTGTGATTGGTATACATTGTTCCCATACATTTCACATAGTTCACATGGGGACAGACAAACAGACCTGTCTTCCTTTTCATAGACAGTCGAGAATTGCATAACAAAGATAATGTACATTAAGCTCCCCTCATCCATTCTCTAGAAAGGAGAGGCAGAGTCAACGAGTGAGGAGAGGTGGTGGTAAAGAGAGAAGTACAAACATTTAGAACTGCAATGGACAGAAGTGCTGTGTGGGGGATGCAGGAGGTGCTGAGGGTGAAGGGCCATGGCTTGTGGCATGGTGGAGGTGGTGCATGGGGTGGGGCCAGGGTGGGGGTCCTGTGTCCCATAGATCTGCCTTCCCCAGGGGAAACTCCAAAATCCACCCACGCTATTACTATATACAGGTAGGGCTCTTGGGGTAATTTATTAGTCTGCGTCACTGAGTGAAGCCTCCTTTGAAGCAGCAATAAGGACTCTAGTCCAACCCAGTTAATTGATCCAGTCTGTTCATCACTACCTCGTGGTCAATAATATTAAAAGCAGCTTGACAGAGTTGGCGTTACCTTTATGGAAGGCTGGCTTTCAGATAATGTCATCCCAACCATCAGCTTTTCTGGAAACAGAGCGGAAGATGTCAATGAATCCCATTCAGTCCAGATATTCCTGGAGTTATTCACCTGCCACCTTCATGATCACCTTCCCAAGAAAGGAAAATGTAAGAATGGACAATAATTAGGTCCCTCAGAATCTAGTGATGGTTTCTTAAGTGGAAGTTGACAACTGGCATATATCAGCTGTTCTGAGATCTTGACCTGCCTGAAGGAAGCACTGCTAGTGGAATTCATCCACCAGGATAATGCAACAGTGGTGGTTTTCAAGAGCCAAGAGGGGCCAAATATCTTAAATCTTGAATCTAAATTCTCAGGACTCATTCTGAACACTGTTGAGGCTCTGTAGAAAGGTAAAATAACTGTGAGCTGTATTAATCGTGTCTGCATTGTATGAGATCCACCTGGCACTGGCTAACATCCAATAGTCCTTTCCAAGCACGTAATGGACTCAGTGCATAACCATGGATGGATTTCCTAGGCGCACGTTCCTTATTGGCTCTTCCAAAGTTCTTTTTAAAATTCGTCAGGGATTTGCCCAGAGCATCATTGTCCTGTCTGGAGGTGGTGTCAGAACAGTAGTGGGGTAATGCAGAGAGGCGTGTATATACCACCACCCATGCTGTATCTATGTTGTGGCTTGACGATATATGTGTCAGTCTTCAGAGATGTCCATCTATTGCCCTCACCATTACAATATTCCTTAAGAAGGAGAATATTTTTAGAGGGAAATATTTTCAAAGAGGCCCGAGGTCCTTGCAAACACTCATGCCCATCCTCTGATTGTCATGAGTATCAAATTGTTGTATGTACAAGTGAATAATTAGGCACCTAGCTAGTCATTTGCATAGGCAACCAGCTGATTTTTACAAGAGCAAACGTAGACACACAGTTGTCCGAACACCGAGTCTGTTTCAAAAATTTTACCTTCCCTTGCCACGTTATTGTGCACTGGAACAACTCTTGTTTATCGGTTCTGCCTTTTCTGTTGCTCTTCAGAAACCTTCAGCAGTAGCTACGTCTTAAGGTGTATCCCTGGCTGATGTGCTTATTTGTTCGCTCACTTGCTGTCTCTTGTGCACTGTCTCTTTTTAGTTATTAAAATTATCTCAGTAAATGATGTTTCTAAACAATCAGGGACTTTCCTGTTCTGAGTGTCTTACAAAGACATTTCTGCAACAACCCAGAAATCTATTTAAAGAAAAAAGGGAACAGCATGTTTAGAACAAGCTGAAAAACTAAGCATGATCGAAACTTCTCCTTTTTTTTAATTCAAAAGTGTGTCCTTCCCATATTTTTAAGGAAAACGTGCCTATGTGCAACAGTATTCGATGCCTGGTTGTCTCTGAAAGGAGAGGTCATCTGTAAATATTTTAATGGTAGAAGGCAATGACAAATCGTTCCTGTTACTCATCCGGACTGAAGTGTAGCTGATGATTAGTGTGCAGTTTCCTGAGCTATCACACTTGTATTGGCTAGAACAATATTTCCAGAGAACAAGGTATCTGACTGATTTTGTACTTAATTTAGCACAGAATGTTTACAGCTAGCAGATGAATCAAGTCTGAGAGAGCCTCTTCATGTGCTCACATTTACAATAAAATAGGAAGAGGAAAAAATCAGTGAGTTTTTAATGGTTAAAATAAATATTTTATTATAAAAATATGCAGAAAATATAATTAACAAAATATGTAAGGGGTATTTTTAACAAAAAATAATTAGGGAAATGTTACAGATTTAGTAAATATTTAAAAAAAAATTAAGGGTTTACCTATTTAATCTAAACACTTTATCAACACATTTTTGTGGGCTTTTTTTTTCTTTTAATCATTTGCTCCAGCTTCCATTTGTCACTTTGCTCTCTGATGTGCATCACAAGGGAAGGAGTTTGGTTAGATGAATGGAGTTGGCAGCCAGATTGCCTGGATTTTATTCCCTGCTTTGCTGCTGTCTGTGTGTGATCGTGGCTAATCAGATTAATTTCTTGGTGCCTTGATTTTTCGGTAAAAATACCGTAAGTATACTAGTACTTGTTTCAGGGAGGTAGCTGTATCAGTCTATTTTCAGCAAAAATGGTGAGGAGACCTCTGGCGCCTTGGAGACTAACAAGAAAAATGTGGGGGGCATAAGCTTTTGTGTGCTGAAACCCACTTTGTCAGATGCTAATACTTAATAATATAATATAATATGCTAATACTTAAGTATTCTCTGACGTGTTGTAAGGCCAAGGGCCTACTAACTCCTACATGGAAACCTACTGATTTAAGTCCCAATCTTGCACAGACCAAAGCACTTAAGCATGTTCTTAATTGTGAGCACTTACTTAATTCCCATTGACTGCCATGGGACTTAAGTACAATGCTTAAAATAAAGCACATGCTTAAATGCTTTGCTGAGTTGGAGCCTGAGAGTAATCTCATTGAAAACACCAGGACTACTCACTGGTCCCAGGTTAGGAAAGCATGTAAGCACATGCTCAAATCCAACTGAAGCCAAACTCCAAGCATATGTTTGTCCACATCCGCACCCATTTAGACACCGAGGTACAATCAGATATTTCAGACCAAACATTTCAGAGGTGGCCTCTTGGGCCTGATGTTTTAAGAGTGCTTAGCATCTACAGCTCCCATGCATTTCAGCTGGAGTTGTGGGTGCTCATCATGTCTGAAAATCAGTAGTAAGGTTGAGCACCCGAAATCAATAGGCATTTTTGAAAATGTTGGTCTAGGCATCTAAAAGAATGCAGTTGTGGACACATTTTATTTCCAAATTCATTTTATTTCAGCTACAAAACTGTCCCCTCACACTATTGAAGGCCATAAGATAGATATATATATATATATATATGTAGACCTGAGATACCAAATATTTTAACATATTTACTTCTGCAAAAGGACAGAGGTTCAGATAGGGGCAACCAACTCCACCTCTGATGGTATCCATTAATGCCAGTTTTGGGTACTCACCTTGCATAAGGAGGATAACTTCATCACATTCATTGACTCACAGCGAAGGACTAGGATGGGAAACCATTCAGATATTCCACCCACAAGAGAGATTTGTATGTGGAACATTAAATGTATTTATAGAATTTATAACAGACCAGTTCCAGCATAGACATCTACAATGGCATTGGGAGCCTGCATAACTACTTTTAAAGGTAGCATGCTTGACATACAAAGTAGGTTTAAGCATCAGAATCCAGCCTGCTTTATGTGGATTTAAACTCATAAGTATTTATCACGCCAAGGACAATTAAACATTCATTTGGAACATAGAAAATAAGAGGATGTAATGAACTTCTAGACTCTAGACCTGAAACAAATGATAGCCACAGTAACCTTTTAGCCTTTTCTGCAATATATTTGAAAGGTAATGGCAATAGGAAAAATCAGATTGATACTGGAAGGATAAAAGGGAAATATACATGTTTCTGATTTATACCAGTACATAAGAAGAATGATGAGCCAATGATAGAGAAGGGGATGAAGCTATTAGTGAAGTATCAAGGGTAATGGAATATGGGAGGATATGTCATGGGGTTAAGAGATTGATAAACATAAATTCTGGTCAGAATTTTATTTTCTCATGGAAGAATTCAGCTTTTTGGTAAAAATGAAATATTTTGGCTGAAAACGAAAACATTTTAATTCAGAAAAATGCCACTGCAGCGCCTCATGGGAATTGTCGTTCGGGTGCCTCATGCTCTTATTCTCCTCTATAAGTTAAGTTTCCCGCCTGACTTCATCTTCCATAATGCACCGGAGTCTCCCCTCTTGGTGAGAAAAGAGTGCATCCTGGGAAATGCAATCAGATTGGGGAACCTAGCACCTAGAGGAGAATGGGGACATGAGCCCATCAAACTGCAGTTCCCCTGAGGCACCACAGGGGCATATTGACATAAAAATGTTATGTTTTTTTAGCTTAAGTGTTTCGGTTTTTGGTTTTCAGTATCTGGTTTTTCATGAGTCATATATTCCAAGGTTATATGGGACCACTGTGATCATCTAACCTAGTGGTTTTCAATCCTTTTTCATTTGAGGACCACTAAAAAATTTCAAATGGAGTTGCGAACCCCTTTGGAAATCTTAGACATAGTCTGCAGACTCCCAGGGGTCTGTGGGCCACAGGTTGAAAACCATTGATCTAGTCTGACCTCCTATATAATAAAGGCCATAGAATTTCCCCAAAATAATTCTTTGATCATATCTTTAAAAAAAAAATCCAATCTGGATGTAAAAGTTGTCAGTGATGAAGAATTTGCCAGAACTAAATTGTTCCAAACGTTAATTACTCTCACTTTTAAAGTTGACTTAATAAGCACCCAGTGTGGACGCGGCTTTGTGTTGGTCGACTTAAGCGTCGTTAAGTCGACCTAAGTTGCAAGTGTAGACATAGCCCCTGAGTCTATCATTATTATAAGTCATGCTTTCTAATCCTTTAATCATCCTTGTGGCTCTTCTCTGAACCCTCTCCAATTTATCAACATTCTTCTTGAATTGGGGTACCAGAGCAGGATTCAGTTTTCCAGCAGGGGTCACACCGGGGCCAAACTTTTCATGGAAAGCTGATACTTTTCACGCACAAAAATTTGTTTAATTGAAAATTCAGTTTTCTGCCAAAACAGTTGTGAGAGTAATTTTTCATACAGCTTAAGTGTACTTTAACATTAAATTTGCTGAGAAATTCAAGATTTCTCAGGGAGTGCTGAGGAAAAAAGTTTTTTAAAAGCCTTTATAGATGTGAAACAATAACATTTCTTTATGTTGTTGAAGCAGCACTATGCACTAAGAGTCCCTAATGGTAAGGAGCCAGAAAGTAGGTTTTAACTGACTGCCCCTCCAGTTGCTTGGCATTGCCAAAATAATGCAAAACAACTGTAGAGGGGACCAGAATGTGGCCCTCTGTGTTGGTAAATTTATTATTGTGTGAACAGCACTTGGATATTTTCTGGTTACTGTGGAGCAATTTGTAAATTAAAATGTGGAAGAGACAAGGCAAAGAAATGCTAAACATTTTTTGTTCAGAAAACTCTTGTATTAGTACATACTTCACTCAAAGATTTAATTATGTCAATGTGCAGTCACCAGGTCATTTAAATTGCAGCTTTTTCTTCATGTTTGTTGTTTTGAAAACCCTCTATGAAACCAATGTCACAGAAGTTGGTCTTGCCATCGAAGCAATGTACGTTGAACAGTGTGTTTTGAAAAGATTTAGCTGGTGAGGGGCACCTGAAGTGTGAAGTGAAGCCAACAGTTGCCTCTCTACTTTCTTACACAGCTTTATCAGAAAAATCATCTGGGCCTGATGTTTTCCCTGATGCTAATCTCCTAATAGCTTGTTTTGCTTCCTCTGTGGTGAAGGGCTGGTCCAGTCTTTCCTGGGATTCACACGATAAACTAGAAATTTTTTAACCTGCAATAGAAATCCTATGCTTCCTCACTAACCTTTACTTTCAGAGGTCTGTGTGTTAATACTGGATCAAATGGAATGAGAAGGTATTATTTGTCTCTTGTATGGTGAGAATTCCTTAGCCTCACAGGGATCTTCTAATGAAAGTATCTGATCCTCTTGCTATTTTTTCTTTTAATTGCAATGCCAAGATCTTATCTTTTTATTACCCCCTTATTCCGATAACTGCTCTACTGGTTCACTCTCCACAAATGACTTGGCTAGGACAGCAGTTCATTTTTCCCCCTTCCCTTAGCCTTAATCATTTGCCTAACAACTGAATTCTGCCAAAGTGGTTCATGAATCCCTTCCAGTGCTGCTGTCTCCTTCTCAAATGCCTGCTCTGTGTCTGTCTGTCTCTAGTTTCCAGGCACAGAGCAGGCTTGTGACTCCTTCTCTAATAACTGCCTGAGGTGCGGGAGACCACTTTATGGGAATTCAGGGAATTCACACAAGCCTATGTTAAAATAACAGTAAACCAGAAATTTGGGGAGGAAGGGAAATATTGCATGTGAAGCATATGCCCACCACACTCTTAACTCAGCCTCATTGTGGCTTTGCATTGCAGTACGTTTAGTGGTATAAGGTACAGAATGTGAAAAAGATGGTCTTGTGGATAAAGCGCAGCTGGGACTCAAGAAATCCGGGTTATCTTCCTAGCTCTGCTACAGACCTCCATGTGTGTGACCAAACCAGTTTGAACTCCAGTTTCTCTCTTTGGCTCAGGCTTCCCTTTCTCATTCCACATGGGATGCTGCGGCAGCAGGTGGGAGGAGCTCACGGTGGAGGGCAGATTCTGGAAATTCCCAGACTCTCAGGGTTCCCAAAGCAACCAGCAGCCAGACAGTGTGCAAGGGATAGGTAAGTTAGGGCCTTCTAGGAATCCCTGATCCCTCACGGAATCCAGAAAGACCAATCTTATAGATTGACCTCACTCCACATAAGAAACTGCAGCAGCTAAGAGGCACCTTCGTAGCCTCCTGGCACGATTCAGTCAATTCTGAAATTTGTTCTGTCTGAGGAGATGATGTGTGTGGGGCTGCTGTTCCCTTCATTCCACCCCTCACCCACCACTGCTGCACCTTTCCTCACCAGCTTTGTTTCTCACCCACCACTGTTCCCTTTCTTCCTCCCATTCACCTCCTTATCCATTTGCTCGCTTAGTCAGGCAATCCCTTCCCAGCTCCACTTCAACTTCCACTGCTCCTGCACTAAAACATTTTGAAATGGAAATAACAGAGAGATAAAAACAAAATAGGCAATAAACCATGTCATATTTCTTTCTTCTCTCTTTCTCTGGTTTTGTCTTTTAGACTGTAAATGATTTGGGGTAGGGACTCTCCCTTACGTGTTTATAGAGCATCAAGCAGAAGGCAGCCCCTATCCTGATAAGTGCCTCTGAGCACTACTGAAATATAAAGAGTCATTCTATAGCATGGAGCTCAATATATTTCGCTATCACAAAGAAAATATCTCAAGGGGTTTTGTGAAGCTTACCTATTAAAGTCTATGGAGTGCACTATATGATGTGTGTAGCTATGAAATTGTTGTTTCTTTATGTTTTGGGTACAGCACCTTTAAACGGCTGCATGTTGCCTCTAACAGAGAGAGCTGCCCTTTTGTTCTGAGAGCTGCCACAGTCTGTTTCAGACAAACACACACACTGTGCTCTCTCACGGCATCTTCAGTCTGGTTCTTTTATGCTGCATTCCATAATCAAAAATAAAAGTAATTCAGGATGAAGACATATGGTTACTCTCTGTCTGTGAAAGAAAATACCCCATTTATTATGTGTTCAGGAGGGAAGGAGTGTGAGGTATCCTGAAGAGAAATTCCTTTCTTAGATGCAAATGAAATTTATTTGTTGTTGTCCTGCAAAGAGGAACTACAAGATTCCAGTAATTTTATTTTTACTAATGTTTGCTGAATGTTCCCAATACACAGTCTTAGACAGACATCCAGCATCTTGTGTCCTGTAAAATGTATTTGTCTCCTTTCAAGTCCTGCGATATGCTTTTCCATTACATGTAGGCTGGAGTTAAAGGCAGTAGGATCATGTCACAGACATCAGAGTCCCTGTGAAGTACGGAGTTATCCATTACAGGAGGAAGTAAGTGTTTGTCCTTATGTTTTGTACAGCATTCACACAATTAGCATTTACACAATTAACATTTGTATACCATTTATACTCCGGCTGCCAGGAGTATTGCTTGTACTGTCAATTTTATGTATTTAATCTTTCAATTGGTTTAATGTGTTCATTGGACTCTCTGGAGATATGTATATGAATTTTAAAACAAAAAAATATAGTAACAAAACTGACAAATAGCTCCCACTAGAAGAACTCCTTTCACATCACAATTAAAACTCAAACCATGTGTCTCAAACAAAAGTCTGAGTAATTAGATGGGCTGTGCCTATGCCCTGAGTGTAGTCCAAATTGGGCTTTATTACCCATTGTGGGGGAGAAAAAGTTCCATAGTTAATGTCTGAGTATCCCCAACCTCGAGTCCCCTACAGTCGAATCTGAGGTCTGTTAGCAAATATGCCTCAGCAGACAGCTGTTGGGATGATACATATGTGTCGATGATACATACCGTTGTGTTGCCAGCCCTAAGAGTTCAAAAACCATGAGTCAGGCCTGAAAAAAATAAAAAACAGAAATACTATAAAATGTTAAATATAAAAAATATTGGATGCTCTTTCATTTGTCTTCTTATTTTTGAGCCTTTAGAATTCACATTTTAAAATGTTTGCTCTACAGCATGAGGGCTAGAAATGTGCTCTTTTTAAATGAAAGTTGAGATTCTCACACAATCACAGGAGTTGGGATTTAAGAAAAACTAGAGCAGGTTAGAATAATTCTGAAAAAACAGTTTTTCACTGAAAATGTATTGGTTCATCAAAATTGAAATGTTTTGCGCAACACTTTGATACAATGCCTTTGGAACCCAGGAAGTTTTTGAAAACTGCCTGCCTGGTTTTCTCCCACCCCACCAAGGTCCATGGCTTCCAGGGCAGCGAGCCATGTGGACTGCCAAGGATCTCAGGGATTCCAGGGTCTGTGAGTCCATAGCAGTCAGCTAGGCAGTTGGCCCCATTGCCGATAACTCCAAGGCTTCCAGCATTGATCGCCCTGAGGAAGCCAACCAGGTGACTTGCCCCTAAATTAGCAAAGCCACGGTTTTCCCTTTTGTCAAAAATTCTGATTTTTTTTCTGTTCGTTTCATTTTGAATCTAGATTAAACTAAATTTCAAAATACTGTAATTGTTTACTGAATGAAATTCCCTTTTTTCTGCACAGGTCTAAGAAAAAGCACAAAATACTCCGACTCATTATCAAATCATAAACATTGGCAACACTGATCTCTAAGGGCTTTTCTACATGCAGTTTTTATATTGATTTAACTAAACTAATAGAAAAATTGTTTTAGATAAATTGGTGCAACTCTGTGGCATGGACATTGTTACACTCATATAAAGGTGTTTATATGGGTATAATTTCACAGCAGTTTTCAGAGATACAGCTGTTTTTGCTCTTCACATTAATATAGCTCTAGCTGATATTTTCTGCAGTGCATGCTAATCTGAAGGACAATTACTTTTTAAATGTGTCTAGCGGTTAACAGTGAGCAGAAGTGCCAGAACATTGCTTATACAATGACAAACCAGTAGAATCAATATAAATGGAACCCGGAGTTGCAAGTTTTCTAAACATAATCATTAATGTACAAATAACGGACATAATTTTAGAAGCCAGTCACCCAAACTCATAAGGCACTTGGTAGCTATAAGCTATACATTCCTTAAAATGTAATTTTGGGTCTCTGCCTCAATAAAGAACCATTTTATACAGTGAGAGCTATGAACTGATTGATTATATAATCTGCGTAGATGCTAAAATCAGGGCTGAGATGTATTTCTGAGACATTATTGACAGGATCTCACAGTCAACAGCAGCAAGAAGCACTGTTTCCCTGTTCCATTAGGGATATTATGATCCAACCCTTTTTGAGAGGAGCCTACTATATCTTTGTTTTCAAAATGGAAAAAGCATCACTGTTTTTAATTTGCTGTCTAACTATGTTGCCACACGCACACAAGACACGTACACACACTGGGCATACAGAGGCAGAAAACTAAAATCTTGCACTGCCATCCTGTGGCAAAAGGTAGTAAAATATTATATTGTCCAGCTCATTAGAATCAGATTATTATCTATGAAATGTGAACATTGGACTGCTCTGGGAGAGGGGAAGCAGTGTTACCAGGAGAGCTACACTGAACTGGTGATAATGGAAATCAATTTCTTACTTCTCAGAAAAGTAGACTGGGAGTGTTATGAAGGTGTGATGCCCTCAGCTTTATATGAAGGGAGAAGGACTGGCTTTTTGATACTCAGACTTAGTCAATATTAGGAACTTATTCCAAAGGGGTAGCCGTGTTAGTCTATTGTAGAAAGACAACAGAGTCTTGTGGCACTTTTAAAGACTAACAGATATATTAATCGCATGAGCTTTCGTGGGAGAAAATCCCACTTCGTCAGACGCTTTGAAGATTTTCTCCCACGAAAGCTCATGCGATTAATATATCTGTTAGTCTTTAAAAGTGCCACAAGACTCTGTTGTCTTAGGAACTTATGTCAGTCTAAATACATCACTCAGTGCTATGTCGATGGGAGGGCTTCTCCCATTGACATTGGTACTACCTCTTGGGTATGCGGAGTACTTATACTGATGGGAGAAGGTCTGCCGTCAGTGTAGGTAGCATCTTCTCTAAGCATTACAGTGGTTCAGTTGCACCGATAGAGCTCTGCCACTGCAGCACTGTGTCGACAAACCCTCAGAAGCAGACCCTACAAGGTCCTGATCCTGTCTGTGCAAGGATTAGAAACTTGCTTGTTTAAACTTGGCTGTTGCAAATCAAGTTCCACAGCATGACCATGGTGGAGAGGGATTTGTTCTATTATTTAAACAAAATTGTAAATCTATGACACGGTTTTATAAATGTCTCTGTTCACATCGCTTAGAAAAAACAAACTATGCTAAAACACTGATGGCAACAACCATGAAATAATGGAGTACTTTTCTGATCTTATCGTATGGTAGGAGATGGAACACATTTTGCTTTCAATTATTCCAGTGTAAATGCAGAGTAATTCTATTGACTTCATTGGAATTACTCCAGATTTTATATCAGTATTATTGAGAGCAGAATCTAGCCTAGGCTACTCTTTTATTAATTTATCTCTGCTTTGCAGTAGTGCCTGGAGTATAAACACCTTCCAAATAGAGAAGACATGCTACCTGCGTTCTGATGAAAGCATAGTTAATTCAGTCAAGGTATGCTCCTATGACTGAGTAGTGTTTAGAGACATATCACAGAAGTCAGTGTGTGCTGAAGTTTTCTGCACTCTGTAGGATCTGGCTCTTAATGCCGTTTAGGGGTGGTGGTTATTGGTTTGTTTTGTTTACTTGGGGGCAAGAGGGAGTTGGTTTCGTAGACATGAAAAGAGGGTGAGCATTTTGTAAATATGTCATAAATTCCTGTTCACTGGTTAAATGGATTGTTTTCCAATGAATCACTACAGGGCTTTAAATATATTTTACAAAGGGGAACAAACCAAAAGGAAAAACCCATAAGTCAGCCAGTAGGGGAAAGAGAGAAAAAGAGATGTTATGTAGCTAAGGTGCAAAATATGAAATAAAACAGTAGAATGTGTATCAGAAAGTCTGGTCCATAATTTAATGTTGCAAGGGGATGGTTCTAACTGACACTTGAGACATGGCTTTATTCTAAAGCCTTTAGATTAGAATTTACTGTTTCAGAAAAATGTCGATTTCGTATGGTGAGCACTGGACCCTGGACACCGACTCTTTTCTCTTTTAAGCTGTGGGACATGGAAGCATTTTTTTCAAACCAAAATTTGGAGGACATGCATTTACCTGTCCTAAATAGTTGACAACCACATTTGAAACTGAATCCCACACCTGGCTTCCTAGTCCTTACCATGTCTCCTTCAAGGTACTGGTTCCATAAAATACGTAGTAGGCCTGTGTTAACTCAGGAACTGCCTTTCCATCTGCGTCATGCTGTGAGCAGCTAGCAAGCGGTGGCTGAGGGGAACTCAAGTAAAACTATTAAGAGTGGCAAGGCTCTCTCAGCTGAGGGCCCTAAGTTATGGAACTGCCTGGTAATAGAGACCAGGATGAGCCCAGCTTTGCCATGTGTAGGGCATGATGCAAAATAATGGAGTGGAAAAATAACGAGCAGCATTCATAAGGAAGGCAGGGAATTGTGGCTAAAATAAGGTAAAGGAAGGATTTTGATCCTATTTTAGGCAGAACTTACGGTAATTCTCAGTGTATAAACTTATAACAATAGGTACCTAAGTAGCACAGATTGATTAGAAAGAACTCATTCCCACCATCTCAACCACTTAGTCCTAGTTTTATAGTCTCAGTCTATAGTTTGAAGGACAACATTATGTAGCTATTTGGTGAG
This sequence comes from Pelusios castaneus, assembly GCA_007922175.1. Classification (NCBI taxonomy): domain Eukaryota; kingdom Metazoa; phylum Chordata; order Testudines; family Pelomedusidae; genus Pelusios; species Pelusios castaneus. Next base: position 36,451,523 of record ML685766.1, read on the forward strand.
CATACTAATTAATGCTGTAGCCAGCAGTATGTCATCTCTGATCACTCATGTAGGTATGCACATGTTCCCCATCTCACTTAAAACTACTGGTATCATTCTCACTTTTGAAAGGTAAAGTCCTCACTTGACCCTTCCTCGCTTACTAATATGACCATCCTGTTGCCAGTCTCTTTACTCAACAAGAAACTGAAGAAAATACTCCTATTTTATTGCATCTTTCAACACACCTTCCTTAATCCCTTTTGCTTTCCTTCAGCAGTCCTCTCACTCTAGGATGTTTCTTGACTTAGCTTCAACCTTGGTTATCATTTTGGTGCAGATGAAAAGGCACTAAATATATGTCCTTGTGAACCACTTCAATTTTTATCTTGAAATCTTCCTGTTCAAATCAGTGGATGATCAATGCTTTTATTTCACTCATCTCTCCAGTCTCCGTGACTAATGTAAAAGGTATATTTGCATCTTTCCAGTTGAGCATTCTTTTCTTTTGCTTCAACTATGGTTCTTCATTGTTTTCTCTTTCTGTATAAACAAGAATGATTAGATCTAATATTTTGCAATTCGATCTCACTCTGTAACAAATTCAGTGGCTTTTGTGCAGAGGAGCTATAGACAAATATTGTAGCATGTGGAGGCTTTCAAAGAAGTCCATTTGTGCCACCTTGTGGGGGTACATAATAACACAAGTCACTGTATCAAGCCACACTGCTACCATCAGCTTGTCTTGAATGTGTGTTCAGAAAGATAATTTCTTTTTAATGTTTAAAAGGAATGAGAAGTTCTTCAGGGCCTGTGACAGCAACCTGTAAAGGTTGACTGAGTAACTGAGTCTTATGAAAAATACCTAATAAAAGGTCTACTCCTTTCTTTAAAGCTTTGCAGCTAAGAGGAGGTCAGAGGGCAGACTATGGAAATTCACTGACCCTTCTGGCACCTTCCCCAAAACAGCCATAGCTGTGAGTGCAGAGGATATGCCAGAGCCTTTGGCTTTGTCTGTGCCAGGAACATTTTCCAAAAATCATCCACTTTTACTAAAACAGGTGAAACTCCATTGGTTATGCAACGTTAAGAGCCTTAGCATAGACAGCCCAGTGGTGATTAACATTTGTGAGCACCATGTTAACTCACCTGCTCAGAGCAAGTCTCCTATACAGTGCATGAAATGGTGTCAGCCGCTGTGCAGCTGGTTTGAGACAGATAAACTGCAGGGACTCATGTCAGTTTTTATGTTGCTGTCCCACATATACATTAGGGCTTTGAACTGGTGCAACCACATCTGTGTAGTTGTAGTGGTGCAAAAATGTCCTGTTGTGGATAAGGCCCAGTTGGGACCATTTCTTTTTTCTCTATTTTGCTTTCAGATTTCCTTAAAATAAGTAAATCAGAATGAAGAAGTTATGCTAATCTCTAGTATTCTTTCACAGAAGTCCATAAAGTTTCACCAAAGTTTCAAGAAATGAAATGCAAGAAACCATGCTAACTCATCACTGAGGTTGAATTTTCAAACAGAAACTGAGGTAGCAGGAAAGTTAAGATTCTCTTAGTAACATTAACTCATGACATTGCACATAAGTAATACAGTAGAACCTCGATTATCCGGGTTAATGACCGGCGCCCGTGAGCCGGATAATCAAAAAGCCCGGATAATCGAAGCTCCTGCTGACAGCCAACCAGCTGGGGGAATGGGGTGGCTGCAGACGCTCCCGGGGTGCTTCTGCAGCCACCCGAACCCCTCAACTGTGCTGGGGGGTGAGCTCAAACGGGAGCCGGTCCCCCAACCTCAGCCCCGGGGCTCCGCTCTCAGCAGGAGCTGCGGCGGCTTAACGCCGCAGCTCCTGATGAGAGCTGGGGGATCAGGTGGCCACAGGAGCTCCCTCAGAGCTCCTGTGGCCACCCGAACCCCTGGACTGTGCTGGGGGACTGGCTCCCGTTGGAGCCGACCCCCCCAGCTCAGCCCCGGGGCTCCGCTCTCAGCAGGACACCCCTGGACTGTGCTGGGGGACTGGCTCCAACGGGAGCCACAGAACTCCTTCTTTATTTTGGTTTTGCTAAGGATAGAGTATCCAATGAGGTGTATTTTATTTCAAGGGAAGGGGAGTTCAGTTTAGTGAAACAGACACAGAAATAGGTTAGCTATGGAGTATCTCTTTTTACCTTTTCACAAACCAACCACCCTTGTTTCTGTAGTTTAAAATTCCTTCAAAGCCTTCACTCATCTGTCATTTGAAAACCTTGTTTCCTCAGAGGTCTGTATCCACCAGCCCAATTTTTTACAGGCTGCAGTCCTATGAAGCTGATATCTAGAGAGTATGCCTTTGTTCATGACATGCAGTTATTTAAGTAGATGTGGTTTATTCTGATGTCCTTTTCTAACTGAAGACAGCAGAAAACATCTGCTTCTTGGTGTGAACCATCTGCTATTATCTGATACAAAGTCAAGCATTTTAACACAGTATATTCCTCAGAATTACACTTGCTGAACAGAACAGTATTACAGCTTCCCCTCCCAATGTTCTCAACACACTCCAACTCAGGGATTTTCCCTTGCACCTTATCTGGGATTGATCAGTGCAATTATTTTGTAAAGGTCTTTGTCAGTGAATTCAAAATAACTAGAAACAATAATTATTATTATTTAGGATTCAACTTGTAATCTTCCAGCTGAGATGCTGCCTTAGCTTTGCACAGTTACAGGTGCAGAGAAAGTAAAAAAAATGGTTTTTGTGTAGTTGTGTCTGTAGGGAGAGTGGGATGGGGGCAGAGGGTGGCTGAGCTAGTTCATTACTATTTGACGTGTGGAATACTCATTTAAATACTTAGCATTGTTGCAAAAGCTACCCTGCTGAGTTTTACAGAGGTCAGGAATTAGAAGCACCAGATATTAGGAAGGGTGAGAGAGGTTTTTCTTGCCTTACTGGAAATCACTCTTTCCCAGTGGAATAACATTGACATTTCTAACCCTGCAGGGCCGTGACATATCTGACTTTAAAGTCATGACATTTTTACACCTACAAAACCTGTCGCTGGTGAAGGTCTGAATCCTGCGCATTCTGGGCCTCAGGCAGGTGTCCATTTTTTGATGGTGTTGAGGGTGGAAAGAGGAAATAACTTTGTGTTAGGCTGATTTTTATAAAATAACAGCTGTTTGGGGTGACTGCTGGTTTGGAAGGCTAGAATATATATTGATGGAGATGAATTAATATGAAAAGGTCAGGTGTAGCTCAAAGGCGCATGATAAATTCATTTATCCCATGGTTCTGCAGTTTTGTCAAATGGACTTCACCTTCGCACATTGGGTCCTATGATAAGGGGCAACTGCAGTCTCACAAATGTTACTTGTTTAATGGAGCTGATCCCATAGAGACTGAGTAAAATGATACTCATGGAATTTTGGGGTACTTTGCGTGGTCTCTTAAGGCATGAGTTTGCTTCAGGGTTCCAAAGGGGTAGCCGTGTCAGTCTAGTTCAGCAAAACAAACAAGGAGTCTTCTGGCACTTTTAAAGGTTAACAAATTTATTTATCATATAAGATTTCATGGGCGAAAATCCCACTAATACTAATCAGGGTTGTTTCTAGTGGTGAGAACAACACAAATTACTACCAGAATCAAGAGATGATCTTGGGTCTCCACTCCCCTCTCCCAACAGGTCCAAAGGACCCATTGCTAGAGGGTCTCAGCTCTTTCCCTTTTCCCCATGACTACTTCTCTCCATGGGATAGAGGATTTTGAGTGGCCCTCCAGACCCTTCAGTATTATATCTAGACACACAGAAATTTACGGAGTAGTTTTCTTGCTTCCAAGTGATATATGTCTCCTTTCCTTTGACCTCTTTTGTCCTCACAACCAAACTTATGTACTCATGGGATCTCTTTTCTGATCCCTTCAGCATAAATGGGAACACTTGAAGAGGAAGAGGCTCAAAAATGTGAAGAGTAGGTGTCAGCATCCTCCCCATGAACACTTGCATTGGCACTTTGTGCTGCCAACTGCAGCACAGCAAGTAAGGGGAGAGAGAGCAGCGGGGCTTACTGAAGTGTGTGGAAAAAGTGAATGGGAGCCAATAATCAAAGATGTAAGTAACATTATTGGTCAGAATGAGAACTGGGGTGGGACTCTTCAAGCCAGCACATCCCATTGGAGTTCCTGCACTGGGAGTCTCAAAGTGCAAACCAAAGAGTTTTGTCACTCTCCTTGTTGCTGTGCATAGGTTTTAATTTCTCATATGAAAAGAGCAAAACATGGTCTTGCTGACCTTAATTTCAGACTAAAACAAAACAACCGAATCCATAAAGTTTCCCTGGGGGTGAGGAAAAATGTGTGACAAAGAACAGAGATTCACTGTGTAATACTCTGCATCTGCATTGAAAAACACTTTAAAGTTGCACATGGAAAAAAAAGAATGAACATGTCTTCTTTCAAGTATATAGGTACATTATACTCCCCCCCCCTCGAGCCCCACCCAAAGACCTATGCTAGAAGAACATTATTAAGGTTGTAAAGTCAAGCACTCAAAAGTTAGAAATGCCAGAATTAAGATTGCCTATATAACCTTAATTTGACCCCCTTATGTGTATGCATTTTAGTAGAAACTTGAATGACATAATCACATACTATTTTTTCCAAAGGATTCCTGCCTCATTCAGGGTGCGTCTACACTTACAAATTAAGTCGACTTAAGCTTGCTTAAGTCGACTTAATTTACTCTGTGTCTACACTACACTTTCCTTAAGTCGACTTAAGGAAAAATTAAGTTGACTTTATAAAACCTAGTTTTAAGTCGACTTTGCTGGCTAAGTCGACTTTAGAAAGTCGACTTAGCCAGTGTGGATGTGGAGTAGCCCTAAGTCGACTTTAAGTCGATTTAGGGGGTTCCAGGGCTTCCCCATTGCCCTCCCTGCCAGGATAGCTGGCACAGCCACAGCCTGGCATGCCCACCCTGCCTTTATGCCTTGCCAGGGTCCCTGTCCCCCTTTGCCCCATTGTACCAAGGTATAATGGGGCAAAAGCTGAGCCCCCTGCAACCGTGGACCTGTCCCAGGTCCAACTAGCCCCTACAAGTCGACGTAGGCATCCAGTGTGGACGCTCTAGGTCGATTTTGTAGGGTCCCCTTTAAGTCGACTTAAAATTTGAGTGTGGACATGCTAAGTCGACTTAAAGTGCAGACATAGGCTCAGTGCCTAGGTTGGACTTGCTCTGGGAAGAAAGCAGGGTTGTGTATTAAAGGAGATTGTTGTATGTAGGACCCCTGCTTCATTTGTTGTGGAAGTTAGAAGATATGTACGATTTGCAATTACTGGGACAGGTAGGTTAGAAGATGTCTAGTGAATGAGGCAGGGACTGCAGGATGAGTAAGGAGGGTCTCGTGAGTAAGGCAGTTGAGTGCTGCCTTGGAGGCACTCAAGTCAGAGTTATAAAGGGAAGAAGCATGCTCACTCAGTCACTCTGTGGGGACTGTACAGTGCAGTCAGGCCAGCACGAGCAGCTTTAAGAGCCTCAAGCATGCTCGTTGAGAATAGAGCTTTTGGAGAACTTAGATGATAAAGCCTAAGAAATTTCTACTGGGTATGTCTGAACTTTGATTTGTCAGAGGCTTGTAATTGGGGCTTCTGATTTTTGGTTCTACCCAACAGGACACCCCCAATACAAAAAGAAAGAAAGAAAAGAAAAAGATTTAGGTATTTATCCAATACATTCTGGAGAACACTAGAAATGGTTAATTGTATCAAAGGCTTGTCTATACAGCGCAGTTATGGGGGGGGGGGGGGAGTGATTTCTAAAGTGCACTTATGTGTTGCATGTTAGATCCCATTGGTAAGTCTAAAGGTCCCCAGTGTACTTCACTCTTGTGTTGTTTGGAACAGTATTATCTTAAAAGAGTGGTAGGGAACATTAGAAGAGATTACTCATTTCATTACACACTGCTGTAATGAGTGACATATATAATACACATTACTCATTACAATATCTGCTAAGAGAAAGACCTGGAAAATGCTGATAGTTCTTTGAGTGCTGCTCATGTCCATTCCAATATAGGTGTATGCTTGCCTGCATGCCCGGTACCCAGAAACGTTTTCCCCTTAGCAGTAGCCATAGACTCGGCCTCTGTGCCCCCTGGAGTCCCGCACCCATACTGCGGTATATCAGGCGCCACCGGGTCTGCGCCCGCTCAGTTCCTTCTTTCCACCGGTGATGGTACTAGAACTGTAGCTCCGCTCCACTTCAGGAGCACCAACTGTTCGCCACTAATTAGTTAGTTACCTTAGTTTTAATTATAGTGGTTAATTATAGGTTAGTTAGCTGTTAGTAGCCGTTAGTTGTTTGTAGCGATAGTTCACAGGATCCTCAAATGCTGAGATCCCCCGGTTTCAAGCCCTGCAAGGAATGCGGGAAGGCCTTCCCCCTGATTGACCCTTACGAGAGTTGCCTAAAGTGCCTGGGGGAGCCCCACCACAAGGAGAAGTGCAAGATCTGTAGGGCTTTTAAGCCCCGAACTCAGAAAGAAAGAGAAATACTCCTAAAGGAACTCCTGATGGAGGCAGCGCTTAGACCACCTCCGGCGGAGTCGAGGCCGACCCCGGCACCGAGCTTGGCGTCTTTGGACAGCACCCAGTCAGCGCCGGCACCGACCTCCGCTCTACCTTCGGCACCGGCTGCAGCCACCCATCCAAGCTGGCACCGCAGCAAGTCTCAAAAGAGGAGACCAAAAAAACAGAAGCACTCGGCGCCCGCCACAACTAGTGCACCTTGAGGCCAATCTCCAACATCCAGGGCACCAGCGCAGAGAGAGCCACCCCCGACATCTGGGAGCAGGAGGATGCCTCTATCGTTTCCAGTCCCCTCGACACCAGAGGCAGCTCAGGCAGCCAGTGCCTTGATGGCACTTCCCAGCCCCACACAGGAGGACCCAGCTCCATCTGCCCCTCCCTCTAAGGGCAAGCCTGCCATGGGACACCCAGCCTGGGTGCTGGGCTCGGCACTGCAAGCGGCACCGGGGCACCACTCCGACATCATTGCCCTGTCGGCGCTGACTAGACACACAGCAACCCAGCACCATGAGCATTCCTCGGCTCGGACCTGTCCAGCACCAGCATGCCATGATCCCTCCAGCTCGTGCTCTTTATCCCGGGGTTGACGCCCTTCCTTCTTTCCAGCACCGTTGAGTTCGCCTCCATGAAGGAGCCACAGAACCCGGTTGCCGTCAAAAACCCTGACTGTAAGGAAGAGACATAGGGAATCTCCGGCACTGAGGGACTGTGCCTCTCACTCCTCATCTAACCACTCCAGGTGCAGACGGCATCGGAGAAGATCCACTTGGAGCTGCTCACGTTCTCCACAGTACCGCTCTCCAAAAAGAGAGTGAGGAGAGAGCCACCGGGGGACCCGCTCCAACTCATTCAGTTCCCAGTCCTCATCAAGAAGTGGGCGTTGAAAAAACCCATCAGCACCGAGTTTACCGGCACCATGGTCCTTCCCGCCAGGACATGGCCCACAATTCCTGCAGTCAGTGGGGACACAGTCAGCCCCTGCTACAATGCAGGAGCGTCATCAGTCTGACTCAGAGGACTCCGAGGATCAAGAGGTCCTGTCCAAGGAAGGTCCCCAACCTCCACATCAGTCATCCTCTTCATCCCCCGACGAAGGGGTGGGGTGCAACACTTCTAAGCCTTTGGATGACTCCAAGGCATATCAAGATGTGCTTAAGAGGGTCGCATTGAACTTGGGGTTGCAAGCCGAGGAACTCAAAGAAGTCTCGGATGGTCTTTTTAATGTCTTGGCCACAGCGACCCCATTCCGTGTGACCCTCCCAGTACATGAGGGTGTACTGAAGATAGTGAGGTTGCTATGGGACACCCCGTCTTCCATAGCTCCAATTTCAAAATCTGCAGAGAGGAGATATTTTGTACCTGCTAAGGATTTCGAGTATCTCTTCACCCACCCAACACCAGGCACCTTAGTGGTGGATGCCGCAAATCAGAAAGAAAGATAAGGACAGCATGGATCCACCCCAAGGAATAAAGACTGCAAAAAATTAGATTTATTTGGCAGGAAAATGTATTCTACTGCCAGCTTCCATTTTCGTATCGCCAACCATCAAAGTCTGTTCGGTAAATATAACTACAATCTTTGGGAGTCTCTACAGCGCTTTGAGCAATCGCTCCGACAGGACCAAAGGGATGATTTTTCAGACCCTTCTGGAGGAGGGACTTGCTGTCGCTCGAGCAGCCCTTCAGACGGCATATGACTCGGCCGACAACGCGGACAGATCTATGGCCTCAGCAATCTGCTTGCACAGCTCTTCTTGGCTGCAGGCTTTGGGTTTGTCTCAGGAAGTCCAACAAACCATCCAAGACCTCCCCTTTGACGGCCCAACTCTGTTTTCGGACAAAACAGATGAAAAATTACATGGGCTAAAAGACTCTAGAGCCACTCTAAGATCACTAGGCATATATATGCTGCAGTTGTCAAGACGCCATTTCAAACCTCCTCCTGCGCATCAACCCCAACCCAGATACCAGCCCCAAAGGTTTTCTCCCTACAGGCGAGGGGACAAATCAAGACACTTGGGAAGGAGACAATACCAAGGGACCTCAGGTTCCGGGCCCACCATAGCCAGGGTCGCTCCAGTCATTCCGGCAACAATAACAGCAAGCAGTGTAGATGGGGAAAGCCCTTAAGTTGACCTAATTGGCCTCCAGGCCCCCTCCCAGCTCCCCACAATTCACCACTCCGTCGACCTAGCACCTGCCAGTGTGGACTCAGGTAGTTGACAGGAGTTTTCAATGTGGACTCTCTAAGTCAACTTAACAAGGTCGACTTTCAGTCTACTTAAAGGTGACCTTTTTAAGTCGACTTAACAGAACCTCCAGTGTAGATGTACCCCTAAGTTCTACAATTTTTAAGTGTTGGAAGTGCCTGGAAAAATAGCCAATGTTGGCATAAAATAGATCTTGAAAGAGTTCTATGGAATATGGGCATGGTTTATGCATCAGGCCCTTTATATCAGATGATCATCTGAGTACCATGTTGCTGATTGATAGATATGAACATGTTTTTATGCCTCTTATTCTAATCAGTCTGGAGCTTTGACAGTGAACACAATCATAGATATGTCCTCATTTGAAGTAAGAAGTAAATATTTTGACTGCTTTTTTGTTAATTATGTAAAGTAGTCTGAGCAATAGTGGCAAACCATACAAATGAAGAGCAAGAAGTTCGACAGAGATGCTGTTTATATATGGAAATTTATATTGGTTTTCATTTGGTAAATATAGCAAATTGCCAAATGAGACAAACATTGCTTCAGCAATCATATGCAATTGAATTCTGTTCTGTTGGTCCCTGTTTGCCATGATCATTTGGCTATTTGGAGCTAATATTACTTTTCAAAAGCTTTTCATATTGGATTTTTGCCTCATTTATACCAATTTTCAGTATTAAGAGTCAGATTGAAAATGATTTAATTGGTATTTCAAAGGCAGAGAAGAATTTAATCTTTATGACCTCCATGGAATTTAAACACATGCTTAAAGTTAAGCATCTGACTGAGGAATCAGGCTCTGTGAAAGGAAGTATAATCTTCTGGTGAGAGCAATTCTTCTGGGCAGGGACTATCTTGTCCTATACATTTTATACATAGGGGAGGCCTCAAATCTGATTTGTGTTGATTTGTGTGTCTAGGGAGAACTGCAGTATCAATAATAATAATAGTAAAAGTAATAATAATAATAAATAAATAAGGCATAGGTTATTACTCCCAGTAATACAAACATGTATAATTTCCACTCATATTTTTAAAGACATATGTTTCGGAGGGTGTAAAAAGGACCCCAGTCCTGCCTGACATAATTGCCTTTTTACTTGAATAAGTAACTGAGTTTTGACTATATATAGTGACAAAATATTTCTGTCTCATCCAAGGGACACATCCCTGTGATTGTTATTCTATTCTGAAGGAGCTGATGTGCCCTTCCTAACACAGTTAGCGCACTGCGGCAACAAGCCACACCCACACTCCACCTTCCATTGTACAAATGATACTTGAAAAAGAAAATGTGCTTTAACTGATTGTAAGTGACAAAATACTAATTAGGTCATCCCAAGGGAAATGTCATTCAATTGTTGGACTGTTCTGAAGTATATGGCACATATCAATCTCTGTCCTGATGCTTTATTCTGGCCATCTATTGCAAATGCAACCTTCTGTGATGCAAATGCTGCTTGAATTAAGAACTGGGTATTGAGTTTCTATCAATGACAAAATACTGTCTTTTGTCATTATACATCCTCAGCTGTTTTCTCTAAATTAGGAGCCAAGTGAGAATGAGGTTTCTTTTGCATTGCAGAGAGTGTACCATTTGTTATGTGTGACAACTTCCTTCCCACAAGAGGGAGCTAGTGCTAGATTCTCCAACAGCATGAATTGTGCAACATTTTGTATAACAGAATGCAGAACAGTCAGCACCGGGTAGATCACAGTGATAAAAGATAAGGAAGCGCTTAGTGCTGCAGTCTATTTGTAATATTTCACATATGTGAAATAAAGATCTGTTAATGAAAAGCTTCAGGGGTTTCTGTGCATTATTGACAGAAACAGAACATGGTGTCAGAAGTAAATGTGCCTCTCTATGGACAAAGCAATCAGCAGATCTGATTGACTTACAAAAGCAGATAGCTAAACACAAACCTCAATTATAGCAGCAGACTGCTTCTGGTTCCTGAACCCATGACCACGGATGGGGATGTATTCAACAATTGACTGTTCTTTAGATTACAATGGGAAAATTATGAAATTTTGAACCTACAAGAAACGATATATTTATCTCTTCAACAAGTATGATTAAGTATCTACAGAAACTGCTGACCAGTATATTGTCAAACTGCACAAAATGGAAGATTCATGGGAGTACAACATTTTGAATGAGAATTGATACAAGAACCTTTAGTCATAGGAACCAAAGATAAAAAGGCGTTCAGATAAGAATGCTCAAAAGTCTCAGATTAACAGTGGCAGGGACTAGGGGTTAAAGTAAGGGGGAATGCACTGGAACGCAGTTCCGGAGCCCCTAAAAATAGGTCCTACGCCCCACCGTTGTTAATCACAATACTTATTGTGTTATGCAGTGTTTGCTAGTTTGTGACAATAATTGCTATAGACATAAACACCATATAAAATTATAAATATTTTTATGGAGTGATAACCGATGCATGTGGTACTGAGAAGTGGTTGCAAATGCCTACCTGGGCTGGGGCCCACACATGCATGAAGAGGGCCCAGACAATACAGGAAGGGGGCCCAGAGATTAGGAGGGTTCCGGGGCCTGTCAAATTATACTTTAACCACTGGGCAGGGTCCATTGAAATGGGTAAAGCGAGTGAACGAGCTCTCACTCAAATGAAGATGATAAACACACAGTAAAAGGGAGAGTATGTATTAAATGTACAAAACCAAGTACAGGAATCCACAGAGAATAAATAAAAACACCACAGAAGTACAATGATGAGGGAAGCACACCTCAAAAGAAAAGTTGTAGATATTGTTATACAATACAGATGTCTGAGGATGCCATTTGGAATCAAACTTGCTGCGGAAGAATATCAATGTATTAGTGGGTCTCAAGGGGATTAGCATTATAACTGATGATATTTTAGTGTAGAGGTGTGGAGCGACAATGGAAAAGGCAATATTAGATCATGATTGTAATCACACTAATCTCCCAGAAAAGGTCTGGGAGGTCAACCTAAAACTCAACAGACAGAAGTGAGACTGTGGCTCACAGAGGTACCACACATGGGACACATACTGGCCTCACAAGGTCTGTGACCAAAACCAGAAAAGGTGAGAGCAATACAGCAAATTTCCAAACCTTCAAACACCAATGGCTTCAACGGCTGTTAGGATTTCTGAATTACCTGACCAAATTCTTCTCTTGCTCAGAGATATGTGAGCCTCTTAGACATTTACTAGAAACACATGTAATGAGAATTTGGCTAGAGCTCTCAAGTGTATTAAAGACATGGTCACCACACACACCATGTGCTAAAATAAATGATGTGAAAGAAGCAGTTTCCATACATGTGATGCCAATAAAACTGGACTTGGCGCAACCCTCCTGCAAAAAGCACAACTACCGGTAGTAGTCTTTGCATTAGGCCCTTAGCTCTAACAGAGTGACAATACACTCAAACTGAAAAATGCATCTAGCAATAGTATTTGCTGTGAAAAATTTGATCAGTATATACAGGGTCAAAAATCCAAACATATTAAAAGTGGTCATAAGCCACTTGAAGTTATTTTTAAGAAATAGGTACTATCAGTTCCCCAAAACCTTCGAAGTACGCTATTAAGTTACAATATTATCACCTAGATGTATGCTATAAAAAAAGAAACAAAATTTACATAGCAGACTTCCTCTCCAAAGCAGCTCTGCCACAAGAAGCAAATACAAATGAAAAAGGAATTCTTGCCCTAATTAAAACAAAAGAAACATAAAAAGAATTAGAAAGTATTAATCAAGACAGCTACATTCCTATTTTCCAGCAAGGACTACAGGGAAGTCCCTCAGCATATTCTACAGGATAAAGAGCTACAGTTTCTGACATCTGTTATTTTAATGGAATGGTCATATACATAAAGAGGTTCCTGAGGTCAATTGTGAATATTGGAGCTAATGTGATCGACTCATTGTGCAGGACAACATTATATTCAAATGCAACAGCATACCTAAAACCTTAAGAAGACAGATCCTCTAGCAAATGTACCACCACCGTTCTGGGGTAGAAGCATATCCATGAAAAGCTACAGATGTTGTATAGCAGTGGTTCACAATCTTTTTGGCTCAAGGACTACAAATATAATTTTTACAACCCTGAAGAGCCGCCAGTATATTTAATTAAGTTTAAATTAAGTTTAATTTCTAATTAATTAAATTAATTAAAATTTAATTACTCAGGACAAGGAAGTTCAGAGCATCAGAAGCCAAGGCAGCTGTCTGTGCTGCAGCCCTGTTTGTATATATAGAATAAACATTCGATACTGAAAAACTAAAGGGATTTCCATGCATTATGGAGATAACCAGAACCCCTTTGAAATCACAGAAGACCTCAAGGTAGCCACTTCACTCATTTATTGTGGTGAAAGAGCTAAGAAAAACATAGAACAATTATCTTTTTAAAAGAGCAGTTCTGAGCAAGGCCCCAGGCTTGTTTACACTTAAAACACTACAGCAGCAGTGCTGCAGCTCTTCACTGTAGACACTCTCTAGGTGCCATCCTTTCTGGGGAAGACCTAGCCGAGAGCCAGGCACCAGGTCAGTGGATGAATTCTTCCATCAACCTCATGCTATCTGCATGGGGATTGAGGTCGGTTTAACAAGGCTGCTCTGGGGTGTTGATTTTTCACATCCCTAACAGGCAGAGACTAACTCTTTAGCACAGAGTCCGGAGGAAGCCACAGGGATTGAGAACTGGGTTGTGGCTCAGTTCTGTGGGCAGGTCGACATCGGGTTACCGTATGCCTGCAACAGCAGGGGACGCTCGCCCATCCCGGAGCCCCTTAGCTTTCCCCTGCCATCTAGCAGTCGCCGGATACCAACATCCCGCACCGCGGCGCTCCAGACTACAGAGCCCAGCATGCAAGGCACCTTCCCCACCCACTTTCCCTTGCGGACTGTTGCTCCAGCAAGCTAATGAGGGAGGCGGGGGAAGCGCTCGGAGGCAAGCCGCAGCAATGCATGCTGGGAGTGGTAGTTCCCGAGGTTCTGGGGCTCAATATGTCGTGTTCTTGCCAGTAGGTGTTGCGTGCTGCGTTGCACGCCGGGATTCTGTGGCTCAGGGAGTGTGTATGTATATATGTGGCCCACGCCGTAGGGCAGGTGAGCTCGCGCCCGAAGGCTGACTGACGTAGTCTGTGCGTGGTACCGGAAGTGTACGGGGGGCGTGGCTGTCACTTTCCTTGCCCGGAGCGGGAAGAGTCAATGGGTAGGGGAGCGTTTTCCGCCTTACTGGCTCTTTAAATGTCTGGGCGCGTGCGCGGCGTGCCCTGCGCGTGCGCATCGGGGCCGTGACCTCGCGCCCAGTCGGTGCTGCTCGTGACTGTTGGGGAAAAAAAATTTTCGGAAGGGGGGGAGGGGAGTAATAACAGCTCAGCGTTCGAGCTCAGTATTGAATCAGCAGCGCGAGCGTTGCCATAGCGACCTTCCCCATAGCGGCCTGGGCCCGGAACGAGTCTCCGCGGCCCGGACCATGGAGGAGGCGGACGGAAGAGGGGCAGCCGAGGGCCCCGGGGCGGCGGTGACCGAGATCCGGGTGCCGGGCCCTCGGGCGCTGCGTCTGCTGGAGTGGAAGGTGTCGGCGGGGGCGGCGGTGAAGATCGGGTCGCTGCTGGCGCTGTGCGCGCCTCTCCCGCCGCCCGGCCGCGCCGCCACCCCCCCGGCCCAGGGCCCCGGAGCGCGGGCCCCGCGAGTGGCCGCCGAGCGCAGGGTGAAGGCGGAACGGCCCGGCGTGGTGCGCGAGCTGTGCGCGCGGCCCGGACAGGTCATAGCGCCCGGGTAAGCGGGTGGCGGCTGCGCCGGGGGCCGAGGGAGGCGGGCTGGGTGGAGGGAGGCTGCCGCGTTAGCCTCGCGGAGACGGCGCCGGTCGCAGCCCCGGGGCTTGGGCAGCGCCTGAGGGTGTCTCGGCTGTGGGCGGCCTCCCGCAGATCTCTTCTGTTTGCCCTTCGCGTGACTGCAGCCGCAGGTGCCCTGCCGCTGGCGGAGCATCCTCGCCCCCACACGGGCCGGCCCAGCCGCCGCCGCTGTCTCGAGCGACCTGCTGCAGAAGCTTGTGTGCGCTGCTGCAGGGGGTGGGAGACTTTGTTCCGCTGATCTTCTGTTTTCCGACTTCCGCTCAGCTGCTGCACTCAACTTCTGCCTCCCTCTGTTTCTTCTGCCAAGTGTGCGCGCTCTGATCGCCTCTTCTAGCAGAGAAAACAACGCGGGAATCGCCAGTTATACTCGGCGTCTTGCATCTGCTCCAGGCCTTACCCCGGCTTATTGGACATACAACATAGCCCAGCACAGCCCCCAGTTCTAAAATGCCCCTTTCAGACATGAACACCTGTAGTTTGCAGCAGTGGAGACCTTTGAGTAACTGTCAAACGACAGAAAATGGTTTGATTTAAATCGACAGCGTAAACATTATTGGATCAGGTTCTCTGGTTTGAAGACTTTAATAACTCAGTCATCTATTAGAGGTTTATTGTAGGAGTGGGTGGGTGAGGTTTTGTGGCCTGCCTTGTGTGGGAGATCAGACTAGGTGTTCATATTGATCCCTTCTGACTTTAGTGTCTGAGTGAGTCTCTCTCCAGTGAGACAGAGCTCAGGGTGTCCACAATATAAGCGCTGTGGCTATATTGCTGAAGAAGTGTCAGTGTAAACGTTTGTGATCAAAAGGATTTTTCAGTCACAGTAAATGCTCCTCCTTCAGTAGCTAGGTCTAGTGAAGAATTCTTCCTAGTAGAAAACTTTTAGTCTTGTTGAGTGATGTAGGTAGGTCATCCTGAGATGTGTGTGTACACCAGGCTACTCCTCGATGCTGCTAATACCTTGAAAGGGAAGACAAAGGTGAGCTACAGAAATAGCTTTCATAATATTAAAACGAATGAGGAGTCCTGTGGCACCTAAAATACTAACAAATTTATTTGGTTATAAGTGTTTGTGGGTTAAAACCCACTTTGCTGAAACAGAATAACATAGCTACTCCTCTGGAACTTTTCATAACATTTAAATTTTCCTCTGTCTCTCAAACTCCTCTTCTGTAATGGTGTGTGTGGAGGTGGGGGGAGGGAATGGACAATAATGTTTCTATACCTGACAGGAGTATTGTGTGGCTAAACTATTTAACATCTGTGACCTGCTCAGATTCTATGAAGATGAGTAGTAGAAAAAGCCTAATTACATGAACCATGTATATCTAGCTCACAAAAAGAAGACTATGATTCAGTGGCTAGAAGTTCAAGGTAGACAAATGCATCCTCTATATGCTCTAGAGAGTGCTACTTGAACAGACTATTGTAAGTGGCTATCATTTAGTGTTCATACAGCACTGCGGTTAACACAGAATTGGGTAAATAGCGTCATTCAGTTTTTTATGTGTTTTTGAAGCCATAGTTTCCAGTTTGTTTTGTATGTCACCAGGAGCAAAGATCAAAAACTAACATTTTTCTCTTTACATTTCCACCTTTCTTATTAATCTGGAGATAAGTTTTGCAAGCATAGAAGAACTCTTGGTTACTACAGCATAGTTCCCATAAACATTAAAATATTTGTAATCCAGCCCTGTGTATTAAAATATTTTAGGTGACCAGCTCTCAAGGTTAAGAGATATTAAGTGACAAATGTTTAATAGTGGCATTGTTTGAGTAAGCTTTCATATAATTTTTATTGAGAGACTTTTGACTTGTTAAAAATGTTAGTTTTCAGTATTTCACTCCTACCTTTGAATGGCATGTTTTAACTCCCTGGGTTAATTTGGGCTAATGACTTGCTACTCTACACTTCAAACAGGTCTTTCTCAACAGGAAACCATTGAAACCTTCTACTTCCTTTCTTTTACAATGGCAAGTTATTTTCTTTTATTGCAGTTCTTTTGATATTTTGGTGGATGCAACCAGGCCTAAACTTCTATTGAAAATCAGTGGTATATACAGAGCATCTGTGTAACTTTGCTTTGGGTCTTTTCTAAAATCCAAGAAACTAGTGTCAAAGCGTATATAAACAAGCTGATTTTTAACAGTCAGTAATATAAACAATATATAAAAAACCCCATTAAATTCTCCTTCCCATTGAGAGCACTTGCTTTTGATCATTTTTATTCTTGTGATAGAACTGAGCAGGAAAACAATAGGATTGCAGGTTTCTACAAGTGCTGCTTCAGTATGGGACAAGTGTATTTTTAAAGCATCTAATGTTTTGTCAGTATTAATCTGGAACAAAGTTATACCAGAAGGTTCTGCTGAAGTTAGGCAAAGCTTTGTGGTAGGAAAGATACTGAGAACTAAAACTCTGAAACAATGAACTGGTATTTAAATGATGTGAGAGAGAGACAATTTTGTACCTTAACCATAACCAAGGACATCTTTACCATGCTGGAAGGTAGTTATATTTGTCTTTTTTGTTTCTCATTCCAAGTTAAGTTAACAAATACATAGACTTATGTAACTTGAGACAATGTAACTTCCAGAGGGCTTGCACATATGAGAACCTAGTGGAGTGTGGCTTTATGTTAGACTTTGTTTCCAGGAAGTACAAACATTGGGTGTATACATAAAAGTTGGTGTGCACAATTTGTATGCTGGATTCAGGTAATGAATCCTCTTGATTGGAATTAGCAAATGTTTGCGTTAAGCCGTTCAAAAAAGAAATAAACTGTTTGTTATTGACTCAGTGATGGTCAAGTTGCCATATATATGCTGTGCTTAGTCTTGTAATATTGGCTTTGGCCAAATAGTTATCTTCTAGAATTTTGAACACTGAACTAGTATGTTGGTTTATAGTTCACTGTTGCATAGTATTTAATGGATAATAGGAAGAGAAAATTGACAGCCTGTAGCAGGGAAGGAGGATAGTCTGGTGATAATGGCTCTAGTCTGGGACTTGGGAGAATCAGGTTTAGTTTACTGCTCTGTTTGACTGTGAAATGTGATACTAGCGCTCAGGAGTTTTGTAAGAACAAATACATTAAAGATTATGAATCATTCAGATACTAGTGTGTATAAACAAATCTCAGGATGTTGGATTGGATTTTCTGGCCTTTCAGGTGGGTCAGATTTGGCTTCCTGCTTCTTTTGTTTAAAAACCCAAGATGTATGGAAATGTTTGTATATATCGTTTCTGAAAACATGCTTGGAAACAGTTAATACCTTTTTATTTTAAACACTTCTATTTTAATAATTTACATTTCTTTTGGACATGGCTAATAACAAAACAAGTGAGGACACCTTTAATGTGAGTGTCCCTTTAAGGAAGGCACATTGAAGATCTTGCGAGGCTGGCAATTTCTCCATTAAAAACTGAGCTATGGTGAATTATCACATGGAAGTATTGGTACACCTGTAAATAAAAAGAATCTACCCGTGAGATCAAGGAACTTAGAACTGTAAATGGCAGGGGTGGCAGTTGCTAACATCAAACAATTCTCATCAACTTCCATGTCAGCAGCAAGGAAGAAAATGCCAAAAAATTGTTGGCCTGCTCTCTGTGTATTAATAGAGTGTATATTTGCTTTTTTAAAAAAAGTAGCAACGTACTTTTTAATACCAGCTGTTTCCACTGAGATTAGTGTTAAGGGGGCATCAGGGCATTGAACTGAAAGAGTGTTTTTATGTAAAGTTATATAAACAAAAAAACCCCACAAAGCAAACTTTGTAATATGAAGCTGTTATTCCTTCTTTGGGTTCTGGTAATGACACAGACCATCTAGGTTCACTTTCATGAGTCATGTTGTCAGCAAAACCCCTTAATGGAATAATTATCTCATAAGATGCCTGCCTGCTTTATCTTAATATCTGGGGATATTATGTTTTACCCCCATAAAATGCATCTTAGTTATAGCATTCTCTGTTGCTGAAATAATTTTAGGATTTCAGTGGAACAGACATTTGAGGTGGCTGATTTTTTTTTTTTTTTTTTTTTTTTTTATTATTATTATTTTTAATCAAAGGGGGAAAAAAGTCTGTTGCTTAAAATCCTACAAGTTGAGGTGTTGCAGTTTGGATTTTTTTATTTCAGTTTTTTTTAGTCAAATTATATATGAAGGGAGAGCAGGAACTGGAAACATTTACTGACTCCAGGTAGCTTCAAAGCTTAGTCTGCTAGCTGGGGAGACAAATAGCATTGTGCTCTCTCCCTTGGAGGTACACCTCCTACAGTTGAAAGGAAAAAAATGTCTGTGATCTATAGTTCATTTTAACATGATCCGATTTCTAATAACATTTAATAAATGTGACTTATAGATAGCTACAACTAGTTGCACAGAAGTATTTTCCTACTATATTGTTCAGTACATTTCACTTAAATGTCACAAATATTTGTCCAACAGTAGTGCTGATTGAATAAATGTATCTAACAGTGTAGAGGTCGGTCATTTGACCATCACCACTTACTGCATCCCTCTACTTCCTTTCTACCTTTGACTTTACTCCTGTTTTTTTAGTTTCCAATAAAAGATTACAATGTATATCTTCCTGGGTTGTTTTTAAGATCTCTCATTTTCCTTCTCTCCTCCCTTATTATGTGTGCTCCATTTTTCTACAAGATTTACTCTACCTTCCCCCTCTCCCCTGTATTGTCTTTCCTTTCCTTTTCTTCCCCTATTTATATATACACATTTTACATCTCTCTCAATATATCTCATTAACTTCTACTTCTCATTTTCACTCTTCAACACATTTGCACAAATACTTAAATACTTTTGTCGGGCATCTGCTAGAGGGCTAAACCTAGCAGCTGTAAATAGATATGAAAGATGGTGGGGACTTGCTTTAGGGGTAATGCATAGAGCCCTGCACTGATACAAATATGTGTCTCTGCATCTGCAAGAAATGGTCTGCGGATATCTGTGTATTTCCAGGGCTCTAGCCCTGTACAGATAAAAATATGTGGATCCGTATCCGATCTGCATCCGCAAGAAATGCGAATCTGAATCTGCGAATATCCGCATTGTATCCAGAGGCGGCTTTTGGGGTAGGTGAAGCAGGCACATGCCTAGGGCCCCAAGCAATAAGGGGCCCCATTGCCTGCTTCGCCTACCCCAAAAGCTGTGTCTGCCTGGGGGAGCTGGCCAGCGGTGGGGCGGAGGAGCTGGGGCAGTGGGGCGCTGGGGCTGCAAGGAGGGCTGGCATCAGGGAGCTGGGGCCATAGAAGGGGGCCCTGTGGACCTATAAAGGGGGCCCTGCAATGGGCCTTTGCCTAGGGCCCCCAAGAGCCAAAGGCCGCCTCTGATTGTATCCACAGATGCGGATATCCATGGATATAATGTGGATATCTGCAGATTTGCAGGGCTCTACTAATGCATATGGTGAGAACCCATCAGCACACTTGTGACTGGGATTGGAGAAGTTGTTGGGATTCTTAGCAGTCTGCTGTAAGTACAGTGTCATGCATGTTTTACTCTTTCTCATGCCTTTTTTTGTTTTACCCTCCATAGTGAATAGATCGAGTTTGTGCCTCTGCTGCTGCTTCTAACTTTGCTAAGTGGTCCTAGAGTGAAATGACCTGATTCTTGCCAGTTAAGCTGTTGCCCATGAGATTCTCAATAGTAACAGTGAAGCCTGATCAGTTTTACTCTGCAGCTTGGCAAAGCTATGTCCAGGAGCACTGAAAAGTTGTCCGTCCATACATGTAGGGCAGCACTGCTTATTTTAATATGTAGGAGGTTATTTGTACAACCACAAAGGCTGTAAATGCAAAAGTAAATTCTGCAGACTCTGAGACCTATCCATGAAAGCTTTTTACTTGCCCTGGGTACGTGGGTTATCCTGAGAGTCAGGAGGACTCTTTTTTGGTGGTATTTAGGAATATACATTGTGTTGTAAAAAGGTGACCGTAGTTCTGTATTGCAGAAGTGTATAGCGAGCATACTTACATTTTAAATGTTTTCATCTCTACTTTGATTTGTGATGAGAAGCTGTGATGTTCTTTTCATTTTAGTGGTGGTGTATGCAGTGTTGTTTTGTTTTAATGATGGTCTACTGGGACTGACTTGGCGTAAAAATGAAGCTGACAAGGAATCTGCACACAAAGCTTGAAAATCACATGTAGCTGGAGCCTTACATATATCAGTTGGGAAGGCTGGAAATTAGCAACTTTAACAAAAACAAAAGTTAAGTAGACAGATTGAAGTTAGAAGGAGGAGGGTGTTTTTACTTATAACACCTCAATTCCTAATAAAAGAAATACACTTTTAGAGTTGTTGGGGTGATAAGGTAGTCTACTCAGCCTTTACTTTGCACCCATTTTATGCATTGTGGCAGCCTTTAATTCAATGCTCTCTTATTACGGAAGGGCTTCTGTTTCCAGATTCAGACTGTATATCCTGACCACTTGCCTTATTGAGTATGTGCTTTACTCAGTCTCCAGGCACTTCTCTCTTTTAACTGGCATAATCATATATTGTATTCTGTATGCACCTGCATGAGTGAGATGTTTAACTCCACTTTTGTGCATGCAAGTATAGAAGCAAAAACATATTGGGAGATGTTTTATTTTGAACTTTAAGCTTGTTAAAAAGCATTATGAGAAGTAAAAACAAGACTTGGCAAACTGAAAATGTTTTGGGTGGATTTTTTCTCTCTCTGCCCCCCAAATTTCAAGTTTCTGCTTCAGAATATTAAAGTGAAAAAAACTCACCTGCTTATATAATAGCAAGCCCACAGGTGAATTTTCTTTTAGTACTCTAAGATTAGACATACAGGGTGAATTAGGCAGCTTGCAAGGCCAAATGGATATTAGCATTGAACCACACTGAGAAGAAGAAAGAGAGAGAGAGAGAGAGCTGTGAAGCCATGAAAAATGGGAAAGCTTCGGAAATAGATAACAGCCAAACTGCTAAAAGCTGGTGAAACACATGCTGTCAAAGCATTAGTGGAGAGCATAAAAGGACCACTGGACAAAAGCATCATGTTGAGAGATCCATCATCAACTACCTTGGACAATGATTTCAATCCCTCCACAAGACCCTAGCACTATTACTACAGATGAAGTGAAAGAGGGTTTAGCTGCAATGAAGAAAGGGAAGTTGGATGGTGGACATGGTATCCCCATAGAATTTCTTCATCAGCTAGGTCGCAGCAGACGCCAATGGCTGGTGAAACTGTGCCCCAAAACTATGGAATCTGGATGCATCCTGAAAGCTTGATGGGAGGCAATAGTTATTGCCGTACTCAAACTGGGCAAGCCGATGGACAACCCTGGAAATGATAGGACAATATCACTTCTGTGTACTACCTAAAAACTCCTGGACCATATCTTTCTCTGAAGAATCAGTTCTCTCATTGAGTTAGTGATCACTGAAGCACAAGAGGGTTCTGGCCCAAACACAGTTGTTACAACAAAGTTCTGGCTCTTGTAATGCACACCGAGGCTGGATTCCAGTGGAAATCTAAGTCTGGTGTTGCCTTTGTAGACCTGTCATGGGCCCACAACATAGTCTGAATTAAATGCTTGATGCTGAACCTCACAAGGATCATCTCCTGCTGCAAAACACTACATCTGCTATGGGTGATCCTGAATAATAGGCTACTATGTGTCCACTTAGGCAGTGAAGACAGTTCACTCCAGTTCCTCATCAATGGATTCCCATAAGGCTGAGTACTTGCATTGATGCTTTTCAGTGTGTATATGAGCGACATCCCACCAATAAAGTTGGACAAATTTGCATATGTGGATAATCTTTCCCTTACAAAGCAAGCAGCCACCTTCAGTGACATTGAGTCTACCTTGAATGGGGCCCTAAACACCATGGCAGACTATTTCTGGAAATGGAGGCTCAAGTGAAATTCTCACAAAATAAATCCCAGCATTCCATCTCAGTAACAGGAACGCTAAGGGCACTCTGAAAGTAATCTTTTGCAGCAATACTGTGTGACATGACCCCATTCTGACCTATCTCAGAGTGAAGCTGGATCACATGGTAACCTTCCACAGCGATCTGAAGAAGATGAAGACAAGGGTCAACCATGTCCATAAATTGGCAAGCATAAGCTGGGGGGCATCGGCATCAGTGTGATGGAAATCGGTTTTGTGCACTCAGTAGCTGGGTACTGTGCACTGGTATGGACAGAAGTAGCCATAGACGAATTGATGTTCGATTGAATACTTCAATGCAGTATATCACTGGAACCCTCAAGTGAGCCCAACACCTTGATTGCCTGTGCTGTTGAACATTGCTTCTCCACCTTTTTGCCATGATGCTACAATACTTTGGGAATTCCAGAGGATCATGGAATACAAACATTTTCCTATCCACAGTGACCTTAAGTGTCCCTCATCACCACCTGAAGTTGTGTAAGCCCTGTTGGACTTCTGCAATGCAATTTCCATTCTGATGGAGCATGGAAAGTCAAATGTAGTCTGAAAAGTTAAAATAAACATCTTGTAAAAGACCCAATGAAGAAGATACCTGACTTCAATCTCCCATGATGATTATGGGCAACCCTAAACTGCATCCACAAAAACAATGGCAGGTGTGGATTCTTGCTGCACAAATTACACTTTTCAGTGTACGAGTGTAGTGACCTAGAACAGACAGTGGAACAGATAACAAAATGCTTGATTCACAAATAGAAAGGAGGCATCACAGCAATATTCTGCTTCTCCAGATGCAATTATCTGGTTTAACCATCTGCATGTAGAATTATAGTCATTGCTCTACAGTTATATCAGCCATAAGAAGGATAAAGCATTTTTTTTTAAAAAGTATGGAAGCAGGAGGAAGCACCAGATGACTGGCTAAAGGCAGTTATTGTACCAATCTTGAAGAAAGATCCTGCTGATCCAAACAATTTATATAAATATAATCTTACTGCCAACACTATAAAAACATGATGAAAGTAATTGTCAGCAGACTATATTTAATTTAGAAGAAATAGGTGAGAAACAGTGTGACTTTGGACTAGGCCAAAGTTTCATTGAGCAGATATTCACACACTGACAGTTGACTAGTGGTGGGGAAAAGCATGAATGGAGATCAAAGGTGTTTTGGGTTTTCATTGACTTCAGGAAGGTATTTAATTTGGTTTGGAGGGAAGCATTATTGAAAATAGCAAAGTCACATAGCATTTCAGATAAGAAATTACAATTATAAAAGCTGTCTCAGGACTCTTGCAATGCCATATGAAGTGGCTTAAAAAAAAAAATCAAGCAACAGGTTCAGGTCAAATTTTGGGATAAGGGAAGGGAGCCTGTCACTGTTGATCTGGTTCTGAAACTGGGCATTAACAATATTAAATGAGTTGTAACAAATGCCATTGATCTAGAATTAAGTTCCTTAGTTTATGCAGATGATGGTGTACAATTGGCAGATGCATATGAATTAATAATTGGTATAGTTGACTTGGGGCTTAAAATGAATTCCAAGAAGATGAAGTAGTTGCGTCTTGGGACAGGGTCAATAGATAAAGTGTTGTAATGCAGCAGCGGTAGGTTAGGTGCATGGAGCTGTTGAGCCCTCTAATATGTGATCAAAAGGGTCTGACTTAGCCCTATGAACTTACTGGTTACAAATTTTACCTGTTGTGTAGAATTCTGAGTACTCCTGCTGCATACCCCCAGAGTATGCAAATTCTTTTGGCCATTCTGTTCTTAATATATGGTTGTCAAGCATAAATGGGAGGGGAGAAACAGGAGTCACTCATGCATCAATGAGATGAAACTGTTAGCAGCTGGGGGAAAAGAATGTCAAGGAGGGCAAGGAATTGACTGGCAGGAATGAGGTGCAAGAGATAGGAGAGGGCAACAAGGATGCCTGAATAAGGAAAAGGATCAGGAGAAAACTGGTAGAAGAGCACAAGCAATGGGGCAAGAAAGGAACAAATGTGAGGATAAATGGTAGGAAGAGCAAAAGTAGCCAATTAAGATTATCTTACTAGACAGGACAAAACTTATTCTATCAAAAAAAGCTAAAAATACATATGTTTTCCATGTAAATGATTTCCAGGTGGATGTTAATGGATTGATTCCCAGTACCAGGGGAGCTGGGTTGCACTATCAAGAAAGAAAAGTGATCTGTTTAGACAATCTTTCTCTCAAAGTATGTGATCTTCATTATGAAAATCTTTGACAACCCTGAGTTGCCTGATCCAGCTTTCCCAAAAGGAGGAGAAAAGTCTTAGCATAAGCATGCTGGAATCTGCAGCTCTGTTAAAACAACTGTCTCCTTCCCCATCACTATAAAACATGACTTTACTGGAAGTAAGCAGCTTTTTAAAAACATTTTAATTGGAATTCTAGAGCGCATAATGTCTGCACTCTTCACTGAAAGAAGAATTAAGCATGAGAGAAAAGTTTGGGCTTTATGTAGATGCTGACTTATTGTGCCACAAATTTCAAGCCAAAGAAAATTTATATCAGAGCCAAAATGTGTCCCAGAAAAACCACAGGGTTAAAAGGACTGCCATGGTTTTTTTTTCCAGCTAGGTAATTTCTTTTGGTATTAAGTCCTAAAATGTTTAGAATATCTTTGTGGCCCACTCTCATGAGCAGGTATGGAGGTATTAAAACTCTTTTGAAACTTGAGAATTGGTTTTGAATAATGAAGTGCTTTAATCACATCACGGTAGATTCTGCCTGCTGTCTATGCAGACTTCCTCTGTTATAGATAAGGTTTGTTCTCAAAGGTGGGCTAAGGTCTCTCCATTTCAAGTTTCAGTTTCTACATTTGTGGGTTTTTTCACCTATTGCTTAAGAAGCAAAGTGACGCTGTTTGTGTATTTGATTGTAACTTAGGCACCTATGTCATGAAGGAAAATAATTCCATTAAGAAGATGTTCCTCACCTCCAAGCAAGAAAATAATTAATCTAAAATTTAATCCAAATTTAAGCTGTACACCTTTCTCTCATGACAACTCTTCGTGCCCAGAACCCTGAGTAAAGAGATGAGCTGAGTAAGCTGCAGGAAGAATATACAATGTATGACTAGCTAGTTGCATTTAACTGTAATTTGAGAAGAACATGCAGCCCAGATTTTTGTTTGGTTGATGTACTGTATTTCATAATCTCTGCCTTTGACATAGCTAACATCCTTGCATATTTTGGTGGCGGTTTTTTTTTTTTTAAGTTAAATAATTCAATCAGTAATGCTTAACTGGTCTCTTTTTTAAACCTTTGAGCCAAAGTACCCATCTCTTATTTAATGGACCATTCAAAGCAATTGTGAATCATAATTGAAATTTATACTTCAAACTTGATTTGGTTTTTGTACTTTGGGCAATTACTATTGATTTAAATGTGTCATAAATAAATATTTATTAAAGAATTCAGAGTTTTTTGTTTTGTTTTTCAGAGGCATTTTGGTGAGACTGGAAGGATGTAGCCATCCTGTTGTTATGAAAGGTTTGTGTGCAGAATGTGGCCAGGACTTGACTCAGTAAGTAGTATTTAGTCTTGTTTCCTTTTTACACTAACACAGAATTAAGATTTTTTTTTTTTTTTAAGTCTTAAAGATTTTAGAATTTTTTTCTTCTCCCTATGCCTTTTAAACCAGTGGACCTTAGCTGCAACTAGCAGGTATGTATTAGGGTTAAGGAATCTGAAAGTATTGTACCAACTATTGATGGGGAAGTCCATGTAATTACACTCAAAATATTTCATAAGAGAAAAGTTTACATGCTGGGACAGAAAGAGATGCCAGTTTACCACCACCCTTTTTAGATATCCCAGTATGGATGAAGAATGGAGATCAGCAAGTTCATGCCAGAATTTCCGAAAGCTGAGTTTACTCCAATATACAAAGCACTGTATAAATATGATTTCATTCTGAATTGATATTCGTGCTACTTGAGATGCACATCTGTCAGTGTAGAGAACTTATTAAATGAATAACTTCTTTCCTTTCCATTTACTTGTAACTAGTAACAAAACTCAGTGAATAATGTATATTTAGTTCAACTTCGAAAAGACTATATGATTGCAACAGCTGGTAATTAATTTAGGGATTTTCTTGATCAGTGTTTTTCAACTGAGGTTCCGCAGGCAAAGCCTTAGGGTTCCGCGAGATCTGCCGGCCAGGAGCATTTAAATCTCCCGCCCTGCTCAGCCCAGCCATGTGGGCTGTGCAGGGCGGGAACGGGAAGACCCTGCAGCAGATACAAGTAAGTGCGGGCTAGGTAAAGAAGGTGATTGGGATTGGGGGAGCTGTTAGGCGTCCCAGTGGTGGCTCCCGGGGTTGCTGGGACCCTCCAGATCGGGCTGCCACCGGCTCCCAGCGCTGGCTGAATTGGGCCATTGGGGCCGCCCAGTTCAGGTCGCTGCACCCGCTGGCGGCTCCCAGGATTGCCGGGGCTGCCCAGATCAGGCCGCTGCTGGTGGCTCCCATGGCTGCCTGAATCGGGCTGCCACCGCCGCATCCCGGGGCCAGCTGGATCGGGCCGCTGCTGGGACTGGCTAGATTGGGCCGCTGCAACAGCCACTGCCTGATCCGGCTGGCCCACCGGCAGCGGCAGCCCAATCTGGCCAGCCCCGGGACATGGTGGTGGCAGCCCGATCTGGGCAGCCATGGGAGCCGCCAGCGGCCACAGCGGCCTGATCTGGGTGGCCCCAGGAGGCTACACCGGCGGCAGCAGAGCACAGGGCTGGCCCCCGGGCCTTTTCTGTCTGGGGGTATGGTAAGGGGGAGGGGTTACGGGGTCATGGGGACAAGGGGCCTGGGTGGGGGCTGGGTAGTGGTGGAGGGGGACTATGGAGGGGGGACAGGGTGGGGTGCCTGGGGAGGGATGGATGGAGTTAGAGGCCTGGGGAGGGGTGGAGGGGGCAAGGGGCCTGGGTAGGGGCTGGTGGGGACTGGGTAGTGGTGGAGGGGACTATGCAAGGCTGGAGGGGGGACTGGGTGGGATGGCTGGGGTGGGATGGAGGAGGTTGGGGGACTGGAGTGGGGGCTAGGGATGAAGGGGCCTGGGGAGGTGTGGAGGGGGCATGGGGGCTGGAGGGGGGTGTTGGCAGCAGGGAGCTTAGGGATGGGGGCTGAGGAGAACATGAGGAAAGAGGAGTCTGATGTGGGCACTAGTGGACAAGGTTGGGGTGATGTGGGTTTGAGGCTGTGCTTCACTTGGGAGGAAAGATGGTGGGGCTCAAGCAGTTTGTTTTGCAATAGGTTACTATGCAATACTATTGTTTCTCTTTATAACTTTACAATGTATAATTGAATATTATGTGGTTTTGTTGTGAGAGAGATCATAACAAAAAGTTTAGGGTTCCGTGTATTTACTTGTTGCCCTAGGGAGTTCTACAGCCCAAAAAAGGTTGAGAACCACTGATCTAGATAGTCTAGTTAGTGCCTGACAAGTGGAAATGTAAATCTACGCAGCACACTAGCATGCTGCACGTTAACTGGTTATGTGGACCCTGCTACCATGCACTGAAAGTTCCCTAGTGCATTGTTGAGCTATCAAAGTTCATGGCATGGAAGACTATCCTGTTCTTGCTTAGTTTAATGACTAAGGCTATGATTTTGACATGGGTATTTTTAAGTCATGGACAGGATGTGGGCAATAAACAAATCATAGAAATGTACACACCCTCCATGGAAATGTATGCACACTCCATGATATGGGGTAGCAGCAGGGTAATTGCCTGGGACACTATACCACAGGGGGCCCTGTGGAACTAAGTTACAGGCAGTGGGGCTCAGGTGTGGGTTTCAGCTGGTGTGAAACTGTGGTGGGAGCTGAATTCACGAAATTTTGAGGAAGTTGTGGAGCTCTCTCAAAATCATTCTAAGTTATCAGTTTACTTTTGTTCAATATACTTTCTGGGTGTGATTGAACTTAGGAATGAAAAATGACCGTAGTGCAGAGAAAATTTCTTACTATACTTGTCTGAATTACACCAAAGGCAGCTTTAAAGATCCACCACCTTGCCTGAAAAATGGGTGCCCAGCCAGCATGTTGCCATGCCTGTCTAAGTGACTCAATCAATGATTGATATGCTGCTCCGCATTAAATTCCTATTCTTGTGCAATAAATAACCTAAAATCAGTTTTAATGTACTTTTAGAAAAGAGCAGATATTTTTATGAAGGCACACTGGAATATGAGCCAAAGAGATGAGGGAGGAGAGGTAGAGTGAAATGCATTTTATAGCTAGGGTAAAGCGACTAGATGAACTTATATTTGGTTTTTGGGAAACAGTAGTATTTTCAAATACAGACGGACTCAACGAAATGAGTCAAGCAGTTTTTTCATCTTATTGTTCTCATTATGTAACATTTGCATAGTTCTCTCCTCATGCACCCAGTAGTAGACTACTAGGTGGTGTTGCATGTTTTTATGCAATGGGATTGTATGAGCTGTATGGAGAAGCTTGCATAGACCCAGTTCATCTTAAGCCTGGCCCTGTCAATTGTAGTTCTAAATACGCCTTGCTCTCATTAGTTTATCCTATAAAAGTGAGGGGGAAAGTAATTGTTTTCTCTTGTTTTATGAATCATCCCTTAAATTGGGTTTTAGTTTTAAATATAATACCTTATTCCTTAAAAGGTCTACTTCCTGTGTATGTTCAGGTTTTCCTTTTGTGAGACAGGTTTCCTCCCCACCCTTTTCCTTTTTATGCTTTTGAGAAAAGAGTAAATGTTGATGGCAGAGAGAACTTAATTCTGGCTCCAGTTGCCATACCAGATTCTGTCCTCAGTAACACCTGTTGAACGTGACTGAAAACACAGAAGAGGATGAAATTCGGTGCACACTCTCTCCATTATGGGTGATAGGCAGTAAATCAGAATTATAGGAAGTTGACTTTGGGCTTGTCTTCACTAATGGTGGCAAATTCTCTACTGTCAGATTGATCTCCCTGATCGACTGAGCGGGGTCTGTGAAGAGCTGCTTAGCCGATCAGGAAGTCGATTAAGTAAGATCACCCCAGCAGGAAGCATAGCACTGACTCAGAGGGAAGGGGTTTCCCTTCAACTCAGCCTACTAAAGACATGGTAAGTAGGCAGTAGGCAATCGGAGGAAGATAGGCAAGGTTTATGTACTTCATGTATCTTCTTCGATTGCTGCCAAAATTGTGCCATGGTGTAGACCAGGGCTTATGAATCTCAGGATGAGTTTGCCAGGCTGATAGTTATTTGTAATCGAATCCATTTGATGTAGAAGTGAAGGTAACGTGCTACCATGGGGTGTCACTTTTTTGTCCAATTGTAGAGAAGAAATGCACATTAAAATCTGCCCTGTAGAAGGTGGAGAGGCATGTACAGTAGCTCTTTACATTCTTTGTAGAAAGAATCAGAGTAGGCAGCTATGTTGCTATCGATATGTAAGATAAATGCCTGTATTCTTGAGTATGTGGATAACAGGAATTCATTGTGTGCTTCAGGGAATAAGCCATTTTAAGTGACTTCAGACAAGAGAAGTTTAATCTCATACCTTTGATTAGCACTAAGTTAATTATTCAAATTTAAATAAACTATTTTGCTGATGTCCTTTTTAGCCTGCATTCATTAGTTAGAAAAACTTGCATATTAGAGCAAATGCAACAGACATGAAACTAATAAAACATAACTTACTCCTGATGTTCATCTTTATGTTCTATATATTAATCTTTTGAAGGGTTCTAGTAACAAGAAGTAGAGCGAATAGTTGTACTTGCATGATATTATAAGCAAACTTCTTAGGTTCTCGCATCTATTTTGTTCAGTACTTTGTGCTTTAATGATCCTCTGAAAAATGTTGGACTGATTCTATATAGTACATTAAAATTATCATGATTTGACAGTGGCTGGTTTTGACGTTGAAGTTGTTAATAATTTACTTTCAAAAAATTGATGGAAATCATTAATGCTGATATACTTGACTGAAACTTTTTACTTTCTTCCCTGTGTGATTAGGTTACAAAGCAAGAATGGAAAACAGAACGTGCCATTATCCACAGCAACAGTGTCTATGGTTCATAGTGTCCCAGAATTGATGGTTAGCTCTGAGGCAAGTTGAATCACACTAGTTTTATTCCACAATTTGAGATTTCATTTAGAGAAATTTCCTCAAAAAGGTGTATCGGTTTGATATAAAATATTGGATTGGCCTCACTTTGAGGAGGAAGCTGAGGTTTCAATAAATATAACTAAGATCTTCAAGTCTGCACTATAGACATATTGAAAAATTTA
>ML685766.1:36482770-36501910 GCA_007922175.1 Pelusios castaneus
TGAGAGCTGTGAAATTGACAAAGAGGGCACTTTGGTCTTTGAGGCTGGCAAGCAACAAGCTTGTCACTAGCCTTCCTGGATTGCAGCTATCTGGGGCTTGCTCGGGTCTGAGCGGCAGCGACTGCAGCCCCTCCAGGACTTGCTGCATCCCAGGGGGCAGTGAAGCTGCAGCTGCTCCAGGTCTTGCTGGCGTCCGGAAGGCAGCAAGGTGGGGGTGGCAGCAGCCCTGCAGGATGCCTTCAAGCCCCAGCAAGCACCAGAATGGCCGTAGTCCTGCTGCTCCTGCCTGGGACCTCCATAAGCCCCCAGCTATTGCCACTCAGGACCAGCAAGCCCTGGAAAAGCTGTAGCTGTTCTGCCTCCTGGGATGCCGACAAACCCAGACAGCAGCTGCTTTGGGGTTTGCTGGTCAGGGGCAGCAGTGAGGCTGCAGCTGTGGGGTTTGGAAGCAGGGCGAGTAGCAGAAGCTGTGTGGGATGCCCATCAAACCCCAGCTACAAGCCCCTGACTGGCAGCAGCTCGAGGCTTGTGTGGGGAGGGTCCTGGGCAGCAGCAGGACTGCTGCCACTCTGGGACTTCCCAGCATTCTATGGGGCTGCAGTGACCCATGCCCTGCTGCCTCCTGGGACGCTGGCAAACCTGGGTGGCTGCAGCCTCGCTGCTGCCCCTGGACTGGCAAGCCCCCGGCTGCAAGTCCCATCTGGTAGTAGTCCGGGCTTTGCCAGTGTTCCAGAGTGGCAGCTGCTCTGGGGCTTGCCGGTCCTGGTACAGCAGCGAGGCTGCAGCTGACCAGGTTTGCTGGCATCCTGGGAGGCACCAAGGCACAGGTGGTTGCAGCCCAACATGATGCCAGCAAGCCCTGGAGCAATCAATGGCTGTCCTGGTTTGCCAGCATACCAGGAGGCAGCAGGGCTGCAACCTCTCCAAGGCTTACCTGTCCCAGAGAAGCAGCAGTTGGGGGCTTGTGGATGTGCCAGGCAGCAGCAGGACTGCACCGCTCCCGGGCTTGCAGGCATACCACCCTAGTGCCTCCCGAGATGCTGGGAAACCCTGGGGTGGCTGCTCTACCTTTTGTTAGGGTGGTAAATTTTATTTATTTATCTGCAGAAATGGGTCTGTGGATAGCCACATAGCATGATATTATACAGATATCCATAAATTTGTGGGGCTCTGCAGATTTAAATAAGGAGATGCAGTTAAATACAAAGAGATCTTCTAATGTGTGCAATACTTGTAACAACTTGTAAGTATGTTAAATCTCGTATAGGAGAGAATCAAATTGACTCTTTAATTCAGGGAAATATGGTCAAGTACCACATTTCCTATTGTTAAATTTGTTTATTAGTCATTGATTTTAAATCTTAGAACTTAAAAATATTTCTAAAATCTCCCCTTTGTTCCATTTGACAAACATCAATTATTCCCTCTACCACTTCCTTTCTATTTCGGAGTACAAGCCAAAAATGACTTTATTTTGTTTTCTGTTTTGTGATTTGTGTTTCTTCTTTCTGTGGTTTATGATTTGGTATTTTCATCTGTTACACCAGTAAAGCTATGGTTATAGGGTTTAACTTCTCTCTTCCTGGTATGTTAATGATAGAAAAATGTGTGGATACTTGTATTCATAGACTAGATAGTCTACTGTACAAAATTCATCATCCATCTGTCTAGAGTAGGAACACAAAAAGAGAGAAGTTAAATAAAGTCATATTATCAGCTGTGTTCAGTCAGTTGTCTGTTATGACCATATTGGTCTTGATTCCTCTCATTAATAGTTTCAACTACGTGTAATTACACCAGTCAGTCTGGTACCTGTACGTGGGTAACCATGATTTTCAGATGTGACTAGTAATCTTGGGTGCTTCCAGTTTTGGATGCACAGTTTGAGTCACTTTTTTTTTTAGGGTGTTCAGCTTCTTCTGAAAATCAGGCCCTGCTGAGGCATTTCAATTTGTGCACTAAGTAGCAGTTGCTTTTGAAAATGATTTCTGGTGCCTTGGTATATGTTACAGATTAGTTGTTTTTAATATAACATTAGCAGTGCTAGTTAGATTTCTATACAGAAATTGTGGGGTTGCTATTACTGAAAAATGGCTGGCAAAGCTAGTGAAAGTAAAGTGAGTTGGGGGCAAAAATCTCTTCCTTACTGAAAATGTGGGCTCCTTCTGAGTCGTTGATTTGATTTATTTAAAATGTCATTGACTTGTCTCAGATTTTTAGTCTGTAAATCTCTCTGTCGTAGCAAGCTGAACAGCTAGGAAGGGAAGACCAGCAGCGACTACATCGAAATCGAAAACTGGTGTTGATGGTAGATTTGGACCAGACGTTAATCCATACAACGGAACAGCATTGCCAACAGATGTCTAATAAAGTAAATATTTGTTATCTTCTTGCGATTACTCTGGCTTGAGACTTTTCTGTTCAATTCTAATGAAGTGACAGTTCTGTAAAAATCCATACTGTACATTAGAATGTAAGAGAAAAACTAATCAAGGAATGAAATACATGAAGGACACTCAGGATAGAAAGCATATTTCAAAATTTTTGTCATTAATGAAACACCTTGCTTAGTCAAATTGAAGGTATTTTTAAAGTAACTAATTTTCCACCATTTATATAGTTCCGCACTTTCTATTTTAGTCAGCATGGATAACAAAACTAAGCTAGTCACCTTTAATTCTTGGTATTCATACTAGTATAGTTTTGTGTGTTCAGGTTCCCAGTACTAGGAAAAAATAGCTGAATAGACTCTTTAATTAAAAAGTAAAATGAACATTTCTGTTCCTATTAGTTTAACTTTTCTCCATTTCATTCTTTAACTAAACCTACCATATATCTTTGGCCTAAGCTTATAGCTTCTTACTTTTCAAGCTGAAGATGTTCCACTAATTAAGAGAACGGTTTAAAAGCACGTTGGATGCTACGCCGCCCTGGTGTGTGTGTGCGCCAATTAGTGGGTTTTGCAGTCACATTTAATATTTTTCTGTCTCCTATTGCTTCATGCAAGATTCTTTCATGCCACAGGGGAAATTGACTGTACACAATGTAAACTGAAAATTAAAGATTTCCCCCCCTTATCACTGTTATAATTCATATTACTTATAATGGTAACAGGGGAAACATTCTGATGCAGTTAATTTATCCCCCCTAAAAACCCTCTCTGCTGCCCCTTAATGCTTTTTCCTCTTCCTTGACATCCCACCTAGAAATAGGGCACAGAACACTCCTAAGGGGGTGTTATTAAAAGTTATTTTCAGGGTAACACCAGCTGACTTCCCAATTCTCTTCCTCTCTCAGTTAAGTGTCAGTTTGTTTCCTTTCAGAGAAATTGATATACTCCCTGCACAGAGGAAAATTATCAAATTGTTTTCATGTTTCCTAGTTGGAAACCTTAAAACGAATCTAACTTAAATTCACACTTCTGCATACCTAATGTAATTATTACTACATGGTTAAACTGGCTAGTATTTTCCTTCATCAGAGAGGGAACAGTGAATGTAAAATAGAATAAATGACATGGATAGTTGAGTGGTTGTGACTACGTCTGCTCGGGTAAATCCGTGTTTTTAAAACAAGTATTTAGAGAGTCCATTAATAAGCATGCAGCTTACTCAAACACTTCTGTGAATCCCTTCCTGAACTGTGCTATGGTTGGTTGCATTTTTATACCTGCACTGTTTTTCATTCAACACAAATTGACCAATCTTTAAATTTTTCAGCCCAGTGTGTAATAAAACTGTTTTACTCACAGTGACATGAGGGAGAAACGCTTTAAGAAATTGTATTTGATATTTTCATAAAATTTATGTTATGTAAACAAGCCTTTGAAAGTCTAGTTTACATTGTTAGACTACTGACAGAGTTAACAACTACTGGGATTCTAAAATGCATTGTATTGCCTTCCAAAAAGCAGAATAGGCTTTGACTTGAATATGTTTCCAAATGAAAATCTTTCAGGCTGAAATTTATTCAGCTTAATTGGGCTGAAGTAGGATCTATGGATAGAACTGAGGTAAAGGGAGGTGCTTTTAGGCTGGGTTATTTTTATAATAAACTTAGTAAGTCTTGCTATGGTTATTTGTTCTCCTCTAGGGAATATTCCACTTCCAGTTGGGTCGAGGCGAGCCTATGCTGCATACTCGTTTGCGTCCTCACTGCAAGGAATTCCTAGAAAAGATTGCCAAGCTATATGAATTACATGTTTTCACCTTTGGTAGCAGACTTTATGCACACACCATTGCAGGTAAGAAGCACACTATCTGGAATACTTGAGAAGTCAGCCTTAAGATTGGATGTGACTTTGACTTTGTTTCTAAGTCTCTGTCTAGTTTACCCATATCTCTGTGCAAACTCTAACACCACTGAAGACCCAAAACTGTAAGTTACTATTAGAAATTAAAATATTGCCTTGAAAATTTAGTCTAAATTTAAAGAATAGAGTTCCATAAGTAAAATGCTTAGGTTTTTGGAACCCAATCCATGACTTGTTTTCTCTCTTTTACTTAGACGCGGTCCTGCTGTTTGTCTGTCTGTTTTTAGGAAGTGGGTCACATTTTCTCTTCCCTTCCTTGGCATCTAGTGAAAGTCCTTACAGGTTGGATTAGATGAGGTGTCTGAATTTCACCCTTCTCTGGGAGTCTGGAAGTCACACTCCCTTCAGGATAGGAGTGAGAGGCATAAATCTTTTGTCTTGCTCCTATAGAAGTATCACTGTTAATGTCAGTCAGTGAATCAGTTGATGGAGGTGTTTATATAGTAGTTCTTTGTCCCTTTCCTTGGAATGGAAATTCACTGTTGATCTTTATAGAGAATAACTTTATATATCACAATGTTTTCATATTCTTTCCCATCAAGTTATACATCTTGACTCTCATGAGCTCATTAAAACTTATTTTCAAATGTTTTAATCTAAAAGCAGAAGGAAATCTACAGTGTCAATTTGCAACAGACATAAATGACATTTAATTTATGCTAGATACTGGCATGTTAGGGTAATGTCAAGGACATGAGTGCCAATTCATATGGAACTATAAACTTGGCTAATTCCCCTCCTGAACCTCGTATTTCAGTGTAGTATTTTGTTAGTTGCCTTAAATATTGCTTTTAAAAATACTCTCTTGATACTCTATTAGGATCATGTGAATGACAACTAAATAATTCATTAATTTGTGACTCCAGTGTAACTCACTGGAAAAAATAAAAAGACGATTTGTGAATGTTGTCAGTGAGGAGATCTGTACCTATTGCTGTTATCCATATCCTCCTTGTGCCTTTCCTTCCTGTTGTATCATGCCTTGCATATTTGTAAAGTACTGATTGCAATGGGACTCTGTTTGATTGGGCCTTTGTGCCCTGTCTAGATACCAGCGATAAATAAGGACTTTTTCTGTGCAAGAGAGAAACTATAAAATAAAGGATTTTATAGAGAATTTTGATTCAAGTTAAGTAAGGTATTGAGGATGCAACTTGATGTGCTTAAATATTTCAAGAGACTCCTGTAACATGAAACTAATGATTTAGTTAAAGAATAAAAGTAACTTCCCTTCTGGAGAGAAGGGAATGCTATGTCATCCTCCCCTCTTCCCCCGCGTGCCCCCCCCCCCTTTTTTTTTTAATTTTGGCAGAACCACAAGTTGTATTCCCTATTGATTCTACATCATTTGGTGGCTGATATGCTTGGTGACACTCCCTTTAAATGCTATCAATATTATTATAAGTTTATAAATTTTGGGGACAGGGCTATCTTCATTGCACAGCACAAAACACATTAACATGTTAATACTAAGCACTCCCCCTTTCCTGTTGGTGTGTGATTCTGGTTTGTTCAGGGAACAAGGAAATGGGACTTGAGCTTAGTTCTGTTGCATGATAAATTGATGTGGTGATATGACTTGCTAGCTTTTCTAGTTTCTCCTGTAGTATCCTGCACTGGGAAGAAGAAAAGTCGAGCTGCCAGTGAGTATGTGGACAGGGTGATGGACAAGCTACAGTAATGTGAAATTAGTCCGTTTGTACATGTGTTGAACACTTGATGGCAGTATTGTTCAAAGAAATAGTTTATAGTGGGAAACATTCAGTTGATATTTAGTAGGGGGTTAGTGAATAGCTGGAAGGGAATAGATGAAACAAGGATACAGAAGAGACAAAGGAATCTTTTATCCATACAGAAAACTTAACCACTCTGCTTTGCCAGGTTCCTCATACACGTTCTATATGCCTCCCCAGTCTTCGACACACCTTTGATGGCCCTTTCCTTCTCATCCCATTGGAGCACTTATTTCTGAGACCGGAAAAGATGACTCCTTACCACTCCTTTGTTTGCTTTCCATATCCATCTGGGTCTGGTATCCTTTACCATACCTCTTCCTTTTCATATTTTCCACTTCTGATTTCCTACGTGTATAAATTTTGCACAAGCCATGATCCCCAACAAGATGTGTCCAGATGCAGTAGAGAATGTTGGACTGAGCTCCCACTGAAATTGGTTGCCATTTGGAGGCTTTCAGGCCATTCCTGTGGTCACCCTTTCTTGTAATGAAAAATCACAGAATATTTCTGATTAATGTGGGAGAGGGTAAAATAAATGGATAATTTGTTTCCAACCAAAGTATGTTTATAACCTGGCTCTTTTAAGTCACCTAAATGAATGAGCAAACTTACTCAG
Organism: Pelusios castaneus; assembly: GCA_007922175.1. Lineage (NCBI taxonomy): Eukaryota > Metazoa > Chordata > Testudines > Pelomedusidae > Pelusios > Pelusios castaneus. Next base: position 36,489,435 of record ML685766.1, read on the forward strand.
CAAAGGTGCAATTAGGATAAAGGGTTGGGTTTTTTGGCATAAAATCTCTAGATATCTGAAATTTGAGCCTAATTATATACAACCTTTTATTGAAAGTTACAGAATTTTTTTAATGGTATAACCTTGTATAGTTTCCTCTATAGCTAATCTTGTAATACTTATAGACCATGCCTATAATACACAAATGAATATAAAAATGCAGTGATGCTATGTTATTTAGGCTCATAACATATCTACTGTCAAGCTAGCAATCTTAGAAGTAAAATGGCAATAAATCTAATGTAGAAGCAGCATGTCTTGCTAATCTGATTGATTTCCCAATGAAAATGCCTCTTAAGCAGTTGAAATTGTGTTGCCTGGCAGAGTTTGAAGAATATGAAATAAACATAGTTGGCCAGTGACACAGAGCAGAATAAAATATAGTAAATTCAAGTATTGTATTCATGTACTGTACTGTATTATCGGTATTAATACAGAGAAATTCAGGCTTTCAGATGTCTGATTATAAATTCATTTGGCAATAGTTTTTGTTACCACATGCTAAATTTCATGTGGTATTAATGCTATGTGATGCAATTAACAAGTTTAAGACAATTTTAAAGTGCTTTTATTTTACATTATATAGAAACAATGTACTTTCTTCCACAGCTGAAATAGACAAATATTTTATCTCTAACTTTCGGCTGAGTCTGTTGAACTGTTGCTAAGTTTTAGCATGAGTGCGGGGTAAAGAACAAATATTTGTGTCCTGAAACAAATGACAGTGTCATAGCCAACACATCTATATATGCTAGTCTGGACAACTCGTTAAATGGCTTCCAGTTAACTCTAGTTTAAAATATTCTAGTATTGGCAAACCTTTTTATGAGTTGAGTGAAGGTTACCTTAATGTATCGGAGAGTTTGGTTCTGATGCCTACTTACAGTAATAGCAGGAGTCTCTTGAGGCAGCACCATGGTAATGGATACAGTCATATGAGAAATTGTAGTTGCAAGTTAGAGGGATGTTTCCTTGCTAGGTATTATAACCCTCTATTCCATTTTATCACTGCAGCAATAAAAACCAGAATATTCATAATTTTCCCTGCATACAAAGTAGTATGTCCTATGGCAAAATAAATTGTAATAGAATTAAAGTAGGTCTCAGAGGGGCTAAGGAACCTCGACTCCCATTGCAGGATTAGGTCAATAACTCTTACCAGATTCTATGGTAGATTAGGGAATGGCAGAATTAAAGTTGAGACTTAATTTCTGGAGTAAGCCTCATTTTGGTTTTATTTTGATATCCCCACTAAGTAAGGCTACGATTTTTGTCATGGGAATTTTTAGTAAATTTTACAGCAGAAGTGCAGGGGGGAGGGAGGCGCAGGGAACAAGTCACTGAAAGGTCGCCAAATGTAGTTTTCACTAGATCAGCATGCACCAATATGCTTGCAGATGAAAAGATGAGTCCCAGGGGATGGTGTTTTGGGTTTGGAAAGAGAACACCCTCCCCACAATGATGGCTCCTGCCCCTTGGGGCTGTGCCTGACTCTAGCTCTCTGCTGTAGGTATTATGATCTAGCAATGTACATAATGTGACAGAGGAAATAACATCATTTGAACAAAGACATCCCTTTACTAAAACGCTCATCTTCTAGTTAATGTCTCCTATGTTATTCTGTGCTCAATGTTTCTAAGAATGACTACTTCTCTAAAGTCACTGGCATTAATTATGCCCCACAATGTAGGCAATAAGCCTGGAGCTTTCCTGCCCACTCTGCTCCCTCCCTTGATCAGAGAGGTAGAGCCCTGCAAATCTGCGGATATCCGCATTATATCCACGGATACAATGTGGATATCCGCAGACCATTTCTTGCAGATGCAGATCGGCTACAAATCCATATATTTTTATCCGTGCATGGCTAGAGCTCCGCAAATATGCGGATACAACACGGATATCCGCAGACGGTTTCTTGCAGATGCAGATTGGATGCGGATCCACATATTTGTATCCGCACAGGGCTCTACAGAGAGGCCCACTTGGGACATTGGGCCTAGTGACTTCACCTCAGAACTGAAAGCAGCAATATCCAGGAAGTGTCTTCACTACCTCCTGACATTCAACTCTGAAACTTGGATTGTGGACATTCTTTATTGTTGGCTGTACTGTTGTTGCCCATCTCCTACCACTGTGAAATTTTTTAGCTGTCCTCCCACACACTCGCTAAATGTATGCTTTTCTCCCTTTACTTTTTACTGTCCTCTTCCCTGTCTTCCCACTCACTTCCCTCTTACTCCAACAATTCCTTCTGCTCCCCACATCTCCATGAGCTGTCTTCTCTAAAAATACCCCCAAACTAAGTTTTTTGTGATAGAGAGAAAACAAATTATTTAAGCAGATGCATAACATACATACGTCTACCATCAATCTGATTGTTTTTGTTTGTTTGTTATCCCTTTCCTGCACCTTTCATCTCTTTCTGTCTCTTTGGACTGGTAAGCTTTTTGGAGCAGGAATGCATTCTTCCCACAGTGTAGCCTAGCACAATATAAATATTGATACTATAATTGTGTAGGAATATAAGGATGCAGGTGCTGTACTCACTTGCACATTCATCTTCTGTCATCTGATCTTTATTGTAAACAGCATCATTCTTTATTCATGACTGAATGGTAAGCCCACCCAAAAGGTGCACAGATACTGGAACTATAGGACTCTAGAATAGTGATCCTCTTGAATGTTCCTTCACACCCCACAGATTTAAGATCTTTGCTCTAGAAAACTCTAGATAGACTCACACACTGTACCTAGAGACTCAATTAACATTTTGATTAGATTTTAGATGTTTTTCCTCTGTTAGTTAAACTTCATCTTTTTCTTTCAGTTTTATGCAAAATAATTACCTGTGTTTTCTCCCCAGCATTAACTTCTGATGGTATTTAACTTCTTTCTAGTCTGTGAGAAGTATTGGATTCTAACTGCATGTATTCCTTTGTACTTCTCTTCCTCTTCCTACTGATATCTGTCCCAGACATAACATTTCTGCTTACCTGCTGACATCTGATAGACTAGTTCAGCTTTTAAAATGTATTGAGAAGAAGGTCAGATTTGAGATGGTGGTATTTATTTTAAAAGTATGCTATGTATTGCTACATTCACTTATCTAAAAATTGAACTGATTAAGCAGTAAAATTAACTAATTACTATATGTTTTGAATTATGAATTCAGAAATAAGAGTAGGCCTGTAATGAGTGTCGCATAAGGAATTTTGGATTTCTGTAAGTACTCAGCATCCTCCCATTGGAAGGGGGAAATTAGAATCTGTCAGTGTAATGTCATTGATCTCCAGAGAATTTTCTAGAAGTATAAAAGCGGGAGAGTGAAGAACTGACTGTCAGTTTTATGTAAAGACAATGTAACATGTAATTGATTAAAAATAGTATTCATCAAATGGATGGCTGCTGTAAAATAAGTAGAAATATAATCCTAATTAGAAACAGTGAGTTTACGTATTATTTTTAGTTGTCTATTTTGATTTCTATAACAGACTATATTGCCTGTGTTTGGTGGTACTTGTATGTGAAATGAACTTCGGTCTGTGCTGAGGTGTGACTTGATAGGTATTGAGTAAAATTCATTTGTGATGCTCAATGTTAAATGCTGTTCTGAGGTGGTGGTAATACATGGTCTAGCCACTTGATGTCACAGTTTTTCTTGTCTGGAAGAAACTCAGTTGATAGGTGAAAAGTTCTTATCCTTGTTAAAGATTTAAAGATAGACATTTTATTAAACAAAATTATTCCATCAGTGAAATATTATGTGCCTCCCTTGTGCCATTTCTGTAAAATATATGAACAGATAGATATTATTTTTTTGTTCTTCCATTGACTTTGCAATGTTTTAGAAAAGCAAATTTGAGGGAAATGCTCTTTAATAAAGATTATACCTTTTGGTGACTTACTGTTAAAGTGCTTGATTCAATTTGACACCAGTCTATAAAGCTTTACTGAAATTTTGTTTAACTAATCAATATTCAGCTGTATTAGGAACTGGGACAGTCATATGAAAGCTTAAACTTTGTTGTTGTCATCTTAAAGGTAATGGACCTGAAAATTTGGCCTGATGTGTAGTGAATTGTCCTCAAATTTCTTTTTACCTACCTTTGTCAGAAAAAAGTACAAATGAATTAGATTTTTAGTAAAGCCCTATTAAATAACCTTGTGCAACTTCTGCATACATTATGAAATATATATTCAGATTTCTTAGCAGATTTAATCTGACATTGTAGCAAGTTGATTGGGTTTTACTGACAAATTAGTGCTTTTACTGACAAATTGGGCAGGAATGCACTAGTGAGAATGGAAGGCTTCTGTTTTACTCAGATAATTGGTGAAGGGGAAGAACAGCTGACTGTGTGACAGTTGTACAGTAATAAAAATGTAGCATATGACATTTTACATACAGTTTGTCAAAACATATTTGTGTGTGTGTGGCAATGGTTCTCTGTAGTTAATATTTTCAATTCGTTATGCCTAGGTACTGCAAGGGTATCTCTACAGGGGATGATTCTTCATGAATTTGCTGCAATTCTTAAGCATAGTCGGGTGAGTTAAGGTTAAACCTCTGTCCTTAACTCCAAATTTTCTTGCTTTTATGGGTTTTAAGTTACTCCAGTGACAAATTTCTATTAATATATATATAGGTCAACTTTTTGAAGATTAGTGATTTTGTTTACCCAAGATGAGAAATCTAAAAGGGGCTTGAACTTCAGAAAGGGCTGAGTGCACGTAGTCGGAAAATCTGTAAAGCCTTTACAGGGAACTTAAGATTGCCCCCCTGAAATCAGTAGTTGCTTCTGAAAACTCGGGCAATAGACCGTAACCTGTCACATTTTTTAAATATTTTTTTTAAAGTAATGAGTGCATTGTCTGAAGAGTCATGAGAAATTCAATTTAATCTCAAAGCTGGTTATAATACAATTAGTTCAGCAAAATCACGAACCCAGAGTAATACGTGAAATACTACTTTTTTTTCTTTCAGGGCAGTTATGAAACCACAATGTCTGCTTATAAAATAAGTTGATTACATTGACAGAGAGGTCAGCTGCATTTGTTTGTATATGTATGAATTTACCATTTTGTCAAACTAATTGTATTTTTTTTTGCCTTCAAATTAGTTAGCATATCTTCTCATATCCTTCTTAATGAAGAATCCAGTCAGCTCAGAATTATGTAAAGAGGCCTAACATTTCAAGAAATCCAATGTTAAATTCTAAGTACAAATGCACTAAAACAGTGTTATAGTCACAACTTAAAACCTACAAATGCAAGATTTCAAGCTGAAACTGCCCCTTAACTTGCCCATTGTGCTTAAGCATTGCAGTACTTTTCTCAGCTCACATGAGACTTCTCTGCAGACCTTAGCCATAGTGTGCTAAGGATACAATTTAGTTTTAAAGAACAGACTATAGTGTTTATAAATGTAAGTTACCAGAAACTTAGTTAACTGTCACCTACTCTTTCTTCCTTTTAACTTTATTATTCAATGATGCCACAGCTTACAAAAAAATAACTTTATAATTGCTTTTATGTTAACAGAATTAGGATTAAGTATTTAAAATAAGAATCCCACTGAATTAGTGACAATTATCCAATCTGTTGTGTTTACTCTTGCCTGGTATGTAATGAACACTTTTTGGAACTTAAGTGTGTCAGTGCCTTTTTGATTGAACCAATATCACAGAGTTTATTTTAAACTTCAAACTGAAAGGCTCTGTTGGTCCATTTGTTCTGCTGTTAATGCATAAAGGTGAGCTTACTGTAGTGTTGTTTGATAGACTATGAAAACAGATTATGTAGAATGCTAACAGGGAGGAAACATTGCTGTGAAGAAATATTAACATCAGACTTTTCTTTCAAAAGGATTTTTGGACCCTGAAAAGAAGCTTTTTTCTCATCGGATATTGTCAAGGGATGAATGTATTGATCCATTTTCTAAAACTGGGAACCTTAGGTATGTATGGGGCTATGAAACTTTAAGCAATGCAGTATAGGAAATTAAGGCAGAATGCTGGGAACAAGTATTAGAGGGAGAAATTGTCTTTATCCCTCCTGTACCCCTTAAATCTGTACCTTCACAGAGAGCAATAAAACTGAGAAGTGCTACCTGATGTGTGCAGGCTCCATCTACCTGATACTTCAGTGAGAGTTACAGCCTATAGTGGTCAAGCAAGATAATTTAGAGTCTCTCATTCAGTGATGACCTCTGTTTTCAGATGTTTCCTGTCTACCGATAATTGCAACTAAATTTTTCCCTTGCCATGACTAGCGAGCAACTCATCCTATTTTATTTCATCTTGTGGTTGATTTCATAATATAATTTGTACATTTTTATATTGTAAGAATTTAGGTCAAGATTTTCCAAAGTAAAGTTAGACTCTTAAATCTGTGATCCAATTTTCAAAAGAGCCACTCATGTAGCAATTTCATTGATAATCAGTACTTTTGAAAATTACACTGCAGTGCTTAAATTAATCTCCTTAACCCAGTGTTTCTCAACCTTTACTGGAGTGGTGGATACCTAAGGGTATTAATTTCTTTGTGCGGAACACCTGAAGAAAACTCTCTCGAAAAAGCCAGTCTATACTGTCAGTAATGTTCGTAATATTTGCATACTATGCATTCATGCAAAAACAATTCAGGAAACAGAATTAAATGCAATTTTACAAATATAATGTGTTTTCTTTCTAAGAAACAGCTGCATAATGGTTATGCAGACAACTTAAAACTGAAAATGATACTACTCAAGTTTTAATGGGAATTTTGAGCCTGCATGATTGAACAAAGTTCATCTATTCTTGGAGTAAGGTTTGTCAAAGGGAATCTTACTGTGAAAGCTGTATACACGCAATTTTGGTGTTGGTGGTAACAGTGGTGGGAAACTTTAAAATGTCCCAACCACAGCAAAGAAGCAAGGCGGCGGCAGATGCCGACCTATGCCTGGAGGCTTTGCTGAAGCTGAGGCATTTTAAATCTCCCAGGCATGCATCCGCTTGCGGTGTTGCTCCTTCCTCCCCATCTCCCTTCCCCCCAGGCCTCTTCCACCAACTGGGGAGGATTGGGTCACGGAACACTTTCACTTATGTCTGTGGAGCGCTGGTGTTCTATGGAACGCCAGTTGATAAACACTGCCTTAATCTGTATTTTAGGCTCTAGTTTTTGAAAATGTTGGCCTTTGTCTGTGTAAAACATAGGGTTGCTTGATTGTTTAATAATAACCATATTGACTAATGGGAAAGAGAGGGGTTCATCACAGCAAATCAAATTGTAGGTGTATTTTTTTTTTTTGATCTGTTCTGAGTATTCTCTCAGATTTATGACCAGTAAATACCAAGACTTCTTATTTAGGTGTAATCTCTGTGGAATGAGTTAAGTGTGATTTGAGGTACTGTATAGGATATTGCTCCTGCTCCTTTATTCCTGAATTATTTTGTATTATTTGGATAGAGACTGTAACCAAGAAGGATATTTCTGGATAGCTGATTTGGTCTAACTTTGAAGAATTTAGTCTGAAATTCAGTGTAATACAGTGTAATATACCCAAATATAAACTTTAGAGGGCTCATATTTTTGATCACTGAACTGAATGGTGACAAACAAAATTCAGTTGTTACTTAGTTATAAAAAAAGTCTTAAAAACAAACTTGAACAATTAATTTTTAATAATCGGTCATAAAACATCTAAAAACCACAAAAATATCATTGGTAGAGTAACCAGTAAGAAGAGATTCAGATTGTGTGATAACTGTTACAGGTAAATGAATTGGCTCATCAATTGTCCCAATAAACATGTTGATTTTTCAGGGATTATTCATGTTTAACTTTCATGCCCATTTGACACACACAACTAATGAGAGTGTTCCCCTCTGGAACTAACGAGAATGTCAACCAAGAATATGTTTTAAATGGTAATTTTAACAGAAGTAAAAACAAACCATTTTTTTTTTCTTTTAGAAATCTCTTCCCATGTGGGGACTCCATGGTTTGCATTATTGATGACCGAGAGGATGTTTGGAAGTTTGCACCCAATTTGATAACTGTAAAGAAATATGTATACTTTCAGGGTATAGGTGATATTAACGCACCACCTGGATCAAGGGAAGCTCAGATGAAAAAGAAGGGTAACGCCATTTTATTATTTTACTTACAGAGCAACTGTTGACTAAAAAATCCTGTTCTTAAAGCATTGCTGTCAATAAAGGTGCTGATTTAAACAGGGAGGTAAACAAAACTATTCTAACAAAGCATTGTTTAAAAATAACGAACGAAAATAATGAGGTTTCAATGTCTATTGAGCTCATCCATGTTGCATTTGATAGAGAATTTTATTTACAGCAATCTTAAGCAGGTATAATGAACAGTGGAATAACAGATGTTACAGCAGTGGTTTTCACCTTGGAAAATGGGTCTGAAAACATGGTGCCTGGGAAGACCAATGTACCCAGGATATTTTGAAACTAGTGGAAGTAGCTGTAAAGGAATTTACTTTTTTTTCAGTTAAGTATTTTAGAAAGAAACTTTTATCTTAGTATATTTAGTATTTTGTATGTATTTAATTTGTATTGCGTCTGTTTGCCTTTCTCCCCCCTCCCCCCTTTACCATAATGAATAGGCTGACTTAGGCTGCTTGTCAAAATATGGTATAAGATCAGTATACTGTAGTGGCAGTAATGGTGGCCAAGGGGCAGTCAAATCACATTTGCCTTTTTATGAGCACCCTCACTAGTTATTCCTGCCAAGAATATTAACTGCATTTGTCTGCTGCTTATTTATTGATATTCTTTCTCATTATAGACAGCTGCCCAAAAAAAACTGTCTAAAAGCTATTTGTAGAGTAATCCTTCTCCAGCAAATGGGTCCATTGCTCTCGTCTGTTGCGTCTCACTAGTGCTTTCATAAAGCATTTGATCAATGTGTTTTGATGGTAGTAAAAATACATATTTTCCAATTTCTAAAGCATTTTCTTGGTAATGTATTCAGTTAGTTCTGAAAACATCATAGAAAAAATACAAGCAGAACTTGTAAGTTCATAAAGAAGATGATCTTATTGCTAATTTTCTGGATTGGAAGTCTGGAAATATGCTTTTTTCTCTGACTTTTGGCAAGTCACTGTTTCTTAATGCTTCAGTTAATCATCTAAAGGGAAATGTTACTTGCTTACCTAATAAGATAAAGGCATTCGATTTTTGTGAGCCAGTCAAGTAATACAATGATGAGGGCAACACAAACTGTGATTTTGCAAGCAGACTGAAAGGAGTTAGTCACCTCACTTTTGTTAAATTTCTATAGAAGTTGAGTGACTATAAATCTCTTAAGCCCTTTGAAAATCCCAACCAGAAGAATTCAGATACAGAGATATGTTTTATCTATAGGTTAAACACATTTAATATATGGGGGAGAAGGATGTTGAATTTCTGAAAGCATAACTGAAAGTTAATCTATTTGGAAAGATAAAACATGAAACTTCATCTCTTTTTTTTGTGTGTGTATGTTCAGTAAATCACTCTTCAAAAACAACTGAACCATCTGATCCAGCAGTGACAACAGCAAAAGATTCTGAAGAAGCAAAGAACATTACATGTGTGGAAGAACAAACCAATGGTCTTGGGAAATCTACAGAAGAGATGTGTACTACGAATGGTAGTAACTTTGTGAGCAATGAAACTTCTAACGGGGGGTTGAATTCCAATGATAAATTAAATATTGCAGACTCCTTACATGATTCTAATGATCACAAAACGAACACTGCAGTCAGTGATTTGACAGATGGTAAGGAGTCTCAGACTTCTTCAGAGCAAGATGATAGGACAGTTACAGAGAAGCAGCAGACTCATGGCAAGGCAATAAATGACTTGGATTTTGAACTGTCGAGTGACAGTGAAAGTGACAGTGGATTAGATGCTAGGAAGTCATCCTCTTCTGCCTCAGATAGTGAAAATGAGGGAAAGAGAAGCTGGAAGAAATCAAAGCAGCCTGTACAAGAGGAAAATTTGCATCAAGAATGTCATACTGCTATGAGTGGGGGACAGGATAGTCAAGTGAACCATTCTGTGGAGGTGACATCTCCACCTAGTGTGTATCCTCATGATAAGACAGTTGATCTTGAAATGCAAGATGAAAGCGAACAGGTCAGCCTTTGTGATCTGGGAAACGGGTGTGCAGACAAGAAAGAAGCGGAGACAGAATCCCAGAATAGTGAGCAGTCTGGAATTACAATGGGTGAATCTTTAGATCAGAGCATGGAGGAAGAGGAAGAAGACGACACAGATGAAGATGACCATTTAATATACCTTGAAGAGATCCTTGTTCGAGTGCACACTGATTACTATACCAAGTATGATAAATACCTGAAAAAGGAGATCAATGAAATTCCAGACATAAGAAGAATTGTACCAGAATTGAAGAGCAAGGTATTAGCAGATGTTACCATAATATTTAGTGGACTCTATCCAACAAATTTCCCCATAGAAAGAACCCGAGAGCATTATCATGCTACAGCACTTGGAGCTAAAATTATAAAGAACCTAATACTGAATGCAGATGATCCCAACAAACCTACTCATCTGATTGCGGCAAGGACAGGTAAGTAGGTGAAATTTTATCAGTCTTTTGTTAATGACAATATTGTTTTCATTCATTGTTTTAATTATACAAAAAGTTGAGTTGAAAAGGTTAAATATGGCCCTTAATAAACTTGTCATCTTTAATTTTAATTTTAAATTATAGGTGAGATAGTTTAAAGATTTCCTGCAAGTCAGTTTTTAAAGATCTTAAATCCTTTTTTTGCTTCTTTAGGAGTAAGAATTTTTTTTTAAATTGTTTTTCTTTTGGAAATGCCTGGCCTTGACTGTGTCAAAGGGGAAGTGTATTGCTAGCTTTCACCCTTTGATTGAAGTGGGGAATTGCTGTTTGATCAACTAAGGCAGTGGTTTTCAAACCATGGGTCAGGACCCAGTACTGAGTTGCAGACCCTCAGTTACTGGGTCGTGGCACCTCCTGCTGCCGCCGCCAGAGTGGAATACATTGCTCCAAGATGTAATTGTTGGGTCGCAGCCATAAATGATTTTTTTTTTTTAACTGGGTCCCAAGGAAAAAGTTTGAAAACCACTGAACTAAGGTGGTGGTCCAATATTAGTTTGTTTTTTTAAATAGGTGTAAATGAAGAGAAACAAGTAATAAGTGATTTTGATGTAAAGTTCTCCTCTTAATTGCTAAACTTTCATTTTGTTTCTTGTGATGCTGTCATTTCACTTCATTCTCATTCACTTCATTCTTGACTTCCAAGCTAAATAGGACCTGATTTCCTGATGTGTTTAAAAAACAACAACATAAAAGCTTTTAAAAAGTAAAACTTAAGACATCTTTTAATTCCTCTTCTTATGCATCATAAAGAAACAAACAAAGAGCAAGAGTCCAGTTCCTTCCAGTCACCTTTGATTTTGTTTTCCTAGCCTTCAGTTTTTTACAAGCTTGAAATAGATATAAAAAATAAACATTAATCTCATTTCAAAGGCTTTCAGTATAAACTCATAGTATATTTTTATTACTGTGGTACAGATTTTTCCACCTAAAAGTATAACTTCAATGCAAGTTCCTAATATTTCCACTTCAATAGTTCAACTAGACCAGTCTTCCTCTTTTTCTTAAAAAAGAAATACTTTGTCTCATATGAGTTCTGCACTGAACATTAAAAAAACGGTAATTTCTGGGTTCCCAAATTTTGATTTTTTTGGCACATCATGGCAAAAAACATTTTTCTTGAACTTGGTTTAAATAGTTTGAAAACTGTTTGGCTTGATGAATGGTGATTAAGGCCCTGTCTTCTTCACTGCCAAAAATGGGGTGTTCTTACAATGGGATAACTAACTTTAATAAGTTATCTCATTGTAAAATCTTAGTGGAGACAAAGTGCAGGTAGCTTTTACTGTGATACAGCCAGGTGAGCGATCACTGGGGAGGCAGGGCTTTTTTTCCTGCCAGTCCATACATATGTACGGTGTATCGGCACTTATTTTTCCCTGTACAGCCCTGCTGCCCAGCTGGGGGTCAGGGCCAGCATGGCAAGGAAAGGAGTGGGTTTCTTTTTCCCTGCTGACCCCAGCCGGGTCAGGAGTGGTGTGCGGCCGCAGGCCAGAATCTGGCCTGCCAGGGGCTGGAATCTGGCCTGTGGTCGCCTGGGAGCTGCGGCCAGGCTGCATCTTTTTAAAATCTCCTGCCCTGAGCATGCTCAGATGTGTGGTTCAGGGCAGGAGAAGCCTGGCCAGGGAACGACTCTGGCCACCCCTGTAGTTCTGGCCAGATAATGGGGGAGAGGGCCGGGAGGGTCAGGGAACTGAGGGGGGCAAGAGGAGCGGGAAACCAGTGGGGGAGGGGCTGAGAGGAGCAAGGAAGGGGGTTGGGGAACCGGTGGGGGGCCAAGAGGGGTGGGGAGCTGG
>ML685766.1:36502010-36575284 GCA_007922175.1 Pelusios castaneus
GGCGGTCGTGGAGGGTCCTGACCATCCCACCCCCACCTGCTGGCATACCTGGACCTTTAAAAAAAAAAAAAAACCCACTGGGGGAGGGTATGTAACATGTAGTGTTGATCTTGGCTAGCTATACTGTGGTAAAAGCAACTTGTGTCTCATCTCTATTAGAATTTTACTACAGGATAGAAACATGTTAGTTATCACACTGTAATACATACTTACCTTTCTTGGCAATGAAAGCATAGCTGAAGCGTCCAGATTTGGAACAGTTTTCGATTGACTGGAGTTGGGGACTCCTCGGTCTTGCAGGTGTGCTAGTTTGGGACTGTGAATTCATATAATTCTGTTTGTGAATGTGTTTGGTACACACTTCTGAGAACTTGAGTCACAGTATTTATTATCCCTTAGTTTCTGTTGCAGTTGCTGCTGAGCAGATCTTATTCTGAGAATTGCACTAATGTCAGTGCAGCTCCAGCAGTTCAGAACTAAACACAAAATGTGAGTCACGTTCCACTGGAAATGTAAAAGACTTGATAGTATTTTATACATAAAAATAACTAAATTAACTTCTCGTGTTTCTCCAGGATTTTCCATTCCAGATTCCAAATGACAAAATTTCTCAGTTAAAATAGGCTTTGCCTGTGATAGCCACTCATCTATTTGTTCTTGCGGCAAAGCAGTAATTCTGAATTTATTACCAAAATATTTCCATTACAACTGGGTTGTAATGGAAATTAACTCAAGAGTTAAAGCTTCATAACCATTAAAACACAAATTGTCAACATCACTTCAGAAGATAAATATCCTTAAATCAGATTCAGTTCTCAAGCAGTATTTTTTTATCATATCTATAAAATTCTGTTGTTTCTATTTGTTTCAGGGTGATTGTGAAATAGACAATTTATAGATTTAAAAATATCTAATTTTTCAAACAAGCTGAAATACAAAATACTTTGGCTTTCTTCAATGAGCTTTAGCTAGAAGGATCTTGACAGTGCTTGTCTTTAGCAATATTGAGGTGGGCAGTGTGAGTTGATTGAGGCCCCAAAATTTTCCTTCCTTTTTAAAAGTAAAATAAATGTAATTTCATTCCAAGTTTTTCACCAGTCACAAAATATTATGCAAAGCTATAGGACTTTAGAAAGGTACATGGCAACCATTTAATATATGCTGTGTTGTTGTAGCCATGTTGGTTCCAGGATATTATACAGACAAGGTGGAGGAGGTAATATTTTTAATTGCACCAACTTCTGTTGGTGAGAGAGAAAAGTTTAAGTTTACATAAAGCTCTTCAGATCTGGAAATTTAGTGACGCTCATTTTGTGAATGGACAATAAGATGTATCAAAATTGGAAGTTCAATGACATACCTAAGTGGTGCTCTGCTGTATCAACTGGAATTCTTTTACTTCCAATAAATCTGTCAATAAATCTTGTATTGCTCTTAAGTTTTGCTCTGCTGATTGATAATAAGTGCACTGGGGTGCTTTCATTGACAGTGTATTGACAGGGCCTGAGCAGTTACACTTTGGAGACAATCTGAAGAGGTATGCCAGTCTACCATCCAGTTTTGTTCAATACTTTTAAGGGGTATCAGGTCTACCATATCATCAACACAGGTCTGTGGACATATGTTATGGATTGCTCAGATTAAGCTTAAAAAGTCCAATTTTTGTAAAGTACTTAGCTTGAACAATGACAAAGGCAAGTCTGTTCATTTTTTTGGTTCTCCTGCATTATTTCAGTGCTGTGCTATTGAGGTGACCTGTGAATTTAGTGAGAATTTGAAAAGGAGGTAATCATGACAGGTTTCTGTTAGTTCTTGTTCTGTATCATCTTGGTTTTTGCAAAATATAACTGAACTAATGTCTGTCTAATATCCAACTGTCACTTTTTTTCATAAGCACTTAATTCGGTTAGGGCAAAAGTCTTTCATTAGTTTTAAGAGTTTTCTTTCTTCAGATGCCATTGTTGTATAAAAGCTTCAGGATCTGGCTGGTAAAGAACGTAGGTATGTTTACTTATATCACAGGCTCCTGCTGTCTGAAGAGGGGAAATATTCAGTTTGTTTTCAAACAGGGTAAAGGCAACTGGTAGAGCAGCTAAACGTTTTAAATGATATTGAAGTCTACAGTAAATTTGGCCATAAAAATTAAGTTAAAATCTCTTGTCATTCAAACCACTGCAGTATTTACTCTTTTGTGTTTTGTGTGCCAAAATAATCTTTTTTTGAAATACTTGGAGGATTAGAACAATAAAATGTATAACATGAAATCACCAATAAACACTTTAATTTATATTGTGCAGCTTTTATTATTTGTTATAGATTGGGCAGGTTTTGTCTGCAGTTGCTGTCTTTGCACCCCCTTAAACTGAAAGTGACGAATAGTAGTGCAACCGCTGTTTCCTTGCTTCTGTTGCTAAGACATCAACAGAGCAGCTAAGAGAAAGACATTGTTTTCTATGCTTCATGTTGTCAGGGCCCAAAAGTCTGTCATGCTTTTCTTTACAAAAGTTAGCACATAGCCTGGATTCATTTTTTATGTCTAAAATTACATCAGAGGTTTGATTTTTATCATAGGCCTAAAAATGTTTCTCTTGTCACTTGCGATTGCGTTCTGCTTGAAAAGTCTACTAAGGTACAATTCTAAGCATGGTCATGAAACTATCTGTGAGTGGAAAGATTTCATGAATGCACACTTCTTGTTTGTTTTGCTGAACTAGACTAACACAGCTACCCCTTTAGAAACAACTCTGTTTCCGTAGTTGCAGAGACAAATGATGTTTATAAGCCCAGAGCTATTGTATTCACTAGTTGCAGAATGTATTAAAATAATATACAGCTTTTATTAAAACTGCTACAAGCTTTATCTCCCTTATTACTGAAACATAGAATTTAAAAGTAAACAATCCCTTCCCAATATTATATAATTGCAGTCTGGCCCCCTGAAACATGTGTGACTTCCTGTAGTGTTGTTTCATTGTAATATATCATCTGTCATTGCCACTTAGCTGCTTTTTATTTTCTTTATCTCTTGAAGGGATAGCTCCATTTGAAGCTTAACAATTACTTAATGAGAGAGAGAGGATAATCTGCAAAGAAGATAAATCTGTGAAAAGCAATTAATGAGAGCCGAAAAATCTAAAGATTGTTCTATACCACTTTAGAAGTGTTACCAGTTGGAAAGTCTAGAATATTTTTTCTTTTGGATTGATGCTCTCTCGGTGGGGGGGGAGGTGTCAGTGATGACTCGCGTAGTAATACTTTCTCTCTGTTCAATTAAATTGACTTTCACTAAGTTTTATGTATGTTTTACTAAGTCATTTATGTGTTAAATACCATAAGTCTTATCATGGTCTAGGTGAAATCATGAGATAGCAATCCCCGAAACAGCCTCAGTTTATTTAGTGTTCATTGAATTGTTCCATTTTTTCAGTTTTCCAGATGATACAGATTATTGTAATAGCTATGCCTAACTGCATTGTAGAAGCTGTCAGGAAGGAAACTGGAAGTTTTGGTCACCAAAATGGGGGAAAGGTAGGGTTTTCAGGCCTGGAGTGGCATATTTAGTGTTTAAGGTCAATTCCCTATAGAGGTGAATGGGAGATAATTCACATCTCTTTGGTACTGTTTCAGGTTTTCTACAGATTAAAGAGGACATCACAGTATCAGTTTGGTTTTTTTATTGCTTTCTTCACAACTCAGTCTAAAAAAACTTTATTTTAAAAAAATGAAAGTTTAGATTGTGGAGCACAATTACACAGGCATATGTGATTCTACGGACTTCTGGAATACATCAAACCCTGAAAGTGGGTAAACTCAAATTTTTTCCATTCAGTGTGGGTCTAACAAATGCTCTTCATAAACTTATCTCTTCTAAAAGTGTGTGGGAGAATTTCCTTTTTGGAATCCCTTACAATTAAAAATGAGTTGAGGGAGCACACACCATTTAGCAATCATGAGAGACTGGCATTTTTAGTGCAGGCAGGTTTGGACTTCATGCATGCCACAAATCTTGGGTTTCTCTGGTAAACCTTATTCATGAAATCCTTTCATCTTTCGTACTTTTGGTAACTTAATCTCCCTGAACTCAAAATTTAATATATCCAAAATAGTACAAATAGTTGCCTTTCTTATACCTAGTACAAGAGACTGCATTATGCCAGCCTTCAAGCTTTTTGCTAGTTTCTTGTTTTTAATCACAATAAAGAATGTCTGTCTTCCTGTTCTTCATCAAGAATTTATTCCTCTCTTTCTCTTAGACCTCTTCCTGTTTGCCTGCTTAATTCCAACTCTCCATTAAATAAACATTTTCCTCCCTTTCTCTTACAGTAGGCTGGAGAGTTCCTCTCACTTTTTACTATCTGGAACGCCTACTTCTTTCCAAACCCTCTCTCTAATAATATGAATCAGTTTCTTCCACAATTTCAGTGTTCTATTTCCTCTGAAACATCATAGTCTATGTATAACTGTCATTTAATGAACTTTGAGGTTTTAACATATGTAATCTTTGGTATTTCAAAAGTGTCTATTGCTATTAAAAATAACACTTCTAAAGGGGCTGCCTTCATGCAATATTGCAAATTGCCTAAATTATAATATACTGAAACATTTTGAGGGTTTTATGACCGAAGCTTAAGTTAAAAATGTATTTGAATAAAAACATAAAAATGGTCATGTTGGGTTAGACCAATGGTCCATCTAACCCGGTATTGTCTTCTAACAGAGGCAAGTGCCAGAAACTTCAGAGGTAATGATTAAAACAGGGCTGTTATGGAATAATCCATCCCCTGTCTTCCAGTCTCTGCTTTTGGTAGTCAGAGGTTTAGGGATCTCCAGAGTGTGGGTGCATGGTATACCTACTATCTGTGTATTAAATGTGAATTATCTGTGTACGTGACTTATTTTCTTCTACAGTTTCATGCACAGTAAGCATTTGCTGATGTCAGCATTGCTAGGGCTCTAATGCATAAGCTTCCAGAGACTCTACAGCAGCCACACAATATTTTGTTTCATGCATGGCAGAAATGAAAGTGAAGCACTGTTAAGTTATTAGAAAGCCCTGACAATGCTCTACTTTACTTAGTGTTTTGTCTTTCTAAACTTTAATTGTTGGATTCTGGTTTTAACTTGGCAACCTGTATTTCTTCTTACTGGGGGACAGATTTAAATAGTTTTGATTCTTCAGCTACTAATCCTGAAACTGTGAAATTTGCTGCCACTGATATATGGTGAAAAACATACATCTATGGAAATGTTTCTGTTGGCTAATCTAAAAGTGCAGCTGAAAAATCTAATTTGCTTCTTAAAGGGAGTTTAATCCTAGTCTTGTTTTCTTTTTTTCTTTCCCCTTCCTTCTGATGAAGAATAGCAGGGAAAGAACAGTTCTACTCATTTTTCTCTTAAGTCATGTACACACGATCACTTTATTGTGCGATACGGCTCCTTACTGCACAATAAAGCTTGGAGCGTACACACGAGCATTTTCCCTGTTGCGCGGCAACACCCTCTTGCCGCACAACAGTTAAACCACTCAAATCGAGAGTGGTTAGGTTTACCGCGGAACAGCTCGTGTGTACACATTTTGCACATTACACAGCCTCCGGAAATGTCCTAGAGTGCCAATCGAGGCCACTCTGGGACATTGGAGCTGTCAAATATGTCAATTTCACTGCTCTAGCGGAGCAGAGAAATTGACTGTTATGGGAGCTGCCAGAATTGGCGGCTCCGGGGATCGGTCCCCTGGACTGAGCTAGGGGGCTGGCCCGAACCGGCTGTCCTTGCTGGTTTGGACCAGCCCCCTAGTCCAGCTACAGGGGTTCGGGCCAGCTCCTTAGCTCAGCCCCGGGGCTTCGGGAGGCAGCGGGGGCTGCAGCCTGCCCCCCTAGCCCAGGCTCGGTGTGGGCAGTGCATGGTGGGACAGGTGCCCACCATGCACTGCTCCTTGTATTGCAAAGGAGTGTTCACACGGGTGAATTCTCCTTTGCTATACAAGAAGCACGTATGTACACATAAAAGCGCTATATTTATAGCCCTTTCCTTGTCCTGTAATAGCTTGTTGTGGGACAAGTTTGTCGTGTGTACATAGCCTTAATGTTTTATGTTGTGGGAGAACTGTAAAAGTGATTTTGCTTCTCCTTCTCACTGTAAGACTTGAATAACCTAAGAGGCTAATGGCTCACTTTTTTAATTACAATTTTAAAGAGTGCTTTAATGCTGAGAAAGGGGGGGATAGAGCAAGTTGCGACTGAAGAGAGGTTCTGGATAAGGTTGTGCTACCTAGCTATTTGCTGTAGACCACTGTTTTATATTTTGCACAGCTGATGAAATTCCAGGTTTTGTACTTCCTTTGGATAGTGAAGCAGAATTGTAAACTACTAGTTATGCAGATAAAATATCTGAGAATTAGTCTGAAACCACCAAATTATTTTCTTTTGTGTTCTCAGTGAGGCTTAAGTCCAGACCTGGAAAGTAGGAATTACTTTTTGCTTCTCTTCTTCCTCCCCTAGCTCCCTATGCTTGAATTACTTGGGAGAGTGGAGGCTTACTACTTGTGGGGTCTACCTGAGTTCTGACTTATTCAAAGGTGCAAGATGGCAGGCAGGTTTTGGCCCCCTTCATTCTCCCTGTATGTCCACAGGAGCTGCAGGGAGAGCAGCAGCAGTCCACTGATACCCCATTAGGGAACAGGTCATCCCTCAACCACAGGAGGTTGCACTGCTTTGGCTCAGTGCTTCACTGGTGGATCCCGGGCTCTGACTACCCACTCTGCATCATTCTCTTCATCCTGGCAAGAAGCAAGATGTGCCACCAGGTGCCTTGGCCAGCTGTTCAACAGAAGCCTGCTGCATCTCATCCCGAAAACACCTCCTCCAGCTATGGACTGGGGAGAGACAGATGGCTTTGGCAAAGCCCTGCCCCTTCTAGGAGCTCTGCAGGACAGTGGGGGTGTGTGGAGTCAGAAGGGAAGGGAGCAGGGCAGGAAGAGGCAGAGGGGGGTTAGAGACAGAGGTGAGGTAAGCAGTGTTGAGTGGGTGCATAAGGCTCGAGTGGAAGCACAATTAGAGGTGAGGCCAGTAAACGGGGGGCAGGGACAGGCAAATGGATAGAAGGGGTGTTGTGGTGGGTGTGGAAGAGGCAGGTTTCACTGCGGGAAGATGGGGGTAATGGTTAAGGGAAGATGGGACACTCAGGAATGGGAAGGAGGCAGGACAGAAGGTGGTAGGGAGAGGAGCAGTTAGGGATAGGGAAAGAAGCAGTTCAGAAAGTATACATGGGTAAAGGCAAAGGAGAGAAGACAGTTTTTTCCCATAATTTGAGTATTGCTGTATCTTCTTTTAAATTCGGCAGCGTTGATTCATAGCGGCACAATCTGTCACTGTATGCGATGCTGGATCAGGGATTCTTAAATATTTAAATACCCAATCTTTATGGAACCAGATAAGCAGAGTAGTTTATACTGTTCTTGAGTTGAGTGTATTCATGGCAGAAAAAACCCAACATTTTGTATGTGGCACTGCCAGGTCACCATCAGAAGAGCTGCTGTTGTAAGTGGGTTGTCCTTTAGAGGGCTGATTTTTAAGACAGAGGGAATATGTGCCAAAACGTCAGTATTCGGGGTATGTTACATACCATCTGCCATCCCTAACACCATCTCCTGTATTTCCAGCATCTGCATAATATTTATAAGTATTTCATAGAGTTGTAAATATGCATCTGGTTTCACACCACGTGACAATGGGGACAAAGTGGTTGGGATTGGCAACATATTTGGCAGGGCTCACTAGTGGAATGGAAGCGTCTGACGAAGTGGGATTTTCTCCCACGAAAGCTCATGCGATTAATAAATCTGTTAGTCTTTAAAAGTGCCACAGGACTCTGTTGTCTTTCTACAATAGACTAACACGGGTACCCCTTTGGAATTTAACTATTTTAATGTCATTGTTCTTTAGAGAAGGTGTGATCGAACAAACAAAGGACGTGAGAATGGTCGTATTGAGTCAAACCAGTGGTCCCATCTAGCCCAGTATTGTCTTCTGATATGGCCAATGCCAAATGCTTCAGGGAGAATGAACAGAATAGGGCAATTATCATGTGATCCATCGCCCATCCTCCAGTCCCAGCATCTGGCAGTCAGGTTTGATAAACTGTGCAGATGTTTATGAAGTGTAAATTAGGCAGAACTTTCAGGTGTCTGTCAGAGATAGTTTGAAGCTCTGTTTTGGGAAGATTATATCTGTCTGCCTCCTCCCTTCTGCAATACCTGTTTATCATTAATATTTATTCATGAATTGGTGGCAGGTTGCAATCTTTCCATTCTCACAGGATTAGAACATTTCTGTTTCTCTCGTTTTTGATGGAAAGTTTTTGGTATTTTTCTTTAGTAATGATCATACTTGTACTACATATTTCAGACATTGGCGTGAAATGCCCCTCTCAATCTTTCCTGTAATATTAATTACATACTCACTCATCTCTGGATTTGAAATATGTTTTATTTCTGTAATATTAATTACATACTCGCTCATCTCTGGATTTGAAATATGTTTTATTTCTCTGTTTCCACCTCCCTGATTTATGTATTTAGGATTAGGAGTCTGCTTTGCATCTGCACTGTAGTGAAGTAGTTTGATCATGATAGTTCTCTGGAGAGCTCTGTAGCAGCCTACCTGGCTTTTTGCTCTTTCTAGTGCCTCTCATATCTGTGGTCTTAGTCTACATGCTGCATTATAAATCAAGGCCTTCTAGATTCCTAGAATTTCTAGATTTTTATAACGAATGTGTTGCACTATCCCAGGTGCATGTAGATAGAGCCCTGCAAATCCGCGCATATCCACACTATATCTGTGGGTATCTGCATCTGCGGATACAATGCGGATATCCGCTGACCATTTCTTGCAGATTCAGATCGGATACAGATTCACATATATGTATCTGCGCAGGGCTCTACATGTAGACACCTTGCTTGTCTCCCCTGAGTTATTTTACATTCAGTATTCCCATTTGATAGTAAAAAGTCCATGATTTCTGCTTCAGTGTAACTGTTAATTCCTGCCAAAATCATAGCAAGTCAAAGCAGGTGACGACATACTTGACAGTTAGTGTGATATAACTGCTGTGGTATAACCGAACACTGCACACACATGTTATAAAACATACTTTGGCTATTAGGGGTACTGAAGGGGCCACTCTTTGGCCTCTTCTGCTTTAGACTGTTATCTTTTGATACACTATTTCCATAAACTTATTCTTGTAACCTTTGTTCCCTTTACCTTTTTGCTTGTTTACTCTGTGTAGGAATGCTCAACTGTTACAAATTGATTCCACTTTCCATTTGAATGAGATTTAACAGAACACTAGCTGTGTCTGCATTAAGGAATTTCACACAAAAAAACCACCCTTAAGAAGCTTTTTGTGTAAAATACCGTAGTGCAGCCAACCTTTGTTTTAACATGACCTGTAATGTGTTTGAGCCAGCTGATAACTTTCAAAATTGGTCCCAAAATATTCTATTTTAAAACTTACACTATAATTCACTTAAGCCTCTTTTCTACACAGAAGCCTGTAATATTGTGTTTGACTTAATAATAGGCACAGAAAAAGTACGGCAAGCTCTGGACTGTAAACACCTTCATGTTGTAAACCCTGACTGGCTTTGGAGCTGCTTGGAGCGTTGGGACAAGGTAGAGGAACAGCTCTTTCCTTTAAAGGACGACTACATCAAAACACAAAGGTAAAATGAGTATGCACCAAAAAAAAAAAAGACTAAATATGGATTGACCAAGCAATTAGACTGATTTTTATTCTCATTCTCTATAGAGAGTTGATTCATAAGGCATGATGAACTGAGAAATGTGAGAGATGTAGAGTTTATATGACAATTCCATACCATGTTTTAGCCATTTCTTAATCTATTTGCACATAGGATTACCAGTGGAAGGCTATTCACCCAAGCTTTGGAGTTCAAGAAAGTCCCTGGGACTAGCAGTACCATGAGCAGGGGTTTTATGCAGCAGCAGGTCTGAGCAGTGCTTTTGTGTTCTAGTGCTGTAGAGGGCCAGTAGGGACCAGGAATGGACGTGCAAGATGACAGAAACATACAGTATCCCACCCTGCAAGCATACATATTCACAGAGTATGAGGTGCCTGAGCAGCTAGCCATGTTATACATAGTAACCAGGAGAAGAAAAGGAAGAAAAACTTAGGACAGAAACAGAATGTGAGAATAAAAAAATGGGGGGAGAGATTGGAAGAGGAAGAGTGGGAGGAGAAATATGAGAGCAGCGGGGAAAACTGATAGGAGAACAAATAGGTGAAATGAAGAAGGCATGGTCAGGAATCTAGGAGACAAAAGACAACAGAGTGGGGTGAATAATAAATAGGAAGGAGGTAAAGCTTGAATGGAACAGGAGAAGCAAAGGAAAGTACAGAGAAAAATACTAAAAGGGGGAGGCAGGACAGAGCTCACTGTCCTGCTCCTCTCTTGAAGGACATGTTTTTACCGAAAAAGCTGATGACAAGGGGCTTCCAATGGAGGTTCTGCTTTTGTTTCTCATCCAAAACATTGTAAATCCTGGCTTGTTTGCATTACACCAGTTGATTTTGTCAGTCTTGCAAACCAGTCAGAAGAACCTGACGTTTTCTGTACTTGAATAGGAGTCTGCTATGGGAAATTCACAGTGCTGCAAAAAGTGATATTTGGTGTTGGAATGAATGTCATCAGGCTAGGGATTATTTACTGCCTGGAGGATGCTATCCTTTGGTGAAGACTTAACTGAAGTCATGTGCATGGATCAAAAGTTGTACCATAAATAGGGTTTGTGAGTACCTAGTCTGTCTAAAATGAGGCCATTTTTAATTAGAAATAGAGTTTTAAAATAGAAATATAGAAGCCTTGAAAATTTTGGCCGAAGTTTAGTCAGATTGTAATTAGACAGGCTTTTAAAATATGCCAAGAGATCTTACGCATTCAAATATTCAGTACTTTAATTATTCTTTCATCAAAGGATGGCATCTCCAGATAGAAAATAATCATTACCAGAATGTCATACAGTGAATTGCCAACACCACTTCCTGTAAGACCTAAATGTTGACTTTCTTACTTATTTAAAATTCCCAATGCAGTTTCAATTAGGTGCAGTGACAGTCTTCTCTTCCATCTACCGAACACATTCAATTTAAATAAAATGTTGTTCTAGCATCATATATTTTTTCTGTATTCTCAGGCAGACTTTAATTATAAACATGTAGCAGCACGTGCATTTTTCCGAAGTCAAAACCTCTGAGTTTTGTGGCAATGATTGCTATCCTAGGTGGCTTGAAACTTCAGGTGGAATAAATTTTAAAAGCAGATAAACTCTGAGAAAATACTATTTTCATATAAAACGAGTTCATTAAGGACATTGGAGAGAAATAACTCAGGAAATACTTCATAGGTCATCTGTTGATCTTAAATCTCCATGTTGTGACAGAATTTGAAAAGGGTGGCATGTATAAACATGAGATTAACTTACTTTTGCTGAGCATTCTTTTTAAAATAGGTTTGCCTCCTTCTTACGTCACTATATGATGCATAGTTAATTTTTATGCATGCTATCATATGTGTATGTTTCCACATGGTATTAATCTGGTAAGTGATTGACATATTTGATGCCATTACTCTTGGCTTTTTTCCCTAAAATAGTAACTTGGTGTAGTGGTATAGTAAATTAATTTGGTGGATTTTTTTAAAATAATTTTTCATGTGGCAGAAATTGCGGTTTGTTGTTTTAAGCATAATATTGAATAACAAATAATTTATATACAGATCATTAGTACACCTGAATGTGTGTGCATGCATTTTATCTGGTTTGTATTACTATTGACAAATTACTGTGATAGACTAAAACTATGTATTAGTTTTAATGCTACAGAGGAAATTGAGTTTTAGTGTGCTTCAGAAACTTTTTTTATAAATTTTGAAAATATTTTAAAATAGCAATTTTAGAATATTCTCATTATGGTGATTAAGTGACATTCTCTTTTCTCCATGTGCATGTGTTTTTTCTCATTACATTCTGTGGGATTTTCATATGTATATTGAGAACACGCACTCCATAAAAAATATTATTTTCTGTTTTAGGAGAAAGGCAGATCTGTTTTGGCCTGAAATAATTTTGTTTTACAGCTCCAGTGCCCTGGGTTGTTAAACCTTCATGTGTTCTATCTTTGCAAGGGAAATCCTAATACTTTTGCTTACAGTTTACAAATAATTAATGTAAATTTCTAATTAAACTTTTTAAAAATTTATTCAGAGAGAACAGTCCTGCCACATTTCCTGATACACACAGCACATTCCAAACTGCTCTGTTTCACCCGACGCCCATCCATCCGAAGTTTCAGCCGGGTCCTGAAGTTCGGCTTTATGATCCCAACACTGGAAAGCTTATCAGGAAAGGCTCTCAGTCTTCTGGCCAGTCTTTGTATATCCAGTCTCCAGCTCCTCCCCTCACTTTACCGGTCCACGGGGAGCACTCTTCCTTCAGGTACATGAAAGTGTAGCTAAGGATCACTCACGCTTATTTTCAAATGTCATTTTTCTAAGATCACGCTTTTTTTTTTTTTTTTTTTTTTTTTTTTTTTGTTACTTGATGACATTTCATTCCGTTAGCTAGTTACCTTAGCTTTGGGCTTAGTTAGCTTGCCTCTTTCAAAAAAAAAATAAAAAAAATTATTTAAACTCTCCTCATAGGCGGTCTTGGTGGTGGTGGGGAAGCTGAACATATGCCCGGGGCCTCATGTGCGGGAGGGGGGTGAGGAGCAGCGAGGCTGGTGGGAGGGAAGGCAGGGGGCTGGGGGGACCGGCTGGAGGGGCCCCAGAGGGGTTGGGGCCCCCCATGTGACATTTTTGGACTTTTGTCCAGGGCCCTAGAATCCCTAAGACCGCCTCTGACTCTCCTTGCAATATTTTACTAAAGGAAAATAACAGAAATAGATGGTTGTGGTTATACAAATGATTTAATTCCTTATAGGGTTTCCTTAAGTGTATTTGTAGAAACTGCAAAGTGAATAGATTGGTTTTGTATTTTATGCACTCTAGAGTTCGTTAGGATAATTTATATCCCAAAACAAGTGTGTGTTGCATGTGAATTTTAGTTCTAAACAAGCTTTATTCATTATTTTGGATTTATTGTTTCGCTATCGAATAAAATACATCTGGCCACATTATCAGTTTTGTTTGAGAACTTTTCCTCTTTGCTTATCACATACTCATTCTTTCAGATGGGAGATTATTCTGGAATCTTATTTTGCGGTTAATCTCTTTTTTAAAAGGGTTAACTAACCAGTGTTACAGTGAGATTGTGCTAGTCGGTCTGCACTAAAAATATTAACTTACTTTTGAATTAAGATGATAAAATAAAAGAAGGCTGGCTTTGTGATTTAAATACACAGAGATAGCAACTAATAGATCTGGGAGCCCTGCCACAGATTTTCTTTGTGATTTTGTGCAGGTCATGTAAGCCAAGATTTTCAAAAGTGAGAGTTTGTTAGGTTCCTAAGTATGGATTTTAGGTCCTTTAAATAAGTGAGCTGATTTTCAAAAGTGCTGAGTACTCAGCAATTCCTGTTGACTAAATTTAGGCTCCATCTCTGTACCTCAGTTTCTCCATTCATAAAATGTAACTAATAATTACTTAGAGTATTGGAGCTAACTTAATTATCATTGAAAGCACTTGCGGTCTACAAAGGTGATACAGAAGTATAAAGCAATATTATAAATGCTGAGATGCAAGGTGGATTTTTCCACATGTTCTCCTTTTACCATATCTATCCTTAATATATTCTTTGTGTATTACAAAAATCTCTTGCCATCTCTTCTTTCTTTGTCAAAAGCCTTTACATTCTTTCACTTCTTCCTTCCCACTTTCTTTTTGTCTCCTTCATTCCACTTTCCTTGCAAATTCCCAATGTGAATTTCTTAAATTCTATTGTTATGTTTGAAAAGACAATTCTTCTTCGAGTGATTGCTCATGGGCATTCCACTTAGGGGTGCGCGTGTGCCGCATGCATGGGCCTGCCAGAAGGTTTTTCCCTAGGAGTACCTGCGGGATCGGCTGTTGAGCTGTAGGTGGTGCTATAGCAACTCCCTGTATAAGCTCCAGCTGGCCTTGCCCTCCCCAGTTCTTTCTTTAGGGGCTGTGATGGCTGCTGGAACCGGTTCTTCTTGCTTTGCAAGTATTCCCCAAGGGGACTTCAGTCCCTTGAGTACCTGTAAATAGTTCTATAGTCAGTTAGGTGTTAGTTCTAAGTACCTTTAGTTAGTTTCCCTGACCCCTAGCCAGGGAGTGGGGACAATGCCGGGCTTCAAGACCTGCAACCACTGCAGGAAGCCCATGCTGAGGGACGACCTGCTTCAGATCGCAACTCAGCAGGCAATCCTGAGCCGCTATGATTTCGACTCCTGGTCGGCCATGGAAAAATTCCAGGACTCTTTGGACCAGGAGTCCAGGGGGGAGTTCTCGGCCATGATTAAGGAGGGGAAAGTGGTGTCCCGGGCCCTACTTCAGTCTGCCCTGGACTCGGCCGATGCGGCAGCCCGTGTGAAGGCCTCGGGGGTGGCCATGATAAGTTCATGGCTCCAAGCCTCTTGGCTCCCTCAAGAAGTCCAGACTACAATACAGGACCTCCCCTTCAAAGATCCGGACTTGTTCTCCAAGATGGATTCTTGCCTGCAGACCCTAAAGGACTCCAGAGCCATCCTTATGTCTCTGGACCTTCATATACCGGTGCCTAAGAAGAAGCAGTTTAAGCCCCAGTCCACGGCCACACCCTACTGCCAGAGGCAGGACTATAGTAGGAGGGGCAATTGCAACGGCCGGAGATCAGTCCTCTCCTCAGGCTGCTCGCAGGACCACTCACACCAGTCGTCTGCACCCAAGAAACAGTTTTGAGGGTTCATTAGAGGACGGTGCACTAATCAGGAACCCTGATCCATTCCAGCCCTTGTTTTCCAACCGCCTTTCCTGTTTCTACTCTGCATGGTACAGAAAGACCTTGGACTTCTGGGTCCTGCATACAGCCCGGTCGGGTTACTCTCTACAGTTCTCCTCGCTCCCTCCCTCTCTCCTGTCCACCCCCTCCCTGTCCCTCTTCAGGGACCTCTCTCACGAACAACTGCTTCTACAAGAGATGCAAGCATTGCTTGAAGTGGGAGCAGTGGAAGAGGTCCCTCACGAGTTCAGAGGCAAAGGGTTCTACTCCCGTTATTTCCTTATCCTGAAATCCAGTGGCAGCCTCCACCCCATTCTGGACCTAAGGAAGCTCAACCGGTTCATGAGGTGGTTCCACTTCCGCATGGTTTCACTGAGCTCCATCATTCCATCCCTGGGTCCGGGAGATTGGTACGCTGCCCTCGATCTCAGGAACGCATATTTTCACATTGCCATCGTGCCAAGGCACAGGCAGTTCCTACGGTTCAGGGTAGGCCAAAGCCATTTTCAGTTCACAGTCCAACCATTTGGCCTCTTGAAAGTCCCACACGTGTTCACCAAATGCCTGGCAGTGGTGGCGGCCCATCTTGTTGTCACAGCATTCAAGTCTTCCCCTACCTCGACGACTGGCTGCTGACACCCAGCCTTTCTCCCGAAGGTTGTTTCGCGCTTTCATGTGAATCAGGACGTCTTTCTTCCAGTGCTATGTCCAAAACCACGCGCCAATGACAGGGAATGTTACCTTCATCTACTGGGCATTAGGCAGGCTCTTGCGTTCTACCTAGAGCGCGCAAAACCATTTCAGAAGTCCTCACAACTGTTCATAGTGGTGGCGGAGAGGATGAAGGGCCAATCTATCACGTCCCAGCACATTTCCGCCTGGATCACAGCCTGCATCCGGGAATGCTACAGCTGGGCAGGGGTGCCAGTGCCAGCAGTGACGGGCCATTCCACAAGAGCGCCAGTATCGTCAGCAGCCTTTCTGTCCAATGTCTCCATCCAGGACATTTGTAGGGCAGCAACATGGTCCTCAGTACCCATGTTTACGACACACTATGCCCTCACACAGCAAATCTGGGAAGAAGCAGCCTTCAGTCTAGCAGTCCTGCACTCTATGAACATGTGACGTCCAACCCGCCTCCTTGCATGGCAAGACGTCTGGCAAGAAGGAACTGGCGAGAGCAAGGCCAGCTGGAGCTTCTATAGGGAATTGCTATAGTGCCACCTACAGCTCAACAGCCAGCCCTGCGGGTACCTCTAGAGGAAAAGCCTTCTGGCAGGCTTGTGTATGTGGCATGCGCACACCTAAGTGGAATGGACATGAGCAACACATCTCGAAGAATATCAGTTACAGGTAAGCAACCTTCTCTTTTCTTTTCAGGTCCTTTTCTAAATCACCACTCTTTAGCCTGCATTTCATTCTGATACTCTATGAAATGATCAGGCAAGAAATAAACCTGAAGCAATCAAGATAGCAAATTTTCTTGAAAAAGTACCTGGAAAAGTTTTGCTATTTCATCTCAAACATTGGGAAAGGAATTTGTGTCAATTTCAAGAAGCTGGGCGACTTTTTTTCTGTTTGCATTTGTGTGGCTTTCCTAAAATGCTTGCGTGTAAAGGTTTGCAATTTGTTAATGTATCAATCAAAAACTTCAGAAGTGCGCTCTTTTAATCCACATGTTCTTCCCTTCTCCCTCTTCAAGTTTACAACTGCTGAGCCAGAAACTGCCATCCACACAACTATTTTAACTTTACCTTATATAATGCAAAAGTAGTCCCTCATTTGACTGTCTTCCTCTTCCAAAAAGTATATATCAGTTGGTATCTTCAGCTGGGAGCTTCTGAGAAACCAGTCCCAGAGTGAGCCTTTGGAAAACCGTTTTCCCTCCTCAATCATGATTGTTTTTCTTTAGCTCTTCTGACATCTAGTGATTGTGGTACAATTGGGCTGGTTTGATTGTAACCAAAAATGCTGCATATTATGTCCAAAATATTGCAAATTCTGTTGGAAAAGGAACATCCAAGAATTTAATTTTAATAAAGACTTCAGAAGAAGAAGAACGAGCTTTTGAAATAAATAGATATTCTGAATTTTTAAATAAAGAATAATGTGGAGATCACGGCTTTCAATATTACAAGTTTCATGATTGGAAGTCAAACTTTGGTTCTGACTTGGCCACCCAGAACAAGTTGTAGCATATTGGGCAAAAATCTAAGGGGAAAGTGACTTCTACATATGCATGATGTGGTTTTTATGGATTATACAAATTCCTCAGTTGACCCTCTCTGATTTCAAATTAGCCAGTTATATAATATAGAATGGTACAAAGAGTTAATGCTACCTAAAGCTATAGTTATATAAGAAGCTAACTTTTTGCGGATTTACTTCTTTCTTGATGTTAACAGAGCTTTTCTGATCATTAGTTCATTTAAAATTCAATTTTTTGTCAGACACTTTCAGAATTTAAGAGTTTTACAAAACTGGTAGAGCACTGAATAATTTTGAAAGGTCCACTAAGGCTTCTAGGAAGAATATAGGAAATATTGGCTAAAGGCATTTCTGCTTAGGTTCTTATGTTTACTGGGGCTTGACAGATGCACTATCCAGTGGTAATCAGCGAAACCCTTTCCTGGCAAATTGGTGCTTTTCTCATACATTTGTTTTTAAAAGAAAAGAATATTTAACATTTATATTGTGGTAGCACCCAGAGGCCAAATGTGTTGAGGCTCCACTGTTCAATGCTGTCCAAACGTAGAAAATATCACTCCCAGTTTCAAAGAGCTTACAGTCTGAAAGATGAGATATAATGAGGGGAAAAGACAAACAGGTGGCTCAGAGAATGGGAGAGACAGAATAACACACAGTTGGATGTGCACAATTCCTAGCCACACGGAAAAAATATTCACAACTTGCCACCTGCCTTCCACCTAAGTTTAAATATTTTGCTTGTGCTATGTTCTTGCTTAGCAGCACAGATGCTGGGAAGTAACAGTTATGCTTCACTGTCCCACAGTTGTGGGATAGCTAGAAATGAAAAACACATGATCCTTAAAAAAAAAAAATAAATTGAACATTTTTGGTTTTTTTTTTTTTCTAAGTTGGTACTTAATTTCAGGCATCAGTATTCCACTATAATCAGCGGGAATTGCAGGTGTTGAAGACATCTGAAAGTCAACCAGATTTATTTAGGTGCCTAATTAGGGATGTATTTTCCTAATATTATACATCTTGTTTTGAAAGTTTTATTACGTTGTTTTCATAGAAGTCCCCTCCAGAACAAACTGTTACCATGATTTGAGATGGGCTAAAACCAGAACATAATTTCAACAGATTCAAACTTCAGATGCATTATTCTCACCCTGTCCCTATTGCTTTGGTTACAGATCCAGTTCACAATTAGAAGGGACCTATCTTCTGGTTCTGCTTTAGAAGTATCAAAAGAGCATAAGAACTTAATGTGTCTGGAGTGAAATTCAGAGCCTATATATGCTGGTACCCAAAACACTAGTGCTGAAAGTGATTAACTGCCAGTTGTTAAATGGCATTGCTGTTTCAGCAGGGAATTTGTCCTGCATACTGCACAGCAGGAATTCTTATGAGACCAATTGCATTTTAAAATGTGGGAAGCGATAGCATAGATATCCCTTTGGGTGATTGCACATGTCCATTCTACTGTAGATGTTTGTGCTTTCCAGAGCATAGCTGTATGTGAGGTTTTTCGCTTAACAGTATCCGTTGGGGTGGCCTAAGCACTCTCAATTGCCTCGCACACCATGCACAGCATAAAGGGCTGAGCCACCTCTGACTTCCCTCAGTTCTTTCTTGCTGCCATTGATGGTTATAGGAGCTGCTTGTCCTTGCTTTTTGCAAGTCTTTAGTCCTATTCTAAGGACTATGCACTATATAGTTAGTCCTGTATAGTTAGTGTAGTTATTAATTAGTTAGGATTTTAATCATATATTATTGCTTTGTGTCTGGGTACCAACTTCAGTACTGTGCGCTCTGGACTTCAAACCCTGTTGCTAGTGACCCACACTCCAGCTGCCGTACCTGCCTGGAGGAGGCCATTTGTATGGCCTTTAAGCCCCATTCTAAAAAAAGACAGGGCAGGTAGATGGAAATAGCTACTGCTCAGGTTCGTGCTACATCCTCCATCTTGAGCCATTTATCTCGATCTGGCTATTGGTATAGTACCACTCCAAGAGACAACAGAAATTACACGCCATACCAGGATCATTGAAAGATACAAAGAGGTTGAACTTTTTTGAAGACTCAGGAGTGCATTCAGGGAGGAAGTACTCCCCAGCTCACCAGGGCCTCAGCACATCTTAATGAGGCCCTAAACTATGTCAAGATTCAGAGGCCCCATAGCATAAAAAATAAAGAGGAAAAAGCATATTACATTATAACAGAAATGGTAATAGAAAAAGACAAAGCGTTATATTTGCATATATACATAGGCAAAGATTCAACAAAAAACAACTAAATAAAACATACATCTTGCAAAAGGCCTTATTTGCACTATCAATTTCAATTATGATAAATCTTCTAAGTTATCTCCAACATATTTAGAGGCCCCTCATAATGTGAGGCTCTAAGCTATGGCTTACTTGGCTTGTGCCTTAATTCAGTACTGCAGCCCATACTTCTAAGCAGGGCAGTTTGTTGACTCCAGAACCCAGTATGGGCCTGTTGAGATCAGCTCCCAAAGCACCTTCAGCACCATGCCCTCACATTATCAGACCACAGAGCATCTTCGCAGTGCCATCTGTTTCTGCGGCATTTGAGAATTCCTAATCCTCTTGGTACTGTCACTACCATTTCAAGATATTTGACTGGCACTGGCACCCAAGATACTGCTGTCAGCACTTTCACTTCATCACTGGGCAGATCCATTGGATTAGGCCATCAGGATGCTGATTTAAAGTGGTATCACCTGAGGAAAAATGCAGGTGGTCTCCCTGGTTTCCTGTTCTTCGGAGTTTGAGCCACCCTTTTCTTGAATATTGATGGATAGGGTGCCTTCGTGGTCATTTTTCTTTATCATACTCTGAAATGGGATCCTGTGTGTCTCAAGCTAGCATGTTCCATCCTCAGACATATGCCACCTGCCTGCTCTAGTTTCAGACTCAGTTCCAGAAAGGTGCCTGCCTGCAGTCACCTCAGCTAATTTGGGGTCCTTCTCATGACCAGCTGCAAGAGGAACAAGAACTGGGCCAGCCCTCGGTACTGTTAGCATCCTCTTCCTCATCTTCTGATAAGCCAGTTGTGGCATAGCCTATTTCTCCATCTCCTGACCCATCAGGTGTTATTGAGGATAGCAATGGCCCTAATCATCCGCCTGAAGGAGGTTCAGGAAGAAGTCCCACAAGATATTGACATCTGCATTTCCAGCCAGAATAGTCCCATTTATAGGGATGGCTATTCTTAAAACCTACCAGGGTCCTCTGGCAGACTCCAGCTCAGGGATTTCCCAACACCAGCCTCCACCCCCAGTTGTCAGCAGCTAGTAACATAATGTTATACCAATTTAGTCATTGGATGGAACTCGGAAATGACTGAACTGAACTCACTAAGGAGTATGGGGCTTCAGATGCCATGCCAGATTGATTCTCAGTTGAGAGGAGGTGGGGGGGGGAGGGTGACGGATGCCTGAGTTACAAGCACTATCTGAATAGTAATCAGCTCTGTCTTTTAACAAGGATTGGGCTGGTTCAATAGTGCTTGTAGCTCTTAGTTAGACTCCATACAGGGTCTTTTGTTGTTTTAAGTGACCATTATAGCTGAAATCACTAAGTGCTAGTGCTTAGACCTGCTATGGGACAGTCACGTTGTTTCTGTGGAGAGACTGCCAGCCTGCATCGCCATAAGTTCCCCCACTGAAACCTAAAATCACAGAGGTCAGGTCACAGTGTGGAGGTGGCAGCAGAAGGTGCCTTCTCTTCCCCTTTTCCCTGGAAGATGAACTCATGCAAAATCACCTCTGAACTGTGGGTCTCCAGTACTGACCAAGGAAGACAACATGGTGAGTGGGGTGTGGTGGCAGGAGAAGGGAGAGGCACATTAAAGGAACATTTGTTTGTTGAACTGTGTTTAGTGACTTTGCTCCAGAATGCTAGATGTGTGCCTGGGAAACTTATATAAATGTTTCGTAGTAGGCCAAAATTTTTAAAATGCTTTACCTGTCACATTATCACTATCTTGAGAGGTCATTATCTTGGATAGTTTTTGTACTAAACATTTTTTGTTTTAATTAATTTTTACATAAGAGCATGAGAATGACCATACTGGATCAGATCAATGTTCATCTAGCCCAGTAACTTGTCTTCTGAAAGTGGCCAGTGCCTGATGCTTCAGGGAATGAACAGGACAGGCAGTCATGGAGCTATCCATCATCCCTGGTCATCTGGTTCCACCGTCTGGTAAAAAGAGACTAGTAACATTTCAGAGCATAGTATTACACCCATCCCAGTTAATACCATTGATGGACCTATTCTCCTTAAACATATCTAATTCTTTTTTGAACACTTGGCCTTTGTCTTGGCCTTCACAACATCCTCTGGCAAAAAGTTAAACAAGTTAACAGTGTGTTATAGGAAGAAATGCTTCCTTTTGATTGTTTTAAACCTCTTGCTTATAAATTTCATTGGGGACACCTAATTCTTGTGTTCTGTGACATATTAAATCGCATTTCCTTATTCTCTTTCTCCATACCAGTCAAGATTTTATAGACCTCCATCATATCTCCCCTTAGTCTTTTCTTTTCCAAGCTGAAAAGTCCCAGTTTTATTAAGCTCTCCTCAGATGGAAGCTGTTCCATACCCCTGATTGTATTAGTTGCCTTTCTGTGTACCTTTTCTAATTCCAATATATATTTTTTTGAGATTTGGCAACCAGATCTGCATGCAGTATTCAAGATGTGGAAGTACCATGGATTTATAGAGTGGCATTATTATATTTTTCTGTCTTATTATGTATCCCCTTCCTTTCTTATTGGTTCCTAAGATGCAATTAGCTTTTGTGCCTGCAACTGCACACTGAACAGAATTTTTCAGAGAGCTATCCACAATGGACTCTAACACCTCCTTTCTGGAGCAGTAACAGCTAAGTTAAACCCCATCATTTTATACGTATAGTTGGGATTATGTTTTCAAATGTCCATTACTTTGTATTTATCAACACTGAATTTCATCTGCCATTTTGTTGCTTAGACACCTAGTTTTGTAAGATCCCTTTGTAAAACAAAAAACCCAGAAGGATGTAGATAAAGTGTTCCATAGAAGGCTTGTGTAGTCAGCTTTGTGTGATAATCTAATAAAATGGTCATGAAACACGTTTCACTTTTTACCACGGTGCTATACAGCCTCCCTTTGCCCCACCCCCACTCCTACACCTCATTGGCCCACACACACACACACCCCACCCATTTCAATTCCTGGGGAAAACACTGCCCCAGGTTCCTTGCTGCCTTCTGCAAAGAGAAAGTAGAAGAGGTACTATGACACCTCTCAGGAGCTCAAGTAATTATATAATAATTCCTTTCCAGGTTCCCTTGTATAGGGGCAGCAGTTAAAGAGAAAGAGACAAGGGCACCAGGCATCAATCCCAAAAAAATAGAGGATGAGGAGGTGGGCCTTTTGGGGAGGAACCTTTTATTCCACAGATGGGTTACAGCTTTTTATTGCAAATCATGTTTTTCTGGTATGTTCTGATTTCACCATGTGGCATGCAGTTTGAGTTGAAAGACAAGCTCCCAGATTAGAAAATCTTTAAAAACAAAACAACATAAAAAACCAAACACCCCACCCATGGTCACACTAACTTTCATTATTCCTTCTGTGGAGGTCAGGGACTTAAAGGATGCCTGTTTTCAAAAAAAATGATTCATCAGAGTCACAGAAAATTTCAGAGATTCACTATCAGTGGGCACAATGCTCAGTTCACAATGCTTCAATTTGGTCTCTTGGCTACCCCACATGCCTTTACAAAGTGTGTGGCTCAAGTAACAGTTTTCCTTCTGAGGTGAGGGGTCCAAGTATTCACTTATCTGGATGACTGGATGATAAAAGGTTGAAGGTGGTATCTAACATAAACATAATCCGATTCACCTTCCATGCCCTTGGCCTGCTGATCAACACAGACGAGCCAATCATCTGTCCAGTAGAGAACACAGAATTCATAGGATTGGTCCCATACTCTGCAGTGTCCAGGGGCGTACTACTGCAGATAAAGGTACAGGCAATGCAAAGCCTCCTTCTGGATTTAGAAGCTTATTCTGAGTGTGTTATGAGAAACTTGTTTAAGGCTTTCGAGGCATATAGCAGTGTACATGTATGTCGTCCCAGCATGCCATGGTATGTCTCAGATTCCTTTAAGGCTGAGTGGCAGAGGTGCATCTCCAAAAAGGCACCACATACAAACATTAGTGTGCATATCAAGTCATATCTTATCATCCCTCGATTGCTGGATAAACCCAACCAATGTCTGCAAGGGAGTTTTTCATCTCACTTCAACAGTCTCTTACTTTTAGTCACTCAGGCCTTGGACCTGAGTTGGAGGTTCAGTTGACCCGTGCAGATGCAAATCTCTGGTCTCCCCAAGATCACAACCCACCATCAGCACTTTTGGCACTGGCTCAAAATGAAGTAGCCCCCACTGCCCCCCCCCCCCCAAAAAAAAGCCTCCACTGAGGTACTTTTGGTGGTGCCTCTTGTAGAGGCTGTCCCTGCTACTGTAAAAAGCTGCCACCAACACCAATTTTGGCAGCAGCATAGACCCCCGTGCCCAGGTACCCTTCTGCTGCAACTTCCCTCGCCACTGACAGAAACCCCATACCACCCAGTGAAGGTTTCTTTTGGCAGTATGGGGGGAGAGGGCAGGTCTTTCACCAGCAGGATGATTTGTGGCAACACAGCCATCATGCCATGACACACTTTTGTGTTGCAACACAGCAGTTGAAAATTGCTGCTCTAGACTGTAGAAAAGCTTTAGCATTTTATCTGGGATGGACTAAATCTATCAGGTCTTTGTTTCAACTAGTCCATTGCTTTTGCGGATTTTCTCATGGATATCTGGTTGTATTTACCAGTTGACTTGACTCTCATGAAGCTGCGGACTAGAGTATTGGGACATTCAGCTAAATGCCAAGTGACCTCTTCTAGCTAATATGCCCATATTAGACATTTGCAAGGCAGCAACCTGGTCATCAACATGTTTGCCTTTTGCTACGTTATCTCTCAACGCTCTAGAGACCATACTAAATCTGCACAAGTGCTCCTCCAGCCTTGTTCAAACAGACTCCTAATCCACCTCCAATTGGGACGGCTGGTGAGTCACCTACAGTAGACTAGACATATGCAATCTCTTGAAGAACAAGCAGTTACTGTTGTCTTTTCCTTAGATATATTGCAAGATATATATTTTCAAGATATATTGCATAACAATTACAAAAAAGTTAGTAACCATTATTCCTTTGTTTTTTTTCCAAAGTTGAGTGTAATCATCAAGGAAATGAAACAAGTTGTTCTATCCTGCAACATCACCATATTTTTTACTCCTCCTTCATGACATGCTCGATGAACAGTGAAATTGTTAATTTACAAAGTATAGTTGTCACCTGAGTTAGCATTGTCATCTCAATTACCCTGAAATATCTCAGGGCAATTATTCAAGTAGACTGCCTCTGTTACACTTGCTTTGAAGGTTTTGGCTGCAGTCATAATAGCTTAAAGATTTTTTTTTTTCCCCTTCATAAATGTTTTCTGGAGGCAATTGAAAGTTCTGTCCATTCTTCCCCAGGGACTGCATCCCACATTTAGGAAAACTGCCATAACAGAGTTGATTTCTTTAATCTGTTTTCCATAATTCTATACCAATTCTGTAAATGTCCTTCTCTGATCACTCTTTGAATCCAGCACATGTCCCCATTAATTCTTCCCACCCTGGACACTGGTTTGGAGAAGTGACTACAGGGTTGGAAGTCACTAAGCAAAGTTCTAATCCTGGCTCTGGAATTTGAATTACTGTATGGCCTCAGGGAATGGTGTCTGTTCCTCTGTCAGTAAAATGGTGGTAATACTTTTGTCCTACAGGGGAGATAAATTCAGTAATGGGAGTACTAGAAAGGCTATAAGGAAAAGAATCATTCAGTATGCAGAGCAGGATTTGAATTGTGTGGAAGTAGATAAAGCATGGAGCAACAACACATGAGGATAAACCAAAACGTTGAATGGGTGCTCATTCAGTGAACGCTGTACAGTTGAGTGAAGAGGAGACCGCGGGAAGGGGTGAATATATGTGGTCATATAATTAAATATTATATCAGAATGCAGATGAGGGCAGAAATAAAGTTGCATTGGTACTGTGCTTGACTTTGCAATCTAAAACGTTTTTTTTATGAATGTGTTTTGTTTTTGAAGATAACTATACTGTTGTGTGTCTTATGAGTCTGTATGGGGGCTGGTGCTATGAAACACAATCCCTGTAAAGAAAACACTTATAAGCATATCTGCTAAGTTCAACCACCAATTAGTGAAGCCATGAACATAGAAATGTTGATCAGTTTGATTGCTGCTGTGTCTCCTTAAGAGTCATAAACAGCTCCTCTCTAACAGACATTTTATGGTTTTCATTGGAGAATAAGCTCTTAAACATGTTGAATATGAACAGATGCAGTGTTCTCTTCTTGAATCTTACAGCCAATCGAGGACTGAATTGCATTTGTTTATCTCAATGGGATGTTTAAGCTTCTTATTCAGAGCTATTTTTAGAAGTGAAACACACTGGAACTTCTGAAGGATCCAACTACCCACCTCCCCAAACCATTGCTGTGCTTCAGGCACTAGGTCTCATGAGGATAACATTCCCGACCAGTGACCTCTTAGATGACTTGACAAGTTCTTCTATTTTCTCTTCATACTAAAGCAGGCTTCAACAAATCTGCTGGACACTTAGGGGCTAGCCCCAAAACTTGGGTGCCCTTAGGTATCCAGCAGAGGAGCCCCCCTGCCACCAAAAAAAAAGCCACTTCCGGCAGCTCTCTTGGCAGCGCTGGGTGGGAGGAGGGGTTTGCAGGGGTCCTCAGGGGAGAGACAGCAGCGCTGCAGGGGAAAAGCACTGCTGTCTTTCCTCAGCAGCCATGCCACTGAAAGAGCTGCAGGCAGTGGCTTTTTTCACCAGTGCTGGGGGGGGGGAGGTAGGGAAGGAGAGATGGTGGTTCTGGAGAGGAGAAACGCTGCCATCTCTCCCTCTTCCCCCTGCGCCACCGAAAGAGCCACCGGCAGTGGCTTTTTCTCGGCAGCAAGGGAGAAAGATCCCAGCATGCTCTGTGCAGTGGGGGAGGGCTTTGCCCTGGCGCTCTTAAGCACTGGGGCAAAATCCGAGGCGCCATGGCGACCTGGCATCTAGGATTTGTTGAGGCCTGTACTAAAGTCTCTAGTAATAAATAAAATGGGAATTTCTCTTCAAGAGTTGATCTGATTATGCAACTCCTCTGACCTGAAATACTAATCCTTTGCAACACCTCAGTTTTTTTTCTTAATGTCAGCTGCTAACCGTGTTTGTGGTATCAAGCCTGTTGCTGCAGCCCTACCAGGTGAAAAACTCATTTAAGGTAATAGGAGTTGTGAATATGTAGTGGCAACAGCACGGGTTCCTTATTAAAGTGTGATCTATGTTTGTAATTACTGAAAGCACATTGTACTGCAAGATTTCTCATTTAAATAGCACAAAGGTATACTTTGTTTTAGATTGAAAAATGTAATAAGGGCTTGTCTGTACACAAACTGAATTGAAAAAGCTATATTGATTGTAACCCATTTCGTCAGATGCATCTGATGAAGGGAGTTGCAGCCCACAAAAGTTTATGCCCGAATTCTTAGCCTTTAAGGCAGGGGTTGGCAACCCCCGGCACGTGTGCCAGCAGTGGCACACAAGTCCATTTGGAGCGGCACTCGGCATCCTCTGTGGTGCCACAGAAATTGCCACTCCTGCCACCAAAAGACACTCCAAGTGGCTTTTTTCGGGGCGGCTGCAGTGCGGAGGTCCCTGCCATGTCCATGCCCCAGGTATACCATGTAAAGAAGCCGTCCTGAGCGGCTCCTCTCTGTGGTGTGCCTCCACCAAAAGGAGTGACTCCAGGTAACTTCTTTCCATGGCATGCCTGGGGATAGGGGTTCCCAGGCACGCTGCCGAGAGGAGCCACTCCAGGGGGCTTCTTTCCATGAGTGGGCTGTCGGCACCAGCTGAGGGTCAAGGAGAGGTGGCGGGCACAAGGGGTCAGCAAAGGTTGCCGACCCCTGCTTTAAGGTGACACAGGACTTCCGTTGTTTTTGCTATATTGATTATAATTCCCACTTTCAGTTATTTCAGGGCCTTTCTGAGTGGGCATTTTTCTTTTGGATTAAGCGTGGCCTTGTTTTTTTAATTTAAATTAAATGGGTAAAAAAAACCAAGTCACATCAAAATAGGACACACTTAATCCCAAAAAGAATGTCTACACAAATTGGTGCTAAAATAAATAAAGAAGGGAATTGCAACAAATTCAGTTACCTTAGTTCAGTTGATGTGTAACAAACCTTAAGTGCTGACACTGTGGTCAGATCTGTACCAGACTTACATGACCATCTAGTTTTTTATTCTGTGTAATTAAATCTAAATACAGTAAAAATTCCCTGAATATAAGGGTAGTTTAGAGGGCCACTCTTTTGAATTGTTGGTGACAGCAGTTATGTGACCATTCTTTTTAGCAGGATGAATGTGGATTCTTTTAAAAAGTCACTTCTTTATAGGCAAGAACCTAGACAATTTGCATCTTAATATAGAGATTTTTTTTTTAAAAAAATGAGTAAATGCTTGGAGTGGAATTGGAGCGATTCATCAGCTGAAATAATTAAATGTTGTCTGAAAACATCCTGGACTTGAATAAAATAAGATGACACGTTAAACCCCAGAGAGCACTAATAACACAGTAACAGACAAGGGCAGACTTGTTAGAAAATGGGTATAATTTACTTGTGAAAGGCAAAATGTGGTTTTTAAGTGATACTAAGATGCACCAAATATTTTTGCATACTGAGATGTGAGCACTTATGACTGAAATAAATATTGTGGAATTAATTTAAAAATATGTTTATCTGTTGGATTTCTAGTCTTAATTCACATGCTCAAAGTGCATTTTTATAAGGTTTTGAGAGTAGTCATTAAAGTACTAAATCCTTGGTAATTTTCATGTCCTGTTTACACTAGTGTATTTAATATAATCTACAATGGAGCTGAGTGGAGAAGAGACATCAAAACTCATGCTGTACCAAGCATCAATGTCTTTCAATTCATATGACTAAAGTAACACTTAGAAGGCCATAAATAAACACTTTTACCATAAGGCAGTCCTACAAACACTTTGAATGCAGATGCTTAACTTAGTAAATACTCCCACTGAAGTTATTGGGACCACTCAATAGCACAAAGTGCATGTACCTACATGTTTTTAGTATCAAGGTCTAAATTAACAAAATGCATGCACATGTTGGCATCCAGTGGTCAGAATTACTATTTGTTACTCTTCAGGTGAATCTTTAAAGTTGTTTTTAATGCTGCTTTGCCAACATTAATTCTGTTGCCATTGTTCCTAAAAACCAATGTAGTTTAAGAATGGCATTTGTATTAGTTAAAGGGGTTTGTTTTAATCCTTTCATTAGCATCATTTTAGTTATTTTTCGCATGAGTTTTCGTGGGTGAAGTCCCACTTTGTCAGGTGCCTGAAAGTGGCTTCATCTTTCCCTCCCACACTGTAAGTTTTTTTCCACTTTCTGTCATTTGACAAAGTGGGACTTCACCCAAGAGAGAGCATGCGATAAATAAATTTATTAGTCTTTAAAAGTGCCACAGGATTCCTTGGTTGTTTTGCTGAAGTAGACTAACATGGCTACCCCTTTGGAACTTGTCATTTCAGTTTTTACACTGAAACGAATGTAGATATTTGTCATCTTCAGAAGTGTGAGAATGCAACTTGGTCACTAATACTCTAATGTGCATCCATGTAATAGGGCACATCGGTGTCTAGGTACATGCACATGAGTGTAAACAGAACTTTGTGCTCCAGCTCTGAAAATATATTCCTGCAATTTACTTGGGGGACCAAAAGTTAATAAAAACAGCTGAGATGCTAGAATTAGCATTTAATCTTCATTCAACATAATCAGTGGAAACTGTAAAGATTGAAAAGTGTTTAATAAAATAAAAATACTATCTTCACTACAAGCCTTTAAGAAGTCTCTCTTGTGTTTTATACTATTGTTTGATGTGACATCAGTGATATAAAGCCTATTATTCCTTACCTGGTAATAGTGCTCAGTTAACATTGAAAATATTGGAGAAATGTTGACAATATGTCAAGCAGTCGCTAGCACCTTTGTTTTTTTACCCCTGTAGATTCAGTGTGTGCAGATATTAGTGTGACTAACCCATGAGCATGGGTTAATACACAGATCCCTCTTTCCTTGCTCTCCGTATGAATTTTATGGAACCCAGACCACTTCTTTGCATTCCTTGTCTGCAGACAGAAAATTTTGAATGTCAGCTATATTATTTCTGGGTATCCTCTTCTGTCTTCTGGTACATGCTTTAGTTTTGGAAGTAGATGAAAGAATACTAAGTTAAAAAGCTAATATGGAAGGCCCACTCCCTCTTCAACCAAAGAGAGACTGCTAGATGTATTTTGTTAACTCTAAAATAAAACGATCCTGCTTTGCCTATCTGCTACATATAATTAGATAAAGTGTAAATTCCTGCCAAGTCATATGCTTAAATTTCCAAACTAACTTCTACCCCCATATTTCTGTTTTGCCGTTCCCTTTCTGAAAGAATGTTTGTCAATACCATCAGACTCTTTCTGTTGGCTAGTGTATTTACTGAATGAAAAATGAGTAGACAGGTATACTGAAAAATGATGCATATTTTGAATGTTTGCCTTCCAACAGTTGTATTGAGTGTACAAAATGGACAACTGCATTTTCTAAGTATAAACAATATTCTCCAGTGCAGATTCTTACCGAGATGGAATTTTTCAGATTGTATGTGACAGATTATCTGGCAAAGGGAGAAATATTACAGTGAATGATCCCTGATGAGCTGGCCAAACTCTTGAAAGAATAGAAAATTGGAGAATTAAGAGGGAAAGGATAGCATTTCTACTCTACTGCCATATTTTACAGTGAGGAATAGCATGCAGTTGGCAGGAGACTGTGGTGCCATATAAATCACATCTCAGCGAGAAATCTGCAATGGCAGAATTATTTTTATAGTTTTAGAAAAATGAAAGCGTCTTCCCTTGAGTATTCATGTGTGGTGATGATGGTACTTACTATTACTTTCCCCATTTTAAAGAGTCAAATTTATTGAAGTCCATCTGGCTTTTTGTGTTCTTTGAAGGGGGAAATTGTATAGAATACAGCTTGACTTCTAGATGATTTTCTTACAAGGTAGTATAGATGTTTCATGTAAAGTTGTTAAAAGTAGACGTTGATCTTGCAGACATTT
This sequence comes from Pelusios castaneus, assembly GCA_007922175.1. Taxonomy (NCBI): domain Eukaryota; kingdom Metazoa; phylum Chordata; order Testudines; family Pelomedusidae; genus Pelusios; species Pelusios castaneus. The sequence continues at coordinate 36,532,509 of ML685766.1, forward strand.
GTCCATGTGCATGATAGGCTCATATGAGTGTTTCCATAGAAGTTGAGCATATGCAGAAGTGTTTGCACAGTCTGAACTTGTATGTTTCTTATACATCAAAGCTTAACGAGGAACAGCTGTTTTGCCTTGTTGCTCTGGCTATAAAGAGCATATGGTTAATTTAATAAATTTGTACAGCCTCCCAGAACTGTGAAGTGATATTTGTTCCCTAACTGGTGGTTACAGTTTGAAATAGCTAATGATTTAAGACAGACTTGCAATATTGTGTTCATCTACAGTGATCAGTTTTGGCTCCTGTGTATGACGTTGATGGTCATATCCAAGGCATACTGATGATTCCAAACTTCCGTTATGAATCCTTGGGATCTTAGGCAACTGGCACAAGGTTGGGTGGTGCTGAGGCCAATGTAGTTTATGTGACAGGACCACTGTGACATAGAAAGGCCATAAGATCAGAAGCAAAACGGTGGCTTAAAATGCTTTGCAGAAGAGCTAAACATTTGATTACAGGGAACAGATTCCACAACTCCTTGGTGAGATTACACTAAACTAAAAAATAAAGAGCTTAATTAAGAGCTCTGGAAATCTCCTGCTGTTTCCTGCTTATGAACCTACAACTTTTTTCCTGTCTTGGTAAATGTCATCAAGCTTTTTCCAGTTGGAATCTGTCATTAAAACAGCAGTCTTTGCAATTATACAGGTGCTCAATCCATATTAATGGATGTTTTGACAATTCAGGTATTTTAAAACATTCCTTTATAATTTCCTTGTGTAATTTCTATATGCTGATTAAGTTAATGCAGTAGTAAAAATCAGTAAAATTCTACTTCAGAGTATAAATACACAATCCAAAAATAATGCTGGGTGATCTCCAAAGCACAGTCTAACATCAGTGAAAAATTGACAAGTACTGGTGAGCACGTTACATTAGTTTCTATTGGTGCTGTTGAAAATCTCTCAAGATCTGATTTTTTCTAAAAGAAATATTTGATCTCAAAGGATGCAAACACCACCTGCTATAGGAATTAGAGAGCCGACTACTGATCTGAAATGTATAGAGTTGCTGGTTTTAAAGATAAGTTATCATAGAAGTACTGTATATGTAAATAGAGATTTTCAAACTTTATAGGATAATAGTATCTCCTGTCTTTGAAGCAGTCTGCTTCATCTAAAAGTTGCTCAAAAAGCAGACAAGGAAGGAGGGGGCAAGATTTCACTTTATAACAAAATCTTAAGAACAGTCACTGAGTATAAAAGCAGTCATAATGAGACTGGCTTCTCTGTACCGGGAATATACATCAGGTATTATTCAGGCTTATCATAAGTGCTAAATTCTAGAGATGTTTTCAGCTTTGAAAATAATTAGCTGTTTCTTAATGGGTGCTATCAGAGCTCAAAGCATTTCACAAATGTTAAGCTTTGCACTGCTGTGACTCGCTACTGTGTGATATATGTAGCAATATTCTTTTTTTAAACGTGTGGAAACTGCGGTCAGACTGAAAAGTCCAAGTCAGGAGTAGAGTCTAAGTCTTTTGTCCTCAGAACCATATTTTACAAAGGACGTAATATCTTGAAGGTTAAATATTTGTTTTGCCGTGCAAGGGTACGTGATTGTGCAGGCAAAGGCTTACTTTGGAAAACCTGAGGTGGTTGTTGGGGGATAGAGAAGATGAAATTTCTTCAGGATACTACCAGACTTCTGAAGGTGATGGCATTGGAGCTCATCTGTAACTAGAGTGTTCACTGATACTTTAAGATCTCTAAAGGGAAGATTTTCAAATGCCAAATGTCAGTTAGTTGTCTTACACCAATTTATTTTAACTAGTAGTTAGGTGCCTAATTGCCGTATGTGCCTTCTGAAAATTGACCTCTCTATTCTTATTTTGCGCACTTTACAATAAATATATCTGAGAACTTCTTCTCTGGGTTTTATCCAATTTATTTCATGTAATTATCCAGTGAATATAATTCTGTCCAACCTCTTGTTTCGTGCCATGTCTTTCATCCTTAAAATATTAGCGTCAATAGGAGTCGTAGTTGGCAGCAGGAGAAAACTGTCGGAAGAGGATAGGATTAGGACCTAGCGTTATCTCTCAGCCTGCCACTGAATAAAATTTTCCCCAAATATAGAGGATGCACTGTATTGGGAGCTCCCCTGGCACTAGAGCTGCACTTATTTTTCAGTTTTATGTTGGTTAACTCAATGTATAGTCGCCTGTGAGGCAGTGAAATGAAATATTTGGGCTACTAGAAGTTCAGGTTGTTGCATCAAAACAGTATTAGTAGAACAGTGTGTAAGATCTTATAGTGGAGTTCCCCAGCATCTTTTCTAATTTATCTGGTAGCTCAGTTCTTCTGCCTCGCCCATGTAAAATTGAGTGTAAGACAGTGAAGTTAACAGCAGTATAAATCTAATGTAAGAAGAAGAGAATCAGGGACATGGAATAAATCTTTTATTTCCATACCAGTTGAAGGGGTATATTTGTTCTGCACTGTAATAAGTATTCTACTTTGGGCAGTATTTTCTGTGTAAATGGATTGTCTCGGGTAATTCTTTGAAATATGGCCTTCAAGCTTACTAGTTTGGATAGTTGAGAACTATGGAAACAGAACAGAGCTACACTAATCAAGTACTGAAACAGGCTGATTTGTCAATCCTTTTTTCTTTTTTTTTTAAATCACAATAACCAAAAACATCATGACTGAAAAATGTTCAAACTAAGTTATGAAAAATGTTTTTGTACAGTTTCCCACAATGTAATCCATGTCTAATAAAGCAGAACAGGTGATGGTAACAAACTCATGCTACTCTTGTATTTCAAAAAGAGTGAAGATGTCCAATGGATCTGAGAAGTTATTTGTAGAGGCAGTGGAAGACTTGGCCAATGTGCTTCAGCCTTGTAATGCTGAGATCTGCACCTGTTAACAAACAGTTCTCCACTTCAGTAGAGACGTTATGTTGGTTCATTTTATCCTACTGTAGCCATTGCCACAACAGGAAGTGTAGCACCAGCACACTATTTACTTGGTTTTTCTTTTGCCTTTTTAAATACATACTCTTATTCCGAAAAGTGATCTGATACAGCCTGCAATACGTTTCTGTAATACACAAGCCACCCCAATTTGCACTTGTCATCGTCAGAAAGGCCAAGGCATGAATAGCCATGGAGACAAATACAATCTCTGCCCCCTATAGGTGATCCTACTTTATCCTAGTGGAAACACTTTGGCAGAGGGATGTGAAAAAACTTATACTGACATCTTCCTGCACTTTCAATATGATTGGCTAAATAAATTCTGTCTTCCAAAAACATTAAACATTGAACAATTACTAAAGTCACAAAAACCAGTATTCTTGTTGTTCAGTCAGGCCACTGTACAGGAAATTAAGATTTGAAAGCACCAACTACTGATATTATGCATGATGTAGATGAAAGTATGTACAGAGGCCTGAAGGGTCTCCAGTGTTGTAATAAGATTCTCTCTCTGGTAGTCAGAATAAATCCCATTATTTGCCATCACTTCAAACCCAAGTGAAGATAACCTTGTTTTGTTTGAAACACACAGGCAAAAAAATTATCATTGCTGGTTCATGGATTGAAGGTTAAGAATAAGTGTCTTTAACAGTGGCCTTAACAACCAATAACTCTCCTCTTTTCTTCTGGTCTCTCTCTCTCTCTCTCTTTTTAAGCTGATAAAAAAAGCTCCTGCCACTCCCAACAAAACCACAATCTACTCTTAATTTTGAATTTCTCTTCTTTAATATTGTGGACACAGAGTGATTTTTAATGAAAGTCTGCACATTATTTCTTTGAGCTCTTACAGATGTAGTATAGCTATTATCCTTGCTGTAATGAACATTTTCTCAGAATGCTGGGGAGGAAGAGCTCATCTTCACTCAGAAACTTTACTAGCAAAAGTTGTGCCAGCATAGCACTACCTACAAAACTATTTTGAAAGATTGTTAGCACATGGCTGCTTATGCCAATACCTGGTCCATGCGCCTTTAGATTATGTTGGCAGAAGACGTGTTGTACTGTGGACAGGCATTGCAGTGTCCTAGCAAGCTTTCTGTATTTATAATCTTTAACCTGGTATAACCAAGGGGGAGGAGGGAAGAATACAGTGAGAAAGAGGCAATGTGGTAATGAATTTTTCCAGTTCCCAGACACATCAGTTTGTTCATGTTATTCAAGGGAGGGCATAGCTGTGCTTCAATGAAACTGTAGCTCTTTAGTAACTGTACACTTCATGTTGAATCTGATTCAATTCTATGAAAATTGTAATTCAAAATGATTTTTTCTCATGTGGGACCTGTAAAATTTTTCAGAGTTGTTCAACCACATCAGCAGCAGCTGTTTGATGAAGAGGGGTTACCAGCAAGTGAGAATGAAGATCAGCCTGGTCCATCCAAACGGAAACGCCAGCCAAGTATGTCCGAGACAATGCCACTGTACACACTATGTAAAGAGGATTTGGAGAGTATGGATAAAGAGGTGAGCTAAACTAACTGTGTCAGGATTCCACCAGTATACCTGAGTTAGTTATGCACAATAGTATTTAAACTCTTAAATTATGCACCTATAGAAAATGACTTTGCATATTACCAAATGCATATAACTAGTGCTGGGGAAAGCCAAGTTAAGCTTGAAACAAAAATATTTCATTTGACCTAGAAATAGAATTTTGTTCAACATGCAGTTGTGCTATAGAACAAATTTAATTTTGTTAGTATGTTACTTTTCAGAAGGAACCGTAATTTGCTTTTCAACCTTGTGTAACCAGCATTCAGTAATGCATGCTGTATTTGCCTAAGAAGATGATACAACTGTTTCGTGGAGAGTTGTATATAAGCATTATTTTGATTCTTAAATTATGGTGAAGGTCATCCCTGGAATTTGAAACCTGGTTTCACCTAACAATGAAAGTCAGTGGGGTATAGCAATAATCCTTTGGAAACAGGATCATGTTCAATGCCAACTTCAGAGACTTCTTAAAAGATAGCAAAATACTGATTTATTATCACTGATTTGTTTAAAACTGTGGGTTTAATGGAGTATCTAATGTTTTATTTAGATGCTGTAGTATACATTCTAGGTTAATTTACACTTTTGGGGGGAGGTTTTGAAGATGCTGTGTAAAATATTATTACATGGTAAAATATTGAAATCAAATGCAAAAATTAAGGCCATGTCATGTAAGGCAGTAGGTGAATATATTATTCATTACAAAATAATTACAAGGAACAGTTACAAACTGATTTTGCCATGTGAGGGTATTGTCAAAGGTAAAGATGCAAGTGCTTGAACAAAAGATGTGTATTCATTAATAGCATTGAGATTAATATCTTCTTTAACTAATTTAGAATTTTTCAGCTCTCTAGTTTGCATCACAAATCAAACTGTAAACGCAGATAGTCAGTATATATTAAATAGCAGGGTTTTTTTATATTAGTTGGGACAGGTATTGTTTGCAACACCATCTGGGCATGGAGTCTTTGGAATGCCTTCTTTGCGATGGATATTATAATTTCAGTACAGCTGGGTCAAGAGTCTGCCTTTCCTTTTGCATGCTTGATTGAGGAGTATAAAGAGCAGTCCCATTTATATCACATTTGTTTTCTGATTCTCTCCAATTATCAAATATTATTATTTACAGCACTTATGGTCCTTAGTTAAGACCCAGACCCCATTGTACTAGGTGCTGTACAAGCTGTTCCTGGACCAAAGAATTTACAAAGTAAGTGTAAGACAAGAGGTAACAGATGGATGCAGACAGATATACAGGAGGAGTACAAGGAAACTATTGGTCATCGTTGCTCAGCTCAGTACACTACCAGTCTAGCTGTTAGGCTTTTCAGTAGGCATTAAAGCAAAAAAAGTTTTTTGGTTTTTTTTAAGGAGGTTTTTAAATGAGACTAGTGCATTAGTTTGGCAGAAGTTTACAGGGAGACCCTTCCAAGTAATGATAATGGCATGGGACAAAGCTCAGTCTTCAAACAAGCACGTTGGAAAATGTAACAAGTGGGTGATTGAGGCTGACATTGTGGGTGAAGGTAGACAGGAATGAGAGATGATAGCTGAGGTAGGGAAAGGCTATAAAGGGCCTTGAGAGTGAAGTCAAGTAACTTACTTTGATAAGATAGAGAAGTGTAAAATTTTCTGCTCGGTCATTTCTCAGAGAACCCTACTTGACTCCTCACTTCTTGGACCATATCTGAAGTGACTGTTGTTTGTTCCAAATTCTCTCTGGCCAGGTTTACACAGGTTTAAAATTCAGTGGCAATCAGCGGGAGTTATGCAAGCTATGCAGAGTAGCTCGCATAATTCTCATTAACTTCCTAACTCCCCTTCAGCGTGGCATCTTCTTAAGTGGGTGATTTTAATTTCTGGATTGACTTAACAGGTCTTAACTGACCACTAAGTTCTGAGAGGATCAGTCTGATGGCAGCAACATTCACTTAAAGAGTGGCATTGTCAACTTCAAGAGTGTAAACCATATGTGCAAGAGTGGTGGGGTTTTTTTATATCTACTGTCCCAAGGATCTGGAACTTGTTGTCAGTGCCTTCAGAGCAAAATAGAAAACCTACTACTTAGACTGAACTTTCCCATAGCACTACGACTCAAAAAATAGGAAATAAAAAGTGGGGGAGGAAAGAAAGAGGCATATGAAGGAAAGTCCCACCCTTGATGACTGAAAGGAGAGGTAGAGATTTTATGTACACTTTGTAATTCTGAAAGACATTCAGATGCCATTGTGGTACATGCTGGAGGGACAGCTCTGTTTAAGATAGTGTTCCAAAAAAATGTTTTTAAAGACTTCAAAACTTGGAGATATCATTATGATCATCCAGTCTGACCACCTTCATAGCACAGACCATACAGTTTCACCTGGTAATTCCTACAGTTGAGGAATTTTCAATTCCTCCCCACCTTTCCTCTCCAAGATACCCTGTGTGATTAATCTCAAATTTTGCACCCAAAATAACTCTTCTTGCTAGAGAACACATATGAGAAATTATCATCTGAAAAGCAGCTTTTTGGATAGAGAACCAGGGGGTTCAAATCAAAACGACACTGGGAAACAAGTTGCAAGCTTAATGATAATCTCTGCTGTGGCTCCATGTAGCAAATCGTCCCCCAAACTCCCTTTACCCGTCAGAGTTTTTTGCGTCCGTTGACCCATAAAGGACTCCCCACTCCTGGCAGTTGCAGTCACCTGTGCTCTTTATTTACAGTACTGTTACGGTCTTCCCAGTTCCAGCCCAGCCCCAGGTACTCTATATTCTCAGAGGTTTGTAATCTGTACCTCCCTCCTAGCCCACAGACAGCCTGCCGTGCAGTGCTTCCCTGCTCCAGTCGGCCATCCCCCCTCCATCACCCCCTTTCTCTCTCAGCTTCCTGCTCTGCTCGTCTGTCTTCTGGTATCGGCCTAACAGCTGCTCCCTGTTCCTCATTAGGCTAGGCTCCAACTCAGTCTAATTAGGGGCATCAGGTGTGCCCTGTGCTGCCCTAGCCCTGGGGCAGGACCTGACAGAGGCAGGTAAGAGGGGTTTCACCCTCTGCCTGGTCACATTCCATAATCCAAAGAATTTTTTCATCTTGAGCATATCGAGTGTTCCTCTTTCCTATTCTATAGCACCAGCTCAAGTAGGAAAAGGGCTCCATGTCCATTCAGTGTTTGGCTTCTCTGTTCAACAACATAAATGCCAGTTGTGTGGGTGTTCCTGTGACTGGTATGCTCATTCATTTGGAACTAAATTGAGACCGCCATTCATTTCACAAATGCCTGTAAAGAGCCTATGGATGATAGCTCCAACTGCCATAAACCTGGGTCAGGTTGTAACGTCAGGCTTTGAAAGGCTCCATTGTCCCATTTCCAAGCCTTAATGGCCTCTCTTCCTTGTTCATAATGGAACTCAACCCAAAATGGCACCATTTGTTTACATTTTTGTGCACTAACATCCTTTTATTAGCATGACTTTTGGCAAGTATTAATCAGCTGCTGCTGCTGAGAGTGTGCCAGATGACATGACAATATTATGTAGCTTATGCATAATTTATTGTAAAAAGTGGTTATTGTTTTATTTAAAACATCACTAAGGAGATGCTGAGAGTTTTTGACAATTCAGAGAATGTTCTTGTAAAACGATGATTTTTAAACTATGTTGTTAGAACTCTGCTTTATTGTGCCTATTTTCCTATCGCCTAGGAGTGCTTTGTGGTTTTTATGTACTGACTGACTATTCTCATGCTCTTAAATTAAGACTGAAGAATTTAGTCTCCTCTTCCTAGCTGTCTTACTCTAGCAACTTTCTGTAGTATATTACAAATATAATGAATGCGTTCTTTTAAAGCATATACTTTCATTTAAGCTTTGTTATAGGGAGGAAAAATCAATATAAATGGCTTCTAAATTGTAATATGCTTATATGAGTTTATAGCCTAAGATTGCACTTTGGGAATATGTACTGTAAATTTGCACCTGAATATTCTGCTTTATATAAAGTTATAATCCACATTAACTATTCTAAGCTTTCTGTATAGTCCCTGGAAATGAGAAACTTTTAAGTAAGATTAAAGAAGGCTGATTAAAATTTCTAGCCCTAATTGCGCTTAGAACATAATTTGAGAAAAGGCTGCATAATTTTCCAAAGATTGTGCTTGATATGAGAAAAATCTAAGCTAGAAAATCAAAATATTGCAATGTTTTCCTCTGTCCTGAGGGATCCTTAGTCATTGTCCTCCTGGAAACGGCAGTACAATTGTATTCATGTACTTTTTAAAGCCTATTTAGATATTTAGTAGTTTATGTAGAGATCTTATGTAATATATTGCATACTCAAGTGCAAGCTTCATGAATTTAAAAGATTGCTTTTCAACTAAAATACAAAGCAACCTTGCTGATTCACACAGACTGCAAGACCCATTGCAAATTATTGCATTTTTGAATTAGTGAACAAATGCATTAAAAGGACAAAACATAACAAATGTCCTTTGATTTTTATCGGTCGTAGTTCCGTTTTTTAATCTTGACACCTCATATTATACTAGTAAATATGGAGTAGTAAACTGATTTACAAAGAAAAGCAATGAAATTTTTAAAAATGGGACATTATAGCATGTTTATTTGAGAAGTAGGAAGACAACTGGTATTTAACGTGGATCATAAAATGTGTAGTTTAGTGACGTGTGAATTACTGAGGTTCCACTTTTCGTGGGATCACCACATAACTGAATTGAAATTTTTTATAAACTTGTTTGGCTTGTATATTGCTGTTCAAACTTTTGTCTATGATTTGCACAGAAAGATGTTTGCTTGCATCCAGACAGACTGTGAAAATTATTTAAAGGTTGGAGGTATTACTTTTCATGATTTTTTTAAAAATATATAATGAGTTTTAAATGTTAACCCTCTTTCTTTAGTTTTTGCTTAACTGTAACTCAACTCTCTGAGATGAATAATGAGCCTTTTGAGTATTTTGTTTAGCATTAGTCATTTACAGTGCAAATTTTTAGCAAGATAAAGGTTAACATCAGTTGGTTATTTTAATTTCCAGAATTTCATTTTGCTACAGATATTATGATAAGTTGAAACATAAAGAGAAAAAATAGTATGCTGGCTGTGAAGGTGACACAAGTTAGTGTCATTTCCTCCTGCACCTCCTAGGCACCACCTGTAAGGGTCCAGTTTTGTGGTTGCCCAGTTTCATCCTGATATGAGGAAGGGTATAAAGAGTTGGAGTTGTGGGATAGTGTACCGAAGAATAGGGGAATGAACTACTGAGCAGATGGGTAACTGGTCATATGGGGTAAGAGTTTCATACACAGTCACCATTTAATTTGTTAGCGTCTTTAGTCCTTTGCAATGTCTTTCTCCTTCTTCCAGCTGTTCCAAGTTCTTCTACCAGTCATTCTTCTCCTGGCAGCAATGCACCCGTCCACTTCTTTATCTTATAGGATGCTGCTGCCAGGACTCACTATTGCTAGATTGGTTTAAGAATGTGTCTCCAAATTGACCTTTGTTGAGGAAAGAGCAGCAGCAGATTAGTATGACTATAACTAGGACCCTACCAATGTCACAGCTATGAGAAGCAAGTCATGGACCATGAAATTGGCTCTTCCCTATGCTGCTGGGAGTACCTCATCCCAGCTGGGACTAGCAGTTAAGGGCTCCTTGCTGGAGCACTACCAGCATCATGGAGGAGATCTGAAGTCTCCTCCAGCTGCAGGAACCTCTGGAGCTGCTGCCCAGCCCCAGAGCTTCCTGCAGCACTGAGGTACCATAGATAGTCAGACAGTCTATTCGAACATTACATAACATACAACAGAACAGCTGTAATACATTCAGATGCATGAGGGGCAACAGTTGTATCACTTCACAGGTCCTCCACTGAGCACACTTAGTTCTCAGACACCTTATACTGGTGTAGTAATATTCACAGTGCTGATCCAAAGCAGCTGCAAAGTCTATAAACATGTTAACTTCAGTTTGTGTCTGTAGATGTCTTTAGTAGTAATCTGTAGACTAAATATAGGGAGAGCCCTGCAAGTATCTGCTTTATATCCATGGACTATTTTTGCGAATCACAGATGGATGCGGATCCAAATTTTATATCAAAAGCCCAGCAAATCCGCAGATCCACTTTGTATCCACAAATCATTTTTGCAGCTTCGATGTAGATACAGGTTTTGTAATTAAATTGAAATAAATATGGGACCCAACCCTAAGAGTTTATAGACTCGTAGACTCTAAGGTCAGAAGGGGCCAATAGAGTCATCTAGTCCAGAGGTCGGCAACCCGTGGCACGTGTGCCAAGAATGGCACGTGAGCCAATTCGGAGTGGCACCACAGCGTCGGCGAAATTGCTGCTGCTGTCAAGAGCCGCACCGGGCAGCTTCTTTCAGTGATGGCTGGGGGCAGTCTGGGGAGCAGCTTTCAGCGGTGTGTCTGGGAACACCCTCCCTTCCCCCTCCCCTCACTGTCAAAAGAAGCCACCGGGAGCAGCTTTTGGTGGCATGCCTGGGAAACGCCCCCCCCCCCCCCCCCCCCCCCCCCCCCCCCCCACTGAAAGAAACCACCCAGAGCGACTTTTGGTGGCAGGGGGAACTCCAAGTGTGGGGGAGTTTCTACTGAGGGAAGGAGATGCCAAACTCTACTTGACTCTTCTGCTTTCTTATCTAGAAGAGCCCTCTATGCAGTTACCATAGCCTGGAATAACGAGTCCTGTGGAGTCTGCCTCTTGCTTCCTTATCTCCCAGAGCTGGAACCCATTTTGTTGCTCCTGCCACCTCCCATTCTTGGGCTCCCCAGCTCCACCCACCATCTCTGAGATTGTCCTTTCTGGACCAAACGGGGAAAAAAAGGTCTTTTCTCTATTCCTCTCAAACAGGGCTATGGGGAAGGGAGAATTGGATCCAAACCTGATCACCCTCAAACCTGCTCTCTCTTATTTCTCCTACCAAACTCAGTGAAGCTAAAATAACTTACCCCAGCTGAAGATTTAACTCACAAGCTGCAAAAGAATGCATCAAAAATATGCACTTTATACTGATATGGATTTAAGTATATACAATAATTCAGCTGAGTGAAATATTCTCCTCATTTTTTATTCTTGCAATCATGTTTACTTGTGCATACACCTCATACAAAGATTTATGTAAGCAGACTGTTATGATTTATCGGTCCATTTTATAACTCTCCCCACTACTTTCATTCTGCTAAGCATCTTATATATAGATAGTGACAAATCTTCTGATTATTGATTTGTGTTGTAAATTAGTGAATGTGCCTATCACATGCTGTGAATCAAGGATCAGCATTTTCTTCACACAGTTTAATTAAAGCTATTATCTCAGTGAATACTAGCCCCTTGGTTAGTTCAGAATATAAGCTCGATGAGAGGGATGCATGTCTACTGTGAAATGACAGTTGCCTTGAGCTCACTTATATACACATGGACCTACCAAATTCACAGTCTATTCTAGTACATTGCAAGGTCATAGCATTTTAAAAATCTTGAATCTCACAACTTCATATAGTTAAATTTTCATTTAATGGTGTGGTAAAAAAGCATGAATACATATTTTAAATGGCAAAATATAAACATAAAGCCCTTAAGTTAACAAAAAAGGTGTGTGTGGTGGTGGAGGGGAGCGGGAGTTCTGGTTTCAAATGTCATTAATTGAACATAAGCATGGAGCATCCTGCAACTGCCTTTTTTTATTTCCTGTCTCTGCACTGAAAACACCTGTCCTCCTTAAGACATAGCTCTCTGCGTCCATGGAATTCATTGGGATTGTCAGACAGTGCCAAGCTAGCCTTGTGAGGGGGGGGATTCTGCCTTCCACTGAGTTCCAGAATTGTAATACAAAGTACAGTCTAAACAATGAGAGTCCTGTGGCACCTTAAAGACTAACACATTTCTTCAGGCACAAGCAACCCCCAGCCTGAAGCAAATACTCACCAGCAACCGTACACCATACAACAAGAACACTAATCCAGGAACCTATCCCTGCAACAAACCTCATTGCCAACTCTGCCTGCACATCAATGTTAGTGACACCATCATAGGTCCTAAACCACTTCAGCCACACCATCAGGAGCTCATCCACCTGCACATCTACTAACAAGATACATGCCATCGTGTGTCAGCAATGCCCCCTCTGCCATATACATTGGCCAAACTGGACTGTCCCTACTCAAATCAGACTCAGAAATGGTAATATCTGTAAACCAATAAGAGATCACTTCATTCTTCCTGGACACTCAGTAGCAGACTTGAAAGTTTCTATACTTCAACAAAAAGACTTCAAAAACAGACTTCAGCGTGAAACTGCAGAGCTGCAACTCGTATGCAACTTGACACTATCAGTCGGGGTCTGAATAGGGACTTGGAATGGTTCTCTCATTACAAAAAGTAATTGTCCCTCCTCACACATTCTCACTTTCTCATCAACTGTTGTGAATGGGCCTCATCTACCCTAACTGAATTGACTCTGTTAGCATTTGCCCTCCCTATTGTAATGTTTCTCACCTATCCTTGCATGTGTATAAATACCTTCTACCTGTAGTTTCCACTTCATGCATCTGACTTAGTGGGTTGCAGCCCATGAAAGCTTATGCCCGAAGAAATTTGTTAGTTTTTAAGGTGCAACAGGACGTTCCTTGTTTTTGCTCTACACAGACTAACACCGTACCCCTCTGAAAGTAGTCTGCTTCTTTTGCAATACTTTTGTAAGCAGGAATCTCCAGCCTACAATTCTTGTCTAAGACAGGAATTGCATTAAATGAGGTTAAATCCGTTGTCAACAGGTTCATTTGGACAGGGTCAAAAATATGCATAGCTTTTAACAGCCCTGCTGCAGGTTGTTGAAACTTTTGAGCCTTTTTGCAACATTGCTTGACTGTTCCCCATAGCAGTAATGTTGTCTGAGCCCCCTTTGCCATGCAAGAAAACATCTGCAGAGCACTGGCATTTAACGCAGCATTGTTAGTCATTTTCGTTTGACCATGCGTCAGCTCAGAATAGTGCATCCATTGTTGTTAGCTTTGTGGAGCATGACATGTCAAGATTCAAACGAAGTGATTAAGTTCATCGGTCCTATGGCATTCTTGGCAATGAACTGAACTTCTTCATTCAGCTGAATGCATTGTTTAGATGGGTTACAAGGTCTGGTAAAACCTGCATTTTCAGTATCAGTGTGAGCTCTTCTTAGACTATCACTGGGTAGTACTTCAGGTGAATTGCATGGTATTACATCCTGAAACCAGGAATTCCAATAAGAAATTGCTGACTGTCCAGGAAGTGCAGTTTTTTGTTCCCCAATTTCAGTTGCATTTGCAATGTACTGCCTGTATCAAAGTTTGCAGTTAGACAGTGTTTAAATCTCTTAACTGTAGCTGACAAGAAATTATATGTACATTACATCTAATATGGACATCATTTGCCATTAGACTTCGGAGAACAAATTTGAAAGATTTCATCATGTAGGTTGCATTGTTGCTTATAATGGCAAATACTTTGTCAAGGTTCACACTATATTTTGAAATGGCTTTAATTACTGTTTCAGAAGCTGTGGTGTAGTTAACAGTATCCAAGTAAACACAGTCGGTGAGTACTGTCGTTAGCTTTCCTCTCTGTACATCTTCGGCCTTGTTAGAAATAAAAATCAAACAGAACATGCAGTCCTTAGTTGTCTTGTTCGTCAGTGGACACGTCAGAAATAATTGCAAAAGATGCATGAGTTAATGGAAGACTTCATCTCAAAATGTGCAGCAAAAATCTTGGGAGGGTAGTTCTGTCATTGTTTATATGCACTTGGTAAGCAACCAGCATTTTGTACACTCCGCTGAATGAATTTGCTCACCTTTGGATGATGTTTTGTCCAAAAGTATGTTACGCACTTGCAAATGCATCCACCAGTTCCAGTGTAACTAAATCACAGGTCTCAGAGCTCTCAGTCATTGTCTTAAAAAGAGATGAAATAAATTTGGTTTTGTTTTGTTTTACTTTTTCATTTCCCAACAATGCACTATCCACAGCCCTTTCTGTTTTGATGGACTTTCAAGTGTAAGCGGTGCTGAATTGTTGCCCACCATATGTGATCCAATAAAACATTGGAGTTTGTACAAAAGTTTGTCGCCATCGGCATGTAGAATTTGGCTTTCAGGTGCTTTCACATGATTTGCAGTAATGATCGCAGAGGTTTTTTTATTTTCAAAATAATTTCACTTGTCTTACGGTAGGCTACCAATTTAGATATTACACTACAAAACCACCCCAGATGCCCACATCTACCAATCAGTGAGTTGAGCCCTGAGTGGTGTTTGCTCCGATAAAGTGTCACTCAATAAATCCTGTCAAGTTCATGACTTTTAAAATATTGAAACAAGCTACTAATTGCATCCGGAATCTGTGATGTTACATATAACTGTATAAGATTTTACTATAGAGTAAAAGTAACAAAAGACCAGATTTCACGGTCTGTGTTGTGTTTTTGGTAGAGCCCTGCTTATACAGAACTATAGCTATTACAGATCTGCTCTGACACTTATGAATTCAGATGTTTCATACAAGAAATTTCATAATGCATGGCTTCTTAAAATACAATACACTATACATTGCATAGAAGTTAACGTCTGACTCTCTTCCTATAAATTGTAACTTTAGTTAGCTTTAAGACCATGCAGAGTAGAACCAAAGCTTAGTTGCCTTTGTTAACTGTTCTCTGAGTTGACTCTTCGATCTTTTGGAGGCGTAAGCCACATTTTTAAAGTTCTTGTCTTAATTCTGGAAGTGGTCTGAATATTTTTTTGCAAGGGGGCAGGATGTGACTGGATGAACATAGTTATGTAGCAGAATATCTAAGTTAATAAATGCACTTGGCTACACTGAAGACAGTTTTGGGTTGTGTAGGCAATATGGCAACCAGTATGACAGTACAACTTGTATAGTTTGTGCTGTTTTCTTATTTCATACAAATTATTGGTTTGTCCAGACATTTGATAGAACTGGTTGTATTTCCCAGTTTCTTCTCAAGCACTTCCAGTACCTTTCATGTTCCTGCTCTCTTCCTTCTGTAGATGTCTTCTGGAAAAGTCCTCTTCTGCAACCTCCTTCCCTTATTCCCCTACATGGTCCCTTAACTAAACCCAGTCTAGCTGTGCTCTCTATTTGCAGCCCATGTCCTCTCTCAGCGTCCTGTGTAGGAATGCTTGATGTCTACATATTATGGACATTGATCAAAGACCAATTTCTTTCCCGAATGTCTCCATTCCAATTAGCCCACAAAGAGTGTAGTAATCAGCTTTTATTATCTAACGATTAAGCAACATAAGATTATAAATGCCATTTGTTTTTCTTTGCTTCAATATTTTAATTGGCTGTCATTTTAAGAATATGATAGACAATGTTAATGCAGCTAGGACTTTGGCATCCTGTCCTATTTTATACACAGAGCAAGTGTGGTTATCAGTTGCATCAGAAAATGTACATCATTTTTTTAATGAAAATAGACTGCCTACACTGTTGTGGGAATAAATCTGATATGTTATTAATTCTTTTTTTGCTAAGACATTTTTATTTTTGTAGTTGTATAAACAGGATTAAATAATGTTTTGCTGGTTGGTGGCTTGTAATGTAAAATATCAGGTGGCTGTTGCATCTGTTTTTCTCCTTTTGATTATTAGAGAGAACTGTGATAACTGAAGTTGTTTTAGTACATGTAAGTGTATCAAATGCAACACAATGTCTAAAGGAAAGACCCCAGCATACTGTGAGAGTTAGAAAATGAAATTAAGAAACCAGTTAAGGCAACAATTGTAAAACACAGTTTTAAGTCTATGGGAATGTAAAAAGCAGGATTTTTACCACAGGAAAAAAAAATGAAAACCTAGAGTAGGAGATGGAGGAAGATGAGGGAAGTAGACAATGGATGTTTAAAGGAAGTTGGAATATAAATTGTTTGCTTTCAGTTATTTCATATGTTCAGTTCTGAAGAGATTCAGAACACTGGAGAGGATTGGATCTAGCTTTCTAATAGTTGGTCATGCAAACTTTCAGTTCAGCTCAAGGGAATTGGAAAACATAGTTGACTGTGTATTCCAGAAATCAGCATTGATCATTTTTAGGCAGTAGAAATCAATCTATTGAAAAATAATTGAAGAATGAAGTTAGAAGCCAGTATAATGACAACAGAAATAAGTAAAGTTAGAAAACAAATACAGTGCAGACAAATTCTTCTGCAGTTTGAGTTGGTAGGTGTATTTACTGTTTTCCTGGAAAGGTTTTGTCTGCAGCATATTAGTTGATCGGCCTGGTTGCACAGATTTTCAGTGGATTACCAGCTTTAATGTTTAATATGCTATTTCAATTCAACATCTTTGTTCAGATATGCACACGGCAAAGTAACTTTTGAATGTATTCTTGCAACAGATTTTTGGCATTAAAATGTGTTCAGAGGTTTTAATCATTTAAACCAGCAATAGGTGTTATAGCTGCTTTCACTTCACATCAAATCACATCAAAATATCACCTCTGTTTACACAAATAGAAAAGTCAGCCTGTCTTAGTAAAGGATAATATAGTGTACTTAATGCCTGCTGCACTTAGTGTTTTCTGTTTTCTTCATAAAGTTCTGTTTAGGGATTTATAAAAACCCATTCTTCCCTTAAACTTGATGTACAAAAATAGCATGGGGACAGATATGTATTTTTAACTTTCAGCAGTTTTTTACTTAAATACATAGAGTTTCCACTTTGAATATGCCTAGTTTGCCTTTGATACAACTGCTTTTCATTTAATTTAACTGCTTTACATAAAAAGGGCTGTGAGAATATTTAATTTGAAATGACTTTCCATTTTAGCATTTTGGTTATTTAGAGCCCTGCGCAAAATGAACAATGAATGTTGCAACAAAAGCCAGCAAATACAAGAAAATGTACTGCCGAGGCTTTATCTCTAACCTTACTATACCTATGAATTTTAGTGATAACTAAACCAGGAGAAAACTTCTGAAACTATGAAAAGAGGTATTTTCATTGTACAAATGCCCCAGAACTAGTAATATGCTCCTCTTATTTAATTATGTCCAGAATTATTAGAGCTGCAAACATATGTGCTAGTAAGATCCAGAATAGTGACTATGGCCAGTTTGGATTTTCCCATTTTACATCATGTTCAAGACTTTATTTTTGAAAGTGCACAAAAAAGCAGATGCTCTCAGCTGTTCCTGTCCTTCCTGCCTCATTTATAATGCACTCACCAGTTCAGCAGCAAATTATAGGCATTCTATAATTCTTCCAAAATGTTATCAAAATTGCCGCCTTGAAGCATCAGTAGATTACATTGAATCTTTTGAAACCTTTTTGAAGTTATTTGTCCGGAAAAAGGTAGTTGCAGTTTTTACACCTGGTTTTACCTCATTTGTGAAGAGACTTTTCTGTAAAGAATCTTCACTCTATGCTTTGTGTTATGTGCTGCTTGCAAATGCTATTTAAGGAAGTGAACTGCAGTTCATTGTGGAATTCAAAGGTTAGTATATAGCTTCTATCTTCTCACATGAGTTGCTTCCCTAATTAATCTTTACCAGTGTTCTGATTATATGGCACAAGTCATTTTTGGGCTCTGGCAAATATAATATAAATATTAATATAAAATCTCATCATTC
Organism: Pelusios castaneus; assembly: GCA_007922175.1. Classification (NCBI taxonomy): domain Eukaryota; kingdom Metazoa; phylum Chordata; order Testudines; family Pelomedusidae; genus Pelusios; species Pelusios castaneus. The sequence continues at coordinate 36,550,680 of ML685766.1, forward strand.
CATGTAAAATGAAGTATGGTTGTTTAATGGGTGCCTCTCAGAGAAAGAATAGTGTAAAAAAAGTGGTGATTTATTGAATATTCTTTTCCAAAACCTTTGTATCACATATTTAAAGTTAAAACAATTGGTGTGCATTCTGAGGATTGTTTATCTTGCCACCTTGATATTTGATGGGTGATAGAACTCTGTGCCTTCTATCGCAGATCTTTAAGTGAAGGCCTTTTAAGTCTGTTTAAGATCAGCTTCCTCCTCCAGTGAGGATGTGGCAAAACTGTTTAAACGGAGTTCAATAACCGTGTTTTAGCATATGTCCCTACTGAGGCAATAATATAACTTCTAAACTGAATGCAGCCTGACTGATTTTAAAATGTTAGCCTGAGCCATGTTAAAACACTTTGCAAAATGTTCAGCTAATACATTGATCGGGTCCTGCATCTCATCACAAAGTAACAAAAATTGTTTAACTTTAAATTATGATGTTAACCCAGTGATACTTAGACTGAGGCTCATGAGCTGCAAGTGGCTCTTTAATGCGCCTCCTAGAGCTCTTTGTAGCACATGAGATTAAAACACTGTGCAATTTAATTATTAAGCAATCTAAATTATTAAATAATCAGGGTGCTTTTACCATGTTATTAACCAATTATAGAATAATTGATTAATATAGAATTATAGAATTATAAACCAATTATAGATAACTGGTCAATCATTTTGCTGTGAGAATAATATATAGTAAATAAAACAATGAATTTATACTCTTGTGGCTCTTTTGGGTAATATTGATTACTAATTCGGTTCCTGAACCACTGAAGACTGAGTATTACTGTGTTAATCTGTATATGTTTATTACTCTTCTCATTTGAAACAGGCTAACTTGAGCCTGTCTGTTCCATTAGCATTTTGGTCTGTGCTAGAATTGTCTTCTCATTTATTTTCTCTAACATACTTTATTCTGTTTTCAAATAGTCTAATTATTTCATTATATTTTAAAGTAAAGGAAACAGTAGCTTTCAAAATGTTTACTTTTAGAAAATAATCATTATACCAGTCTCATAGACTCTAAGGTCAGAAGGGACCAGTACGATCATCTAGTCTGACCTCCTGCAAAATGCAGGCCTCAAGACCTCACCCACCCACTCCAGCAATAGGCCCCCAACCTATGACTGAGTTATTTACCTCCTTAAATCATGATTTAAGGACTTCAAGGCACAGAGAATTCACCAGTAGGTGAGCCATGTCCTGTGCTACAGAAGAAGGCGAAAAACTCCCAGAGCCCAGGCCAATCAGCCCTGGGGGAAAATTCCTTCCCGACCCCAAATATGGCAGTCAGTTAAACCCTGAGCACAGGGGCAAGTCTCAACAGCCAGTTACCCAAGAAACAATTCTCTGTAATAACTTAGAACCCACCCCATGTACTCTCCCCTCTTGGGCCACTTGTATATCCACCACCCGTAACCAAAGATCAGTCAGTTTCCAAAATAGGCTATCTGATCATGCCATCCTCTCCATAAATTTATCAAGCTCAGTTTTGAAAACAGTTATGGTTTTTGCCCCCACAACTCTCCTTGGAAGGCTATTCCAGAACTTTACTCCTCTAATGGTTAGAAACCTGCATCTAATTTCAAGCCTAAATTTCTTGATGGACAGTTGATAACCATTTGTTCTGGTGTCCACATTGGTGCTGTACTCAAATAATTCCTCTCCCTCCTGATATTAATCTCTCTGATGTACTTAGAGAGAGCAATCATTTCCCCCCTCAACCTTCTTTAGGTTAGGCTAAACAAGCCAAGCTTCTTGAGTCTCCTCTCCATAAGGCAGGTTTTCCACTCCACAGACCATCCTTGTTATCTGTAGTAGTTGAATTGAAATTTTAATCAGAAAGTGTTAACAATTTTTAGTCAGTAAAAATGCAAGATTAGGCTGTTAGATACTAGATCAAGTTACTTATAAACTAAATAACATAACATATATAATTGTTTGTTTAATCAGCATCTTCTGGAAAAATCTAATATTTTCTTCATCCCATACCATAGATTTATTTTGATTTTGATATTACACAAAGACAAAATTACTTGCTTAATTAAGCCTTTTTCGAAGACATTCCCCACCTCCCCTCCCCCCCACACCTTTTGTTTTTACAACATTCATTTTTTGGTCAAAGTTTCCTCTCTGAGGGTAATATTTTACTGAATTATCCACTCCGCTTTTTTCTTTCTTGGTATGAACTACTAGGAACTGCAGGTATTCTAATTACTGTCAGCATTTATCAAGATTATTTGCTCTCTGCATAGATATGGGCTATTAAAAACTTTGGGCTGGAGCCCCCTACTGTTAATAAGAAACTGCTTTCACCATGTAGTCCCAAAATGAGTGACTTTGTGAATACAGCCCTATTTCTAGTTTAATAAAATAATTGAGGCTACTAGTATTTGCTTTAATGTTGAATCTTTTTTAAAGAAGTTTGATAGAATGAAGTGCACATTAGTTTGATTTGGTCTGCGTACCATGGTATTGCAGCTGTATCCAATGTTCTCTCTGTCACCTCTGTGATAGAGCAAATCTGATGTTAGGAGGTCTGTGCATGAGCTGGAGGTTGAGCATGAATATCAAACATACCTCTGTGGTGAAGTAAGTGATATCAAGTGGTTGCTTGATATCATTGACATACACAAAGATCATATCCCAATTGGTATATTATCTTAGTACTGAAATGGTTAATGAAGATTCATTATAGAAATTATAGCCTTCAAAAATCTAGATTTGTTCTTTTTTATGTGTTGATCCTCTTATTTAAAAAAAATTAACTTCTTTTGGTACTAGAGCCAGGCATAGACTAGGCAGATCTGTACAAACTCTCGTATATAGCTGGAGTACTATCTTTCTGTTCTGAGTGCAGTAATGGGAGCATTTGAGGTCAATGAGCCTCTAAAACAAAGTGCTAGATTGTGATGAATCTGTTGTAAGAAATACATTGGCTACAGGGGAGGAGATTAATAGTCCTTTTAGCGTGTTCAGCGTTTTGATTTGAACATATTCTTTAAAGATGCTTGGTTAATCAGTGTATCAAAACCTAAAATAGTCTCACTGTACCCACACACCAACTTGCATGTCACATGTTTCTCTTCTATTATACAATTATTTTTTCAACTGAGACTCGAAGTATAGTACAATGATATTAGCTAACGTGTTTTGTTGTATTGTGTTCTCACTGACAAACATAAATTGAGAAAATACTAGGGTAGAATGGAATTTCAAAGCATAGTTTATATGGAACTGAACATGACACTTCTGTTTATGAAAGTCAGCATGTATGCACATGTTTCTCACTTTGGGCAGTACTGAGAATGTTAACTCTGTCTCTTAGGGTAAACAACTTTTTTCTAATTAATGGTGGACTAGGAGAAAAAATGAGATGTTTAAAGATGAATTAATTGTAAGAAATGTTCAGAACTGAAATACAGGGGACAAACTCTCTCTCAGATATATGCATATAACACCCATTGAAGTTGGTGGGTCTTGTATGTATGTACCATGAAGGCAGAATTCTGGGTTTTAGTATATTCTTACAAAATACAGAATGACAAGGAAAGTAATGATAAATTAGAATGTAAACAGATTTGCAGATGCTCAAACCTTTTTTGTACATTTATCTCTATATTTTGTACATAGTTTTCTTTTCACTGTGGCTTCTACCCCTCCCCCCCGCCATTTCCATAACTGAGCTTCAAATTACTTCATATATCAAAGGAAACCTTTAGTTTTGTGTTATGGGTATTTTGGTATATTTTTGGTGCAATTTTAGATCTGTATTACAGATTTCACAAATATATTGCACATTTTTGTTTAATGGATTTGTTCACTTATGCTAGTAGTAGTAATACTTGGAGCTTTGCATCTGAAAATTCATTTTAAAAAGTTAAGTAAATCTTACCATGCCCTTGCAAGAAGAGAAAAGGGAGCAAATGATGGAATCTCTTATCCAGGTTTATCATCTATCGAAGTCAGTCGGGAATCTTTCCATTATTTCTGTAGGCTTTGGACCAGGCACATTGTATGCAAGGCTACAGAATGAGGGAGGGCAGGAAGAAGTGCATTAAACATAGGTGCATACTATGATGAAATGCAGGCTCCTGACTTGATGGATACCTCCTGGTGGTGTTACCGGGGAATTATTCTCAAGTAGTCCCCTGTCCATGGCTTGTGCTCCGTCACTTTCTTGGCTGCTCACACCTCTGGCTGAGCAACAGTGCTGGATTTAGGCACAAGCTAAGTAAGCTGCAGCTTAAGGTTTCCGATTATGAGGGGCCTCCCAACACCCTCCCTCTGCCCCTTGGCAGCCGCTAATAATATAGTGTTATACCAATTTAGTCATTGGTTGGAACTTGGAAATGACTGAACTGAACTCACTAAGGAGTAAGAGGGTTCAGATGCCATGCCAGATTGATTCTCAGTTAAGAGAGAGGAGAAGGTGGGGGCTGCGGGGGACAAGGGATGCCTGAGTTACAAGCACTATCTGATTAATAATCAGCTCTATCTTTTAACAAGGATTGGGCTGGTCAAATAGTGCTTGTAGCTCTTAGACTCCATACAGTCTTTTGCTGTTTTAAGTGACCATTATAGCTGAAATCACTAAGTGCTAGTGCTTAGACCTGCTATGGGACAGTCAGTGTTTCTGTGGAAAGTCTGCCAGCCTGCATCGCCATAAGTTCCCCCATTGAGACCTAAAATCACAAAAGTCAGGTCACAGTGTGGAGGTAGCAGCAGAAGGTGCCTTCTTTTCCCTGGAAGGTTAACTCATGCAAAATCACCTCTGAACTGTGGGTCTCCAGTATTGACCAAGAAGGAGAACACAGTTAGTAGGATGTGTTGGCAGGAGAAGGGAGAGGCACATTAAAGGAACATTTGTTTGTTGAACTGTGTTTTAGTGACTTGGCTCCAGAATGCTAGATTTGTGACTGGGAAACTTATATAAATGTTTCCTAGTAGACCAAGGCTTTTAAAATGCTTTATTTGCCATGGGCATTATCTTTCATTATCACTATCTTGAGGAAAAAATGAGAGTCCTGTGGCACCTTAAAGACTAACAAATTTCTTTGGGCATAAGCTTTCTGACGAAGTGAGTTGGAGCCCACGAAAGCTTATGCCCAAATAAATTTGTTAGTCTTTAAGGTGTGCCACAGGACTCTCATTTTTGCTGCACACAGACTAAAAGGGCTACCCCTCTGGATACTATCTTGAGAGGTCATTATCTTGGATAGTTTCTGTACTAAACATTTTTTATGTTTTAATTAATTTTTACATAAGAGCATGAGAATGGCCATACTGGATCATACAAATGTTTATCTAGCCCAGTAACCAATCTTCTGACAGTGGACAGTGCCTGATGCTTCAGGGAATGAACAAGACAGGTAGTCATGGGGCTATCCATCCTCCCTTGTCGTCTGGTTCCACCTTCTGGCAAAAAGAGTCTAGGAACATTTCAGAGCATAGTATTGCATATAATCCATCCTGCCTACCCCAGTTAATACCAGTGATGGACCTATTCTCCATAAACCTATCTAATTCTTTTGAATACTTGGCCTTTGTCTTGGCCTTCACAACATCCTCTGGCAAAGAGTTAAATGGGTTAATTGTATGTTGTGGGAAGAAATGCTTCCTTTTGATTGTTTTAAACCTACTACGTATTAATTTCATTGGGGGGACACCTAATTCTTGTGTTATGTGAAGTATTAAATATATGCTAATTAAGAAATCATGAGGTTTTTAATAATGTAAATGTTTTTTTGCAAGTTTTATTTTGATTATTAGTTGTACGTTGCATCGTTACCTGTGTATATATGCAAATATAAAGATGTATCATTTATTTTTTCATTGCCCTTTCTGTTAGAATGTAATACACTTTTTTCTCTTCATTTTATTTATTTTTTGGTTATGGTATGGGGCCTCTAAATCTTGACATAGCTTAGGGCCTCAGCATGTCTTAATCCAGCCCTGCTGAGCACCTTCAAACATCCCCTCTTCTGGGAAAAAGTCCCACTCATTTGTCCTGGCCACTCTTCAGCAAGTCAATGGCCCATGAGTCCACTGCCACTCCTGGTACTATGGAGGAGCAAGGAGGGACTTGGGCCCATTCACTTCTCCAGACCCCAGCCCGGGACCCTAAATGCAGTGACCTCTACACCATCTGCTGCCTCCACCAGTCACTCTCAAGTCACTTTTCCCTCGGCCACTTCCCTGCAGCCTCCAATCATACTCAGACGCTCACCTCAGAGCCACACCTCAGTCTGTTCCCAGTGTACTTCCCCGAAGTCTCAGCTGCTGTTTGCTACAGACACCCTTGCCTCTGGACTGCTTCTCTGGAGCCTCTGCTGCCAGCTGTTCCCTCAGGACCCCCAGCTCCTACCAGCTCCCAGTGGTACCTACTGAGCTGTCTGCGGTGCTGACTCCCTCAGCCAGCCAGCTAGACTGGGAGGCAACTTTCCTCCCTGACCAACTGATGGTCCTGCCTGCTTCTGCAACTCCATCTTCTACTCTGCTACTGACCCTTGATTGGCTGTCAGCCCATTGGGTGCCACTCCCGGGCCCTTTTTAACCATTTCTGGGCCAGTGCAGGGCAGCTGCCCTGTCACACATACATCCTGACTATAATTTATATGATTGGCCCAACCCAGCCATTTGCTTTAGTATCAATAGCAATTGCTGCTGATGGCAAAAAGATCTTCATAATTTAGTAAAACAGAAATGAGGGGTTTGAAATATCATGTTAGCATGTGGAGAAATTTGATTTCTCATATAGTTAAAACTATTAGAATACCTGAATAAACTAAAAGAATACTTGAATAAAGTCTAAATAATTCCACTGAAAGATTTCCAGGCTATAGTATCAATTTCAAAGTGTAGCTTCTCTTCAGTTATAGTTTATATCCATGGGGAATTAATTGAAAGAGAATATATGATTTGGGATCCTGGTACAGTTTGTTTTTATAGTAGATGAACTTTATTCATTTAGGAGTGCTGATTCAAAATCCTAGTTGTGTGTTCAAATTGTGGATTATAATTAATTTTAGTAATTTCATGCAGCATGTGACAGCATTCATCATGTATTGATGGGCAAGATAAAATAGGGAATGTACAAAGGAAGTTCTAATTTTCATTGTAACATAAGTAGTTCCTAAAAAGCAAGCTTCTTATTCTTTTGATTGTGAAATAACTGTTTCTAATAAATGGCAATTTGTGCACTTGTTTTCTTCATTTTAAGTGCACAAATAATTATTCTTTATTTTTAGGACCTTCAGTTTTCACCCACTTGGCATTCAGTATAGCAAAGAAAGGTAGAGAGCACAGGAGAATAAAAGGTAGAGAAGGAAGAACTCTTAACGTCTGTGTTCTCAGAGATAGCTGTCATTCTGAAAATTCTGATGTAGTGAGAATGTTTTGCTTATTCTGAGTCTGTCAAGTAACAGTGTAGCCCAAGTGAATTTGGCAAAGTTGTTGTGAGAATTGCCAAGAGGCTCTTCTCTTCAAAAACTAAAAAGAGATTGTTTCAGAGCACTGCCTCATTCATCTTTGAGATAGCAGAAATACCCATTCTCTTCAAAGCCCCAAGAACACACACAAAGAATTCACAGAACAAAAGTGAAAAGAATCTAAAGTACATTTATTCATAAATAAAAGATGGCAGAGATGTAACAGTCATATCTATACTTTATACTTCACACAGTTAAAGCATTGCAGGAATTTACTGGGAATGGTGTTTTTTACTTAGTTTGTGGTGGCCTTTTTAAACTATGCAAATGTTGAGTTAAAAACTAAATTAGAATTAATGTAATAAATATTCTCCAAGTTTTTGAGTATCTTTTAAATTTTCAAGCAGCATTGATCCTCATCTTTTTCCCAATCCTCCCTACCCCCAGCTGCATCAGTTCCATATTGAGAAGACACATTGTTTCAGCAAAGTTTAGAGTACATGTTGTGAAATTAGTTCAGGAAACAGTGTTAAGACCATTTTAACTGAATGGCAAAGAGGACTGTGTGTTGTTTATTAATTGGTTTCAGCTGCATTTGTTTATTAGCATATACTGTCTGTTTAAAAAATGTTTATCATAAATTTTGACAATACTGTATGCAGTGTTGTTGTAACTGTGTTGGTCCCAGGATATTAGAGAGGCAAAGTGGGTAAGGTAATATTTTATTGGACCAACTTCTCTTGGTGAAAGGGACAAACATTTGAGCTATACAGAACTCTTCTTTAGTTTTGGGAATTTAACTTACTGTGTCCCAGCTAATACAAGGTGGAACAGATTGTTTAGCTTAAATAGTTAATGCACATTTCAAGGGACCATTCAAGGTGAAGTTAACACCCTTCCAATCATATGGAGGAAAGAGAGGGGGCATGATAAAAAAGCAACTGGGTGGTTTAACGGTCAATTTTTAACAAGTCATAAATCCATTATTTCTATTCAGTCCATTACTTTGCTGGACCCTAAAAGATGCTAGATTGATGACTTAATACAACAATCTATAATCCACTAATCACCTCTAGTTACATAGCCTTGAATTCTTACAGTGGGATCTTAATCTAGACAGATGAGTGTCCAAGCAAAAAGGTCACGTTTCTGTAGTAAAATATTATCAGTGTGATCAAGAAAGTGTTGTACATATCCTAACATTACATTTCTTAGGGCAGCAATGTTTATTCCAGCCTCTTAAAATCTTAGAGCACGACCTTGGACCTCACTCGCCTCTGCATGACACTACCCAGATTGAACCCCTACTAGTCTGTAGGAGGAAGTGTTACACTTTCTGTTGAATTCATAGTGCTCTTGACTACCTCTAATCAGATATTTTTGAAATTGGGAGCTTTTTTTGATTAGACCCAGTATTATATTTTTATTCAGACATGCAGTATTCACAACTGCCAACAACACCCATTCCCTAAGAAAATTCAAAAGTTAAGCATGTCAGTTCAGTCCTTTAGGTAGAGAAGTCATGTCATCTGTGAGAGGATCTGTTAGGCAGCTGAATGGCCATTAGTACGTAAATTCATTAAAACTCTATATCAGGGGTGGGCAACTTTTGCTGGTCCCCGAGCCAGTCCCACTGCCCAACTCAGAGCAGGTGCCAGGGTCAGGGCCCATCCCATGTTGGCCCTGCCCCCTACTAGGGATTGGGGCCACCAGGGCATAGGAGGCACGCATGGGGGCTCTTCGCTGGTTACCCAATCCCCCACTGGGAATCGGGGACAGCAGGGGGGAGCCATGTGCAGGCTCCTTCCTGCTGGCCCTGATCCCTAGCACAGGAGGCGGGGCCTACAGGGGATGGGAGCCGCGTGTGTGGGCTCTTGCCTGCTGGCCCAGATCTCCATTGGGGGAGGGGAGCAGCACATGAGTTCTTTCTTTCTGGCCCTGTCCCCCAGCTGGGGATCGAGGCCAGCATGCGTGGCTCTTGCGGCCCCAGGCCCCACTCGGGGCTGCAGGGGCAGGAGGAGAGAGGAACCACAACACTGTAGAACCCAGAGCCCTGCATGCCATTATAAGTAAGCGCTCATGCCACCTTTGCAATGCGTGTCGGAGGTTGCTGACCCCCTGCTCTGTATATTAGTCAGTCCTATCTTTCGGCTAGTACTGTGTTTTGACAGAAGCCTTCCCTGGCCACTGAGATGCGGAGAAGATGAGGATCTGTAATTTACTTTATTGTGGACTCCCATGTTTAAAGGAGTCATCCTGCTTCTCACCCAAGAAATAAATGGCTATAAAAATTCCAGTGTAATAGATTTGTGGAGTTTCACACGATGAAGAAAAGGAACATCTATTCCCTGCTGACTTGACAATTTCCTTTCTTTGAGTTATAAAGTCTGCAGATTTGAACCACTTTGGAGACAAATAGATCCTCCAGAATAGACATAGAAATTGACATCCAAGATAATTTCTGAAGTAGGAGAAATTGATGTTTTTCTCTTTAAGTATAATTAACACAATCTGTAATTTAGGAACATAAATTTGAATTATCCTGGCTGTGGAAATTGTACCAGTTGGGAAGGAATCTTTAGGGAATAGGACTTTGTTCTGCTGCCACTGACTGACAATAGCCCCTCAAGTTGCAACCCATTGTAATTACTGTAAAGGAAGTTCAAAGTAAGTGCAGACAAATGTTTCTGTTCTTTATCAGTCAGGACTACTAATATGAGGCAGCTTCTGGTATTTTTTCATAATAGTGCATAATTCTTGCTTTGGGGTAAACAGATTGTACAAGAATCATGGGTGCCATTAAATTATTCATAATTTTGCCTAATTAATGTTACAGTAATAATACAATAATTAACCACTCGCAAATATCAGTCATTAAAGACTTTAATGGTGACCACTGAATAATACCATTTTACATTGTGCTGATATTACTTTGTAGAAAGAATGTGTGGTTCTATTTTAATGCATAAATATATCCTCGGGTTGGGAATATAGATGGAAATATGAACATTTGCAACATCTCCACTTTGAATATTCCTTTCATTACAGTTGTGTGGTAAAACCTAGTGAAGTAAAATGAAGTGTGCTGCTTCATTGACAATTGTGTATTGCAAGTGAAAAATAAACAGGGGTAGCTGGCAACTTCATGTGAGTTTCTCAGATTTTCCATGTAATATCTTTTTATCAGGAATACTCTCTCTCATACCCACAAGTGAATTCCTGCAGGATTTACAGCTGTTATTGTACAGTGTTATAAACTGCAGCTGCTCCAACTTATTTTATAATATGATCCAAGAACAGTCTCTGGCCTTTGCCAGTGGGAACTACTCTAAATAACTTCTTATAACATTTTCAGTTTACTGTTTTTTCCCTTTTCAGCATGGCAACTATTCTTAGTGTGGCGTGAGTATGGCTTTAAGGTTTTTTCTTCAAATAATTGCTTTTTCTTCCTAAGATGAAGTAGAAGCTGTGTGTGAGTGTGTGCGTGCGTGCCTATGTTTGTATACGGTCTCTCTCTCTCTCTCTTTCCAGTTATTTCATATAGGTAAAGAGTAAAAGAGTAAATGGGATATAGCAGCATGAATGATGTTCATATTTTTCAAGTTACAGTTCTCATTTATTGCCAGTACCTGAATGTTTTATAGTATAACTAGGAAACATAGTTTTCAGTTAAAAAAATTAATTTTTCACAGCTTCCGTTCCTCCCGCAATATGCTGGGAGGAAGAGAAGAAATAGTAAGATAGATTTAAAGTAATATTATGTTTGCATAAATCACAGCCTGCATCACTTTGTGTTTTCTGTGGTTTATTTCTTATTGCTTATAACATTAGAATAAATTACTTTGGTTGGTTACACACAGCATGGGAAGATAAGTTGCAAAAAATTAGATTGTTTACATTCTGACTACATTTGAACAGAAATCGGTTGCTTCATTAGTAACAAGTAACCATCAAAAGGCTTGTTTAAAAATAAATAACCTTTCTAGGATGTTAAATAAAGCAACCAAAATTCAAAAGAGTAAAAATTGGTACTGAGAACTTGGAATCTTCAAATATAATATGGTTAAATACCTGGTTTCATTCATTTTCCCCAGAACTTTGGCCTTGATTCAGTACTCTAACCTGCCAAACAATTGTACATTTTTTCCTTTGTGAAGATTGTCTTTCTGATGAACATTTGCCTTTCCCCATCACCCCTGGCCTTCTAGTCCCTATGTGCTCACTCTCATATGATTCTGACAGTAGTAGTTTGCCTGTACTGTTTTCTATTTGCCTAGTCAATATTTCCAATAATTCCTTTTATTCCTCCTAGGATTTTAAACTTGTATCTGAGATGCAGTGTGCACTTGAAGAGGCAGTGTAGTTGAGCTAGAGGATTGAGCACAGGGCTACCAAGCCTAATTCTAATCATGATAGTATTTTTCTGGCCGCCTTGCTCTGCAGTTTAAGGCAAGTATCACAGGGTTTCCTCACTGCTGGAATGCCTCTTCGTGGCTGAAACTGCGGATTAGCTCTGCCTGGTTGAACATCGACTTCTTTTGTTTGTTCACACACCTTGGTCCCTCTTTCCTTCTAGGAGTCACGGGGCTTCCTTTTCATGGCTTGGCCTTACCTCTTTGTGTCTTGGGCCTGCCAGACATGTCACTCTGCAGTTTTTCACTTCCAGGGTAACATTTTCACCAAACCCATTGCCCAGGTGTCATTCCAGCCCTTATGAAGACTGTGCCACTTTCTCAACAGTTGGTAGGGGAGCCCAGGCACAACTTCTACTCCAAGTTCCAGCCTAGGGATACTACTCTCAGCAGCCAAGGTCTGCAGCATTTCAACCTTTGCTTCCATTTGCCTCGGCTGCTTTCGTCACCACAACCCCTCTGGGTAAACCCTTCCCTTAGGGTCAGGATCCCATGCTTTGCTCCCTCCCAACCCCCGGTCATTCTCTCCTCATGAAGCTCTGAGTTTTACTGCAGATTTCTATATTGCAGCCCTTTCTGGTCTAATTCCTGGCTTTATACAAGCTCCTACCTACTTCTGGCCAGATGGGCTCCATCTTCAATTATTGCTTGTTAGCCAAGCTTAAATCTCCCCCAGCTGCAGCCTGTCATCTTAATTAGCTCCTTCTGAGTCACCTTAGCCCCTTCAGAGGTAGTATGGAGTGAACACCTCCTCACAGCAAGCCATTCATTCTTTGTGCCGCAGTATTTCATTTGTAAAACTGCAATAATGTCTACCTTACAGACTTTGTATGAGGTAAATCCTTTCACTGTATAATTATTTGTCTTTTATTTAACCAATATTTAGATTTGCAGCAGGTTCCTTTAGACTTGTAATGGTGCAGCTTAGTTTTAAATGGCATACAATTCACCCTTTCACAACCAATTACACTATTAAAACTCACCATTTGTGTTTCTTCTTTGCAAAATTTTGTATATGTCGACAGCCTTCAGCTATCATTAGCTTTAGTGGGATCTCTCCCACAAAAGTTCGTGCGATAAATAAATTTGTTAGTCTTTAAAAGTGCCATGGGACTCCTTGTTTGTTTTGCTGAACTAGACTAACACAGCTACCCCATTGGAACTTGACTTTAGAATTCTCCTTTATCTCCTATTCACATTCCAGGATAAATCCAAACTCTTCTTGAGAACATTGTGTATATTGCTAATCTACCTGGTTCAATTATTAACTTATATAGCAGTTAACTTGTTTTCTGTATGATCTCTCCCTTGAAGTTGCACTCTTGTACTTTACTATGTATTCATGTTATTTCATTCAGAGTTTGTTTTTGTAGAACTACAAAATCCCCTTCATGATGTAGTAGACTTCTCTATATTCTTCCTGGTATTTCCTGTTTCCTTGAAAGACTTATATGACTTTGTTGCTTACCTCTTCGTAATTTTATAATTTAAATTAGAGGTAGTTCTAGTTACTGGGTTTTTTGTTGTAAGAATTAGTGCGTTCTGTCAGTGTAAACTTACTAGTATATTTGTTATGAGAGAAAATGTCACTTTTGTGGTACCAGGTTTTCTGTGATGCACTGTAAATTGGGTGTGGCTTGCCATTGTTTCATTTTCAGCTGTTTGCCATTTTGCATTTTCTGTGTTGGCCTTCTGTAACTCAGTCTGTGGATTTATAATAAGGCTCTGCATTGGGGGGGAGGCGGGCATTTTAAAACATCACTATATAATAAGTTGTATCTGTCACATAGTTGTAATGCTATTTTCTGCCTTCATTCTCACATTTGTAATTTCTTTCCCTTTATATATTTCTTAAATGGATCATAAAGAACAAAAAAGAAATTAACTAACAGACTTAAATCTACAAAGGTTCTTTATCTATTAACTTCAAGAATGCCACCCATTGGTTTTAATTGCAGCTTGCACATTCAGTGGTCTATAAAACAGTTTCTCCTTGAAGTATTAATCTGACACTTTGGTATTGAGGCTATTCATTCAACTCTGTTTCCATTCTCCTGCAGTAGCTAGTCATTAAAAAGATCAATTCTAGCTCACTTTGCTCATCTTGCTCTGAAATTAATTGGTAGTTTCTGAAACCTCATCAGAAAATCCCAAGGATTCTATTTTCAATGTTTTTCAGTGTGAACAACTGCAGTTGGTTTTAATCATTATCAAAGCTAAACATATTTGGCTTTAAACAGCATCTTAACTTTTGCACTAAGTTTGGTTGTTGGAAGCAGGGGTTTGTAGATTTTATGCTTTTTTCAGAACTCTGTAAGGAAATACAGTGTAAAATTTTGCTTCCCCCCACCCCCCCACTCACTGATTTTTTTTCCTACATCTTTTTATTAGGAATAAAAGCATTTCATAGATATGCTATATGACTAACCTCTTTTTATTAATGGCATTTAGGAAAAACAATAACAAGTTATCACAATATATTTTTGACAAAAGTATATGGTTTTGAGGATAATGTTAATTTAGAAAACACAAACGTCCAGAGTAGTAACCAATTCTCGTTTCTTATCTATAAAGATACTTATTTTACAGTTTTCTGGATCAAATGTTCATACATCTTAAAAGAATAAAGTGCTTTAGAAGAAGTGAAGCCCACAGGCTTGTCAGGAAAGGAAGAATGGTTCAGTGATTGACTCAGCAGACCCAGGTTCAGTTCCCTTCTTCCTTTGAGACCTTTGGCAAGTCACATAATCTCTGTATCCTAGTTTCCCATACATAAAATGGAGACAATTGTAATTCCTTACCTCATGGATATTATGAGGATAAATACATTAAAGATTGTGGAGCGCTCAGGTACTAAGATGATTGGGGTATGATAAGTATGTAAGATAAATCCTTCTCAGCCTAGTGTTCTTTGTCTACAGTATATAGAGTTAGACAAATGTGCAAATAGAAATTTTCTAGGGCCTGTGTTCAAAGTGCACTTGCTGTTTTCTTTTTAAAAAATGACTTGCATGATCACCATGCTTTGTGCAGTTTTCTTAAATGTACACAATATGTTTACAACCTTGGAATGGTTTACCAATATTTTAACCAAATTAAAGACAGAATGGTGAAGAAAAACACCATCACTTTATTAGAGGATATCTGTAGAATGGTTTTAGCACAAAAGGGTTAAGGGTAAGCTTGGCTAAGAAAAACACATGTGCTTGGACATGATATAATATATACGTGCTCAATTATTACAAAAGATGATCTTTCCCTCTTTTAACCTTCCCACCTTCTTATCTGTTATTCCACACTGTTTGAATCCAAACAATTTGCTTGGTTTGCTGAAAAAATTCTGAATTGACTTTGTGACTTACACTTTTCTGCATTTATATATCCCTTTTCACACTGTAGCTTCCATTTCATGCGCCTCATGAAAGCTCATGGGATAAACAAATTTGTTAGTCTTTAATAGTGCCACAGGACTCCTTGGTTTGTGTTGCTTAACTAGACTAACACGGCTAGCCATCTGGAACTTGTAACATATGCTTGTAGCTTCTGTAGGTGTTTAGGTCAATGAAACAACACCTGTAAAAATAATAAAATTCAAATGTAAAGAAGAACGTGCATTTAACAAGACAAGTTCTGGGGGCATGTTAAGCTCAGAATATGGCTAATGAGCTAAAAAGCTTTCTGGGACAAAGCCTCTAAATTATAGGAGAAGGGTACAAATTGGTTCTAAGAGACAAAGAATAAGGTGTTTTGCGATGTGATGAACTTATAGTACATTCCAACATATCAGTGTTATATTAAAATATGGGCCAGTATAAGAAGATAAAATGCTGGATACAGCTGGTTTTAAAATAATCAGAAAGGGGGAAGCCCAACTTGTGGCCATTGATGAAAGGTCCAAAGGTCAAGCCCTCTCCTCCCAATGAACCCCCAAGTGAGTTTTGGGGTGCATCCATGAATGCTGCAAACAGTCTAACATAGCCCCACCTGATGGAGCTGCGGCACTCTCTACATGATCATTAGCCACCTCATCAGCTTCCACTGGTGGACATGTCCTAGCAAAACATCTGTCACGCAGCGATCTGGCACTCTGTGCATACGTTGACAACAGATTATACCATAATGGAAACAGCAGCTTACAGACATGGCAGTGGGATAGGCCGTATTTCTATGAGTATTCTTGCACCCACATCTGTACTGATCACTGCTTGCAAGTCACCCATGTGTGGAATACACATAGGGAGCATAGAGAAGAAGAAGAGGAGGTTACTTACCTATAACTGGAGGTTCTTCTAGATATGTGGTCTCTATATGAGTTCTACTACCTGCCCTCCATTCTCTCTGCTTTGTACTGAACTTTAAAACAGTAAGAGGGCGACTGGAGAGGAGTCGACCTGCACTATCTATTATATCCTTAGCAGGGAGAATGAGGAGACGTGCTACACATACGTGATGGACGTTGCTAAGAAACGCTTCCAGACTCTGGTGCATGGCATGCATGCACCTCTCAGATGTTGACTACAGATAGAGGCCATATATCTCAAGAATCTCCAGCTGCAGTTAAGTATCCACTTATTATCAATGACATTTAAAAGCCACTTTGGAACTAGCTAAATACAAAACGCTGGTTTGAGCACCATTCATGCGAGATCAATTTCTAATACATTTACATGCAATGAAGTTCTATTGGAGGAGGGTCTTTGCTAACATGTCCAGTCAGATTCCCAACTCTCCGTGTGCATGCATACCTGTTTAGTAGGTGCAATTCTGGCCCATAAACTGGACATGGACCTGTGGAACTAATTCAGTAAATCTATCCTTAAATCAGGGGTGGGCAAATTTTTTGGCCTGAGGGCCACATCCACGATATGTCAGACCGGAGAAAGGCAGGGGAAGGGATAGGGCTGGGAGTGAGGAGCGGGCACCGTGTTCCAGCCAGGGCACCACTGCTGTGCCCACGAAGTGGGAGGGAGTGGCAGCCGCACTTTGGGCCAGCAGCCGAGCTAGCTTTAAACAAAGGGCAGGTCAATGACCCTTGTAATTTTCAAAGTTAGTCATGTTCATTTAAAGTGCTTTTTTAATTTTATTAAGGTGAAACATTTTTAAAATCTTACTAAACTACTTAAGGAGCATAACTAAAGCTTTTCAAAAAATAATCTTCCCAGTGCTCTTTTCTTTATATTTATTATTATGACTGGATACCTTCATTATCCATTTAAATGCCTAATCTCTTTTTAAATCTTTTTCACTTTTTGGCTTCAGTGAATTCCTGTGGCAATGAGTTCCACAGTCTAATTACACATTGTGTGAAATTGCATTTTCTTTTATTGGTTTTGAATTTGCTATCTTTTGGTTCTTTTGAATGTCCCATTGTTTTTGTGCCATTAGGCAAGGAGAATAGAAAGCCCTGATTTCCCTTATATATGCCATTTATTATTTTGTATACTTTTATCATGTGCCATCTCATTTCTTTTCTCTCCATCCCAGCTTTTCAGTCTTTATTCCTTGTCCCTAATCATCTTCTTTTCATACTTTCCAATGGTAGGAGACAGCATGTTGAACTAGATGGCCCATGGTCTGATCTAATATGGCAGTTCCTACATAATACTGTTTATGCCTAATGTTATAATGAAGACATTACTGGTATGTGAGTTTACTTGTAGTTGCTGAAAAAAATATGATATGTAGTTCAATATTCATTATGGCTCTTTTACAGGTTATGTTAGGAAAATGAGATGATTCCTGGTAACCAAAAATTTTTCAGTGCAAAGATCTTATACCACAAGTGTCAAGAAAAGGGTCTGTACAAAACCAGGCTAATTAATGCATATTTATGGAGTTAACATGTAAAATTTCACTTTGTGCAAAAGTCACTACTAAAGGCTAGGGAGGTGAGATACTATACTGTTCTTTTACATTACACATTGACTGCAGTAGCCTTATCAGACACATTTAAAGTCAAAGCTGGAGCCACAGAACCATAAGTAATTGAATCGTAGCTGACATTGTTTTTCACACTTTTAAAATGGTTTTAGTAATGCCAAAAATAGGAATGATTGCTTAAATTTTAGATTGTTATGAGGCGCTACTATTTCTTTACTCTTAGCCCTTCTGAGAAACCTTCAGTTCCTGGCAACGTAAGCTGAAGGAAGCAGAAGTAGAAAGTACCATGTACAGCTACTCTCTTAACCATCAGTAGCTATCTTCTAAAGAGATCAGTGAAACTGCCCATTTGTGTGGGCCCTGTACCACATGCACTTGAAATGAACAAATGAAACAGGAAGTGCTTTCAGTGCAGTGTATCATCTGGTAGCATTTGGTCTTAAGATTTCACCCTTCCTTTTTGGGACTTACAAGAGAAATTATTATGTAGAAAGATTAAGATTCCTTGTCCTGGCAATGAAGGAAGAAAGACAGGAGGCAATGGAGGTAGTTAAATTAGGCTGCAACTTTCTTCACTCAATGTATCTGGGAGTACAAGTAGAACCCTGCAGATCCACAGATACCCGCTTCAGATCCACGGGTAACTGCATCTGCAGGTATGGATATCCGCAGCCCCATTGTTGCGTTTTGGCCGCGGCTGCGGATTCTATTTTTATGATCGATCCCTGTAGCTGCTGCTATGATCTGCATCAGCAGCAGCACAGAGGGGAACAATGAAACATTCCAGCCAATCCCAATTGACCTCTGATTGGTGGTCTGCCAGCCAATCAGACTCTCAGTCACAACAGGCTGGGGCTTGGAGAGAGACCACTCACTGTCAATCATTTAGCATGCTGGCCTTTGATCGTTCCCCATGCCTTCCCCGCCCATTTTTTCCTTTTATTGTTTATGGTTCATATGCCATGCTGTCAATCAGAAATGTCATTGGTGGGCAAGGAAATCTGATTGACAGCACAGCATGCAAATCGCAAAGAATAAAAGGAAAAAATGGGTGGGACCCATGTGGCGAATGAGCCAATCAAATGCTAAATTGCTGACTGTGAGCCTAAGTTCAGTTGCGAATGCGGTTCCAGATCCACATAAAACATGGCATGCAGATCACGGATTGGATAAAGACCGACATTCGGCGGGTGCGGTCGGGTTCCGTTTCCACATTTTTGTATCCACGCAGGGCTCTAAGTACAAGCAGAACATTGTACAGTGCAGTTCGTCATTCTTTTCTTAATTCTTTCCACCTACTTGACAGGGCTGCCATCAGCTCTTCTTCCTACTTTATTCCCATCCAGCCACTGGCCACCAGCCATCCATCCAGACCCACTGGCCTTCTGCCATATGAGAATTGAGTGACTAGAAAAGGGGGTAGAGGTTGTCGCCGTACTATACTGGATTTAAAGCATTCCAGGCCCCCTTTTACCATCTTCCTTAGCGGATGCCTCCCTATAAATCCATTTCCAACTCCTGTTTGTGAGAGAACTGTATCCCCTCTGTGTATATGTACCTGCACAGGGGACACCTGTTACCTCATGAGTTGTGACATCTTGACCTAATGTCTTTATTTCCCTCCACTAATTTCCTGACCTGCTGTGGGGAAGGCAAAAAACTCCCACCCTGCCTCAGCCAGTCTGCCATTTTCCTCCCTCCTGAAAATGGTGAGTAGCAAAAGCACACAGTAGATGATTTTAAAATCTGATTCTACTCTGATCCATGGATGGGAGGTGGGTGCTACTGATCAGGGAGAGTCTGGATTGCAGGGGTATAAATGCCTTCCTCTTCCCGCAGTGCACATGGCAGATACCTGCCACTCTCTGGTCCCTCTAGTACTTACTGTCAGCTGAGGTAAATCCATTCCTTTTCCCCTCCCTTGTAACTCAAATGCTTAAAGAAGGCACCTCTTCCCCCTCCCCCCCCAGTCCCAGACAAAGAGTCACTTCATTCAGTTGTGATTAGCACAGTTGGCCCAAATTAGAGGAATTGAATATAAGAGAGTTGATGTACATGAGTAATGTGCTATTTCATAGAATCATAGAAACTGGAAGAGACCATGAGCGGTCATCGAGTCCAGTCCCCTGAACTCATGGCAGGAACAAGTACCATCTTAAACCATCCCTGGTGGGTCTTTGTCTAACCTGCTCTTAAAAACTTCCAATGATGGAGATTCCACAACCTCCCTAGGCTACTTATTCCAGTCATTAATCACCCTGACAGTTAGGAATTTTTTTCTAATGTCCAACCTAAACGTCCCTTGCTGTAATTTAAGCCCATTGCTTCTTTTCCTATCATTGGCGGTTAAGGCTCCCTCCTCCTCATGACAACCTTTCAGATACTTGAAAAGTGTTATCATGTTCCCTCTCAGTCTTCTCTTTTCTAGACTAAATAAGCTCAGTTCTTTCAATCTTCCCGCATAAGTCAAGTGTTCCAGACCTTTAATCATTCTTGTTCCTCTTCTCTGGACTTTCTCCACATCTTTCTTGAAATGAGATGCCCAAAACTGGACACAATACTCCAGTTGTGGCCTACTCAGGGCAGAGTAGAGCGGAAGAATTACTTCTCATGTCTTACTTAAAATACTCCTGTTAATACATCCCAGAATGGCATTTGCTTTTTTTTTTTTTTGCAACTGTGTTACACTGTTGCATTTTTTGTGTGCAATGGATTGTTCTTTCCTAAGTGGAGTATTTTTCATTTGTCTTTATTGAATTTCATTCTACTTACCTCAGACCATTTTACCAGTTTGTCAAAATCATTTTGAATTATGATCCTATCTTCCAAAGCACTTGCAACCCCTCCCAGCTCAGTATCATCCTCAGACTTCATAAGTGTACTTTCTATACCATCATCTAAATCATTGATGAAAATATTGAACAGAACTGGACCCAGAACCGATCCCTGAGGTACCCTGCTTGTTATACCCTTTCAGCATGACTGTGAACCATTCAGCATGACTGTGAACCAGGTGATGCCTGACCTCTGAGAAATTGATGGGTGTTTTTATCTTATATTTTGAGACTTTAGAAATTTTGATTCTCATTTCTGTTGTTTTTCTACAAATTCCAAAGAACTATGACTTAGAATGCAGTGTGGCAGAAGCAACCTTATTTGAAAAACATAAAATAGATTTTTGAGTTAAAATTAATCTGACCAGAGAGCAAAAGTGACCTAGACTGCTTTTTGAGGCTTTAACTAAAAAATTCCCAGCATTTCTTTCAAGAAAATGCAGTGGATCTTTTGATCTAACCTCTATTGCTGCAAAATCTTTCTCTTTGGGTTTCATCTAATGCACATTTTTTTATCATTGCATGGATTGTTTGTCATATTAAAGGCGTAGTGGCATTCAGAGCCTTTGCAAGTAGGATATGGATATATTAAAACTTTGGAGCAATTGTATGGTTTGTCTTGGGTGCATAGTTTCAGACCTTAAAGCAGTGGTGTGCATGGGGTCATATGTTATAATTGATTTGTCCTCAGTTTACATTATTGCTACTTTAGCAGCTGGTTTTGACAGGCTGCTCCCCAAATTCAGTCTACTGTGCTGCTATGACCCCCTAAATCCCACTTCTGAACCCCAATTCACCACACCCCACTGGGTGGCCACTCACCCCTGAGTTAGTCCACACCAGCCACCAGCGTGTAATTGGTCCCAGGCAGTGGTCCCCAAGCAAGCACACCCATCCCCAGACACTACACTGGGAGCCACTGCCTTACAGGGATTGGGACCCACTCCCAATCACCGTAAATTTCAAGTCCATCCACTTACCAAAGTAGTGGATTGTGCCCAGCCTCCTACATCCACACCCTCTAAAGATCACACAGCTTTAGATAAAACAAATACTAGTTTATTGATTAGAGTATGATTTCAAGTGAGACCATGGCCAATCAAGGCAGAATCATACTATAAATGAGTCAAGAGTGACCACTACCAAATAAAAGGTACAAACTGCATACTAATCTAACATCTTTACCTAAACTGACCTCGTATTCCAAGATTATGTGCAAGGTGTTCGGCTGTTCGATGTTCTACAGCCATTTTTTGCCTATTTCAAGGCAGGGCCCAGATCTTGCTTGAAGTTGGTTGCAAGACGGTGTCTTCCCAGGCCAGGGAGGGCATTAGCATCCCCTTTGACATGTAAATCTCCAGCCACTGTGCTAGAGATAGTTCTGAGAGTCTGAACCCTGTCATGCTTTACATCTGCACACACCCGTTGCTGTAGGAACCAAGGCATTACAGCAATCCTGTAGGATATGTTATGAGCATTCACAAAGGAACCTGGTATATATATTTGGCATCAAATCACATGATTACATTGCAAAATTGAACAGAAAAGTTGCACAGATTATAGCCAAGGGGTGCATAGATGTGCATCCCATCACAGACTACATGGGTGATACTCTCCCATAGTGGAGCCAGTACTACTGAGGGGCAGATTACGACCGTTCACACCTCTACAGTGATAGTTATGCAAAATATGCCATGTGAAATAGCATTTTAAAACTAACTCGACCTAGTCAACAATATCATTATAATTATATATGTAATGGTGCTGTATGTGAAATTATGGATGCTCTCTGATGCTATACTTTAAAGTCTATGACTAAAAGGTGTTTAAACCAGGCATGGCATGTTAAAGGACATTGATAAACAGGTTTTAACCAGACAAAGGAGGCCAGTACCTCAAACAAGTTGTCGCCAAATTCCATGGGTTATTCATTTATATGAGAGGTTGTGGCAGTAAGAGATCATTTCCATAGTAGCAATCACCAGCATGGGAGGAACCAGCATGGCGCCTTATCCTCCAAACCTCATGAGTCCTTTACTCATATGAACTACTATTAAATTTTATCTGGGTGGTGCCCTTCAGATGAATACATTTCAAAGAGCTGTGTAAAGAGAGGGGCAATGAACCCCTAAGTTACCTTTCATTTTCAGAAGACAAAGAGATGAAGCAATTTGATCTCTGTAATGGGTCCTGGTCACGCCAGCCAGTAAAAAGCTGGAATGAAAACTGGCATGAGAGGAACCATCTTGAAATAAAGGTTGTTTGTTTCTTGCTAGATTTAGTTTCAGGCTTTTAGATACATGTTTTCACTTGTATTTGCTATGATTGTTTCTGCCTTTTTTCCTTTTACTTGATATCATTTAATCCATGCTCTTCCGTTAATAATTTGTTCTACTTTTAATCTAAGCCAGCCTACTGCTGTGTTTTGAATTGAAATGACTGTTATCCCTAGTTAAGGTAATAAGCTCTATTTTGGTCGCTTCAAAGGAACAACAGACTACATTCCAACTGTTACGGACGCAACTAGGGGGCCCCTCACCCAAGAGGGAGTCGCTCCGTGGCTCGATTACCTCGCGGCTTAAAGAAGGACCCATCTCCTGTTATAAGGAAATTGATTAGAGTTTATTTAGCATCTGCAGATGGATGACTCCAGTACCACACCGGGCAGGAGCACACCCACAGGCTTGTGTTTGCACATTTTATTGTTGATTAACCCCCTCAAAGACTGCCCAGGTACACCCCTTGATTATGACGTTGTCCAATTAACGATAGGGCGAATTCGTAGGTTTTCAGCTGCGCCTGGCCTGGCCTGTATCCTTCTTGATCTGGCCCTCATCATTTGTGTTTATCTTTACTTTTCCCTGCAGCAGGATGTCTGTTTTATTCTTTATGGTCCTGTCCTCATCATATATGTTTTCTTTACCTTATCACTAATAGATTTATGGTTTCCAGGGGTCTTTGTTTCCTTTCAAAGCGGGATGTTTGCGTCTCTTAAAGCTTCTTGGACCCCAGAGGAGTACAGGGTTATAAGTTTACCTTCCCACAGCCTAAGGCTTCAATACTGTTGCTCACTTTTGCTAAGCTAAACTATTATCTACTCATGCTAACATAGAATGTCTAGGTATCTTAAAATGTCTAAGTATCACAATTTTATAACACTTCCTTGAGTGTTCCAGGAAAGAGAGTGGGACACTTCAGGGCAGATGGTTTGGGAGAATTTGGGATTGAGAATGTATTGGTGTCACCCTGCAGGGCCAGATTAGGTGTCCCAGACTGCCTACTTTCATGGGCCCCACCCTCCCCCCGACCACGGTGGCCAGCATTGAGTGGTGGGATCCGGGGCTGAGGGGCGGACCCCCGGCTGGTGCTGCAGAGTGGTGGGGTCTGGTGCCCAGCCAGCCACCGAGAGCAGGGTCCTGAGGCCAGAGGCCACAGCACTCGTGGGGCACTCCTTTAAGCCACTCCCTTAATCCAGCCCTGTCATCCTGCAATTAGTAACTTGCTGGTGGAGATAAGGGTGGGAGTGTAGTGCTGGGGGCATGCTGCAGGGGTCAGACCACTGAACCAGGGCTGCACAACACACAAACATAGACTAAGGCTATGTACACACGAGAACACTTGTCCCGCAATAAGTTATTGTGGGACAAGGAAAGCGCTATAAATATAGCGCTTTCTTGTGTACACATGTGCTGTTTCTTTCGCAAAGGAGCATTCACCATGTGAATGCTTCTTTGCGAAAGAAGAGCAGTGCATGGTGGGCACCTGTCCCACCATGCACTGCCCACAGCCAGCCCCCTAGCCCAGCTGCAGGGCTTCCGTGGCAGCGGGGGCTGCGTTGCCAGCCCCCGCTATCATCCGAAGCCTGGAGGCTGAGCTTGGGGGCCGGGCTTCGGGAGTCAGCAGGCGCCGTGGCACTTAAGCCCCACAGCGCCTGCTGACTCCCGAAGCCGGGAGCTGAGCTGGGGGGGCCGGCTCCGGTCCCAGCTGGCCCCCCAGCTCAGTCCAGAGGTTCA
>ML685766.1:36587603-36684602 GCA_007922175.1 Pelusios castaneus
AAGTGGGTTGGAGCCCATGAAAGCTTATGCCCAAAGACATTTGTTAGTCTTTACGGTGCCACAGGACTCTCGTCGTTTTTGCTATACACAGACTAACACGGCTACCCATCTGGATATAGAAATTATTGACATTCTTCTGGAAATATATGAAGGTTTCTATAGTAAGCTTTTGAATTCATTCTGAATATCGTTCAAAATTCCTTTTTGTTTAAAAAAACAATTTAATTGCAGCTTGAGTTTATTATTAACTTATTGTATGAGTAATGATTTAGGCTTAGCCTATGCTAAAAAGTTAGGTTGACACAGAGCAGCTTACATTGACCTATCTGTAAGACCACCTCCCTTTTCAACTCTTCTTGGCTGTCGGTGCAGTCCTACAGGCTACATACAGCTGATTGTAAGATGCTGCACTGCACCCTTAAGATTATTTTCTGAGTTACACTGGCAGCCATGAGGGTGTATAGGGGAAGAGGTGCCTTAAGACATCTTTTCACACTTCTTCCTCTGTTTCTCAGTTCAGTCAAAAATCAAGCCTACCCTGTTTGGTACAAAATAATGCAATTTATTTGAAAACCTGTTTTGTCATACAATCACACTTGACAGTTTTTGATTGCATGCTGTTGTACCAAATTACTTTATTTTGGGATTATGTTCCTTTTTCCTTTAAACTATAACTAGCTAATGAGATCTAGTTTTAGTGCCATTTAATTACTGTATTTGTTATATAACTGACATCAAGCCCCTCTTCCCGTATTTACTTTTCGATCAAATACTGCTGGGCTGGGCTAGATCTCAGAGCTTGGCCAAAACTGCAGAGTTGAGCAAACTTCAAAAAACAAGCATCATGTACTTGCTGGCTCCAGCAATGAGAGCAGCTTGTCCTGCCATATCTGTCCATAATTCAGTATTGTGTATTGAATCCTTTATTATAATTTGAATAGAAAATATATATTGTCGTATAATTTAGATGCTACAATTAGTAGATCATTATGTGCAGCCTTCCCAGTATTCCCTGTCTAAGAGTTACTCTCCTGCTTTTGAAGGCAATTAATAGCAGGATTTAGCAGGGGAAACACAGAATACTAAACCCTACAAAATTAAAGAACCCTGAGGCCAAATCCCCGTTCTTCCTGGGATCAGAGAAGATGTACTCTGCCACTTAAAGGTACTGGCTTGTAGTAGTAATTTCAGCTGCACAACTCTAGGAACTCCATAGTGCTAAAATGGAGCAAATAAGAAAGCTTCCTATAGATTCGATCAGAGCTCGTTTAATTGTGTTAGTTTGCTAATCAGGTCCACATCATTTCATAACTTAGTCCAGTCACATTCACTGTGACTTATAACTTACAATTTTAAGATAAGTGTCCTCAGGAACTCTCTATAATAGATATCAATACTGGTTTTCTTAAATTTATATCTTTATTCAAAAGTAATATTTTGAGAAATCCAAAATTAAAAATTTAACAAAATAATAACAAATCTCTGTACAAAATGCCCAGTTTTGAAGGGATAAATTCCTGTTCTCACAGATGTAATTTGGCAGGGGAAAATGTCCCTGATATAAATAAAATTCACAATTGCAGCATACAGAAGAATGCTTTAAAATGCCTTGCATTTCTAAGAGTCTGGTACCAAACCAAGTTCCTCGTATATATGGAATACGTCAGCAATTTAAAAATTAGTGCAGCTTCAGTTTGTTTTTTCCAGAGGCAGTAGTGATACTCTCCAGACTGAAATCCAGGATGCTCTTCCAACGACAAGCATTCCAGTTGGCAACGCATCCTGCTGTTTTCACATGAGCAGGCTGTTCTGCAGAATTTTAGTGTCCCTTCTGTTTGAAAGAGATTTTGCCAAGGGCTTTAAGAGGAGAGGGGCTCTGAGTCTGTGCAGCTAATCTGTTTACCGACACATTCTTAATTAAGAGTGGTGTCCATTGTAAACATTAAAAATAAAATAGTTACCATTTAGAAACTAGTTTTAGTTAAAAGCTCTTGTGATATCCAGAATCTCTACATAAAAGAATTAACATTGTGACTTTCAGCACTGATAAAAGCTTTTTGAAGTCTCTCAAACTAATCCATTTATTCCTGTAGAAGATAACAATCAGGGTTCCTGCTCCAAAATGCTTCTACTGTCAGTAAGATCAAATGGAAATCCTTTGAGTCCTAACAAATTAACCCTTTGGCACTAATTGCCAGAAGTTTCTGCAAACCACAGTATTGAAGATCCTGGTGCCAGAGAGTTAAATAAAAACAGCAGAAGCTGTCTAACAAATGCTTAAATATTATATATTGAAAAGCAGCAATGTACAGTAAATCAGCATTCAGTATTAAAATATAATTTCTTAATCCAGCCTCTTTGCATAATTATGGAAAAATTTATATAAAATTATACAGTCTCGGGCTCTCTTTATCTGATTAGTGCTCAACGGAATTCATTAATGGTTTTACTTGGAGCCACGGTTAACCGTTCTTGGCTATAAGGG
The DNA here is from genome assembly GCA_007922175.1 of Pelusios castaneus. Taxonomy (NCBI): domain Eukaryota; kingdom Metazoa; phylum Chordata; order Testudines; family Pelomedusidae; genus Pelusios; species Pelusios castaneus. Next base: position 36,590,089 of record ML685766.1, read on the forward strand.
TACAATAGGGATTTTCTAGTGTTTATGATAGTCTTTTGTATAAAATGGAATCTGGTGCAGTGTTGGAAGTTGGAAAGAATTATTGCAGAACTGTGGAACAGTGGCCTGTTAATGAGTTTCTATAGGTGTTTTGAAATATTTGTCCAAAATGTACTTCTTACAATTTGCTCTGCTATAAATCAAAATAGAATGGCATTCATAAGCTTGTCATCTGTCAGATACTTGCAGATCTATTCAACCTAGAAGTGCCGGAAAAATGGATAAAAATGTGTCTTCTGAAATAGATAAATTCTTCTAAAAAATGGCCTCTCTATGAATATTTTATATAGACTTGCTATTGTGGGTAGGCAGAACGAGAAATGCATAAGGCAGTGTAAAGAGTAAGTTAACTTTTAACCTTCCTCACAGTTTTTGAGCCTTTTGATACAGTGTACGATTTTGAATATGCTTTCTATGACTTGAATACACGACTTGATCTTATTCCGATTTTTGTGTTTGTAGAAATAGCCAAGTTCATACATTTTAATCTAGTTTAAATTTCAGAGTTCTGGTACTTCCATTGTTGCAATCTTAGCCATGTTTTAACATGCATTAATTAACATGTTAACCAATACCATTTCAAATTCTAGTGTGGACATTTAAAAAATATTGTTCTGTAACACAGATGTGTCTTGCTAGTTGTGTTTATCCTGAAATATTTGTCCTGTATATGCATCAGGCTTTACACTATTATTAACACTTTAAAAAACAACTAAAAAAATCAACCGTATCCTTAGTATCTCTCATTCTTGAATACTTAGGACCCCTTGTTTCCTTTCAAAATTAAGACAAATAATATTGACTTTCTGCCCATCATCCTATCTATACTGATCACAACTTGCTTTGTTTCTGGTGTGACATTTTGTCATCTATCTTCCCTTTAACACAGAGAGTAGTTGTGCTTGGATAACATCGTTGTGAAACTTGTCTTATTTTCTTTAGGTACCTTTGCTTCGTACAGAGTAGGTTGCCTTAGAGAGAAAATACTGTATGATAAGGGATTTCTTTTTTTCTTTCTAATCTGTGCAGAAGTGTTCAGAGGTCATGGTAAAGGATGCATGAAGAATCTGTTCCAAATGTACATGTACACATCAATGCTGTAGAGCCTTAATCAGAATTTGTGCCTATTTCTTAAATGGGTTTCATAGAATTTAAGATGTGCAATAATCTAAAGGGGTCGAGCAGGGGTCAGCAACTCCCAGCACACGTGCCAAAGCTGGGACACACACCTATTCACAGCGGCATGCAGGGCTTCCAGACCTGCAGCGCCATGGCTGCTCCCCTTTGCTAGCCATGCCCCCAGCAGGGCCTGGGACTGCAAGAACCATGTGCATGCCACAGCTCCTGGCCCCTGTTGTCCCCGCTCCCCAGCTGGCGGGCAGGGCAGCAGGGAAAAGGAGCCTCCATGTGCTGCAGCTCCTGGCTCCCGCACCTGCCTCTGCTGGCCCCCGGCACCTGCTGAGGGTTTGAGGGTAGGGACGAGGGGCTGGCATGGCAGCTGGCAAAGGTTGTCAACCCCTCGTGTAGAGTGTTAAAAATTTCTGGTCACAAGAAAAGTCATTAAGACAAACAGGAAACTATCATTTAGCTTGTTATATAATACATTCCAATTTCTTTTTTTTAGGGGGAGATTTCTAATGTGCAAAGGGGAGTTAAGACACTGGGAATAGGTCACCTAACTCTTCTCTCTTCTTTTGCCCTTGAAAATCTTCCTCTCCCCAGAGCAACAGCTACCATTCTGTAGTAATTGTAAAAGACATATATTAGGGGAAATATCTTCCTAACATCTATCAATTAATAGTTTTGGATTAAGACCCGTAGCATGATAGTTTATATCTCTTGTGAATTTCACATTCTATTTAATCTGATGTTTCTTGTTATTCACATAAATGTCTAATTCTTTATCAAATTATTCAAAGTTCTTGGCTTCAAGGATACCTTGTGACAGAGAGTTGCACAGGCTATTTGTGCATTGGATGTAAAACTACGTTTTAGTTTTTAATTGGTTGATTGCAAACTTTTATTGACTTGTCTTTATGGTGTATGAGAGCACAAATAGGGAGTCCCTAATTGATCTTCTCTATAACCTGCATTGTTTATGTACTGATATCACATTCTTTCCTATTTGTCACCTCTGTGACCAATCCTAATCTCCAGTATTTTGCTCTATATAAAATCACAGAACAAGGAGTCTGTAATATAAAACCAATGTTAATTCATATAGCAAAATAAAATGCAGTTTAGGAGCCTAAAACTACAGGCATTTTGAGTCTACAACTAGCATTTTGGGTCTACAGTACTATTCATCGCCACACTTGCTGTCGTAAATAGGTGTATGCTCTTTCAAGATTTCAGTCATACAATCAGTTTCCCCTATAGAAACTTAAATGTAATGGGTTTTTAACAATCTAATAGGTTAGTATTAAAGAAATCCCTAACCAAATAAGCTGTTTTTTCTAGCTTTACTGTATGGGGTGTATATTATAGAGAAATTAGCCATATTGTACATTTGTTTAGTAGGTATAGTTAGCTCTGTTCGTTTTGGAAGTTGTATACAATTCAGAATATCAAAAGTCTGCATGTTCTGAACATTACACTCAAAAATTAAAATGTAGCAAGACAAAGTCATTTTAGGAATAGAATTAAACTTCCATTTAAAATATGACTGTAAAAACCAATTAGCTTTTAAATAATTTCAGGCACTAGTGTTGCTGAGCTAGTGCCAACACTAATGCAGATATGGTTTACACTTTTGTAACATGATTCGCCCCTGCACAGTCTACTTGGGTTTTGAAGCCAAAATAACAGAAGAGTGTTTTCAAAGTAGGGAAAATTGCCTTTAAAACATGTTTTAAAAGACCCCTAATATTTTAGAGCTTTTAAACAAGAAAATCACATACCTGTAAAATGTCCTTTAATCCCAAATATGTTGCAGTTCCTGTACTTTATTTTATGTCACACTTAGGGCTTAATATATATAGAGAGAGAAGGGGGGGAGGGAGAAGGGGGAGAGAAAGAGAGATGTTTCAACATTTACATCTGCAAAAACTTTTATACCAAAGCGCATAACTGATGCTTTCTCTTATACGGTCATATACAATAGAGGCTGAACTTGTATTTTGGCATTTTGAAAATATATTTACACGGTGATCTGTAATAGACAAAACGAGATTTTTTTTTTTTTGAACTGATGTACTGATGCATGGATTCTGAGACCAGAGGGGACTGACCACTGTGGTCATCTAGTGTAACCTCCTGCGAAGCACAGACCATAGAACTTGGCTGAATTCCTGTTTGTATTAGAGTATATCTTTTACTAAAACATCCTGACTTAATTTTAAAATTGCCAGTGACTGAAAATTCACCACAACCCTATTTTCAGTTCACCAGTTTCTAACTGGACACCTAGTGTCTTTTGTGTATATATATAAACACCTCTTCCCCAAAATACGAAGTTATATCTGAACAGTTGAGTTGAATTAAATATGAACACTTTGCAGAATTATTGTTAATTGTTCCTGTTAAGGATAGCACCAGTGAAATTTAGAACCAATGTAATTAGGGCTTAATGTAACCTAGCAGAACTTCCACAAAAATCTGCTTCAGCTTGAAAGCACAATGAATGCCTTCAAAAATCAGTTATTTTCTACCTCATAGGACTTCAAAGATGATGTTTCTTTCTTGTAGCACAAAGTCTAGTTACTGTGTTTAAAACATTTTTAAAAATATTGTGTGGAGAGATAGGTATGTTTTGTCTAGAGTGCTTTTTTTGGCAGTGGGGGCAGGAGTAAGGATGTCTGTAATATATCCAAATTTATTTTGGAAATTATACATCTAAACATCTATAAGCATAAAGGTATATGGAAAGCGCCAGGAGTTATTTTTAAAGGTCTGGGTTTTTTTAGGAGCATAAATGTTTTGATGGTGTTGCTGTCTTCAATAGTCTTGTTGTTTATGTTGTATACACATACTGCTCTAAGAAAAATATCAGCTTCCTAACGTGCCTTAAATAACATGTCTCAGGGCCATCAGTTTCATGGAGGCAACTTGCATTGTAATGATTAAAAGCCCAGAAATCTTAGCTAATTCATCTGTATAAATAAATGTAAAAATGTATATAGCTCAAAACATCTAGATGACGAGCTAAAAAAAGATATATCAGGTCCTTGATTTTCAGTACTGTTTGTCAGAAAGAATGCTCTACCCGCAAGTGAAAATTAAACTCTCATAACTTACTGAAAAATATTTTCCCCATTTATTTTCTCCAGTATTACATCTCATCTGATTTCCCAAAAACCTTTAAATCTGATTTCTGTATTTTTGTCACTTGTCAGTTTGGAGGAGAAAAAAAAAAAAAAAAAAAAAAAGGAGGCATTCTATTCAGTCTTTTCCTTTTTTGTATGACTATGCTATAGTGATATTTTAGTCCATCTCCCTAATACATGCAGATCAAAAATATTCCCATTGGAAGAAATATATAGGCTTAATTTACATACCCCCATAGGAATGCAGCAAAATGTTTTTTGTCATTTACCAAGTTTAAGGTGTTATATACCATAATATTATGTCAATTGTTCCAGCAGTCAAGGAGTATAATCATTATACAGTATTTGCCAATAACTAGATTGTAAGTATGATTTCTCAATTAAATTAGGCATTTTGCTTCTGGTTTTTAGACAAATATATATGGAACTAGTGAACTACTTTTTTAAACAATGTATTAATTGAGCTGTACAGCATTCAATTCAGGGCAAAATCATGTATTTTTAATTACTTTTCCATCTATAATTGTTATTTTCTATGGAAAAGTGCATTCTCATTTGTTGATATAACCATTAGAACGTGTTGATTCACAATTAAATAGAGCCTTTACACTAGATTTGGTTTATGATTTTGCTCCCTAGGAGGGTACACTGTGGCTATATACATTTATTTAAGCAATTATGTAGCTTAATATTTTAAGACTTATTAATTGGACATTTTAAATATGTTAGAAATGGTGAATGATGTATTGCTTATTTACTAGATAATTAATTTTTGCTCTCGACTTGTGTTAACCTGCATTAAAGTGATAACTAGAATTTAAGTGAACACACAAAACTACCTTAAGAGATGGTGTTCCCTTATTGAAATGTTTCACATTTAAAACTAAAATGGTTTATTAAAGGAACAGAAAGATTAACTGTAGAGAAAGTCCAGAGAAGAGCAGTATGAATGATTAAAGGTCTGGAACGCTTGACTTATGAAAGAAGATTGAAAGAGCTGGGTTTGTTTAGTCTGGAAAAGAGGAAACTGAGAGGGGACATAACAGTTTTCAAGTACCTAAAAGGTTGTCACGAGGAGGAGGGAGAAAAATTGTTCTCCTTAACTGCCAATGATAGGACAAGAGGCAATGGGCTTAAATTATGGCAAGGGAGGTTTAGGTTGGACATTAGGAAAAAATCCTAACTGTCAGGGTGATTAACCACTGGAATAAGTTGCCTAGGCACGTTGTTGAATCTCCATCATCAAAAGCTTTTAAGAGCAGGTTAGACAAGAACCTGTCAGGGATGATTTGAGGGTTACTTGGTTCTGCCATGAGTGCAGGGGACTGGACTCGATGACCTCTCATGGTCCATTTCAGTTTCTGTGATTCTATGATTATTTCAGCTCAGTCTGAGGAAACTCTCAAATATGCCTAAGTGAAAGTGACTGGAGTTTGAACTCCTACAAGTCTCTGGAAAGTGAGACGCTAGTCTCTTAAATGACTTAGGCTGTCCTTCAGACTTCTAAAACTAATGGATCTTATGCCCGCCTCTCTCCATTTTCATTCATAGAATGGAAGAGGAAGAGAAGTTTTCCTGCTTTTTTTAAAATTCCCAGTCATTTCTCAGCTTTGAGGTAGTCCCCAAAGAAGAGATTTTCTCTGTGTCTACGGAAGAGGCTGCTGCTCCTCAGGCTTGTTTAGAAGTTCAACACACTCTGATTCTAGGTGCTTAGCTAGTGATTTCCACCAGGTCAGCAAACATCAGCAAACATGTCCTTGGATGTTTGCCTCTAGCCCTGAAGTTTATTATGGTTGGCATGATGATTGATGGGTAATTATTAGATACCTGTGTCATAATTGCAATTACTTCTTCAATTAAGCATCTACCCTGGTACTTTTGGTTGAGATTAAGGGTAAGAAAATGAGGTGGAGTAAGGGTTTGATCTATTCATTTATTTAATACCTACAGTTTAACTTTGTTGTTGAGTATTTCTTTCTTCAGTATCTCTTTAAGTTCTTTCCAGATTTCAGCAGTAGTCTTCCTGTGGTTTGTCCACAACTATGGAAATAGATTTCAGTATATTCAGCATGTCTTCTACATTTCTTTTTAATGTGATGTTGACCACTTGGGCTGTGATAGTTCCATCCATTTTGTCATGATTTTCTTCCTAAATTGTCACTGTAATAGACCAGTTCTTAATAAATGGCTCAAAACAGTCAACCACTGAATTCCACCTTACATATTGGAGGAGAATTAGTTTTGATTCCCCCTGCCGTCCTCAGTGAGGTATCTTTTAATTTTAACATCATTTTCCTCTGCTCCTGAAGTTGAAGTTAAGCTTTTGACTAAAAGATGCATCAAATGAGCACTGCACCCACATGTTATAAGTTTCAGGTTCCCTTCGTTATCTTCTTCTAGATTTCTACTGATCTTTGCTATATTTGCAGGATTGTCTATAACAAAACTGTGCACTTGGCACCTGAATTTTTGTTCAGTTTGTCACAGTTTTACTGCTATTTCTATGTATTTTTCTAAATGGGCATTTCCTAAAGTATGAATTGTTTCTGTAACCTGTATATCTCGATCTCTTGTGTACGTTGTTCCACCCATCAAGACTCAGTTATTAAACTTCCATCATACTGTTAAATTTCCTTCTCATGCACTGTATCCAGCAACCTTCCAGGAATGTCTGCTGTGCTGTGTGAAGTATACTCTGGTCGTAACTGTTGACCCATATTAATTAAAAGTTTTTGTTTGGGACGTAACAAAAGGTTGCATAAATGAATTGATCAATCATTTTATCTATGGAGTCTTCTTGAAGTTTTCTGGTTCTGATTACAAATCCATTTCTAGTTTTACTAGAAGATGAAGAAAGACTTACGTTGTTGTTGAGTTACAGGTAATTAACTTCCAAAGGGGTAGCCGTGTTAGTCTATTGTAGAAAGACAACAGAGTCCAGTGGCACTTTTAAAGACTAACAGATTTATTTATCGATGAGCTTTCGTGGGAGAAAATCCCACTTCGTCATGCCATCATGTGCCGGAAATGCCCCTCTGCCTTATATATTGGACAAACAGGACAGTCTCTGCGCCAAGAATAAATGGACACAAATCTGACATCAGAAATTGCAACACTACAAAACCAATAGGGGAACACTTCAATCTCCCTGCTCACTCCCTTGACTTGTTAATAGCTGTGTTGAAACAGATGAATAACAAATCACAGCTTCAAAGAGAAACTGCAGAACTCGAACTTATATGCAAATTTGACTCAGTTGTCTTGGGGTTAAACAGGGACTATGGATTTTTCTCTCATTACAACAAGTGATTTGACCTCCCCCTCCTCTATGTGCTGTTCCCCAGTGTTTGAATCCTAACATCTATTTTGATTTGCTGTTACAGCCTGACCTGATCCTATGTCATACACTCCCCTGCATTTAATTTCCTCCCATTCTGTAACTTTCCCATCTTCAAAGCGTCTGACGAGGTGGGATTTTTCTCCCACGAGAGCTCATGCGATGAATAAATCTGTTGGTCTTTAGAGGTGCCACTGGACTCTGTTGTCTGTTTAAAGCAACAGAGTCCTGTGGCACTTCTGAAGACTAGCAGATTTCTTTGTCGCATGAGCTTTCGTGGGAGAAAATCCCACTTCATCAGACGCTTTGAAGAATTCTTCTAAGTGTCTGACGAAGTGGGATTTTCTCCCACAAAAGCTCATGCGATAAATAAATCTGTTAGTCTTTAAAAGTGCCACTGGACTCTGTTGAGGTAATTAACTATCTGACTTAAATTTAGAGCAGCACTGCTGATTGTATCAGCAGGTTACTCTGAAGCTGTAGATATTACAAATGATGGACATTCATAACTTTGGATGTCTAAGCTCGACCCTGAAACTTTTGTTCACTGAGTACTACTCAGTGCACTGCTTTAAAAAATGATTGTAAATTAAAGTCCTCCATCTGCAGCTGTTTGTACCACTTTTTAAATTATATAATTTATTTTCACTATAAAGTTGGATTTAGAATAATTAAGAAATCATAAGAAACATACCAAATATGAACCCAAACATTTTGAAATTCATAAGAACTAATCCCGCCCAAAACAAAAATTTATGACATATAATCTAAGTGATTATTTACTAGCATAAGTTCCAAAGGGGTAGTCATGTTAGTCTAGTTCAGCAAAACAAACCAAGTTTTTCTTGTTTGATTTACTAGTGCAGTAATACATGGTAGGTAGTCCATAAGAACGTTGCAAAAATAAGTTTACTAATCACTTGATTCAGATTGTTCAGACAAGTCTACATCATCATCTTCAAAGTCATTGCCTTCTGAGGATCATTGTTCATAATGTTGTTTCGTACTAACAAGACATTGCATCTTCCTCCTTGCACTGTTTACATTTGGTATATGTTTTCTTTTTTTACCTAGAGGTACAAAAATTTCTTTAAAATATTCCCAAATAGGATCTCTTTATGACTGCAGCCATGGCAGTTTTTTTTTTTTCCCAGTTCCCAGAATTTGAAATCAGCACTGGAGGCTGCACTCTGAAGAATGTTGCCCCTTCTTCCCACAGTATTCTACTTTGCCCTAGTATTGCTCTTTTCTGGTGGCACATTCTGCTCTTTTCTCTTTTGTCATAGAACCCCACGTCCTAGCCACTTTTCCCCTTCCCCCTCTCCCCTCCTCAGAAAAACAAAAAGAACTAACAGTACAAAAGTTTTGTACTGCAGTATTTTATTTTTTTAGAGGCAGAAAGGGAGGCAGTTGAAAAATTAATGGATTTCTCTTTGTCTATGTACACATGTAAGAGCAAGGCCATTTATCTGTAGTGCCCAGAAACAAGGGCTGGTAGTTTTTGAGCAAATCAGTGTTTTCTCCTGAGCTGGAGAATAAGTCTTCGTGATGCATGGAGTCATAAATATTCGTAATTTGAGATCTGAGCCAGTCAGAACTCAGGTAGGGGGAAGCTATATATTAGGAGTATGAGAGCACCTAGGTGGGTTCAGTGGATGACCCTGATGAGGTACATGATGGTGGCTCCTGGTGTTAGTCTGGTCCCAACACCTGTGATCATTTGCTAGTCAGTGGCAGCTTGTAGCATAGCCCTTGGGTTCCCCACCAGATCAAGCCTTTAATGGAGCACGCAACTTATTGTACCATATTTGCAAAGCATGACCTCAACGTTTTTCCTCTGATTCTTTCTTTAAAGCTGCTTTTCATTCAGAGTTTTTGATGGTGGCTCATGAATTCAGTGAGTTTATTTTTTTTATTTAAATGTTTTAAGAGATTATGATGCAGTTAGACCTTAATGTATTTCGGATTAGGTTCAGGTTTCATTTTAAACAGGATTATTTTTTTTAAATGAGAAAATTTAAACAACAAAAAATTTTATAAAGTTTTAATTCATTCATTCATCCATTCAAAAAAATCATTGATTTTTATCCACCTTGATTCAGTTTCTAAATCCTGAGGAATAATAGTCATATGATGGTTTCTGCAGAATGCGAATAGCAGGAGCTCAAACTCAGCCATAGTAAAATCATGGTTAATTAGTGTATCAGTCACAACAAAAACATACTTGAACAAGTTTAGTAGCATGTATACAGAGTTTTATATCTATAAGAGTTTTATAGCGTTCTTTATCTATATTTACAAACATTAGGTAATTCTCACCATACCTTTGGGGTTAATCAAGTAGCATTCCTGTTTCAAGATTAAAAAAAGCTGACATAAAGAGCTTAAATGACTTCCCAAAAGTCCTGATAGGGTGCTGTCAAGGCCAGTTGGATTGAGAGCAATACATGTGAGACCTTGAGGTGCAGAAGGTGGTGAGGTTGGGTAAGGAAGAAGAATTCTTGCTGGGCCATATTAATTTCTTAAAATTGAAAAAATGTAGGGCAGATGGTGTGGTGAAGGTTTGAAGGAGATTGTCAAAGATGAAGCCACAGTAACAAGGTTCACTGTGTAGCTCTCAGTAGGGGAGGAGTAAGTGACATAAATTAAATGGTGGTTGTAGAGAAAATCTGTTTCCTGGTCTTTATCCAGAGATTTTAATGGTCCTGAAAACAGGGAGCAGAAAATGCAAATTTAAAGAAAGAGCCAAGGTTTGGTAATAGTGCAATGAATTGAACAGAGGAAGGAAAGCAATTGTCGGATATAAAGCGAGGTTAAGGGGAGGAAGCACATGGGACTAAGAGAATTTGAGGGGATGTCTTCGGATTGAAGATCCGATGGGCTGAATGGATGATTGGAAGAGCAGTAACTCTTAGGGCAGGTCTACACTGGAAGCTATGTTCCCTCTACACTGTGCGGGTACAAGGCCGCACAGCGACTGACACACACCCATGCAACTGTCTCAGACTCCTGCGCAGCCCAACCCCCACAACTCTTCTCCCCACCCCGATCTTCCTGACGGCTCTCTCCCCTTCTTTCCCAAGCCCGATCTTCCCCGGAGCTCTCTCTCCTACTGTCCCCCCGCCCGATCTTCCCTGCGGCTCTCCCCCCTTCCCTCTCCCAGCCCGATCTTCCCCGCAACCCTTCTCTCCAGCCCCACCCCCACATTTTAAAATTTTAAGTTTATTCCCATTCATAAGATAAGACTTTCATGACCACATGGCAAAATACAGGCGAGAAAAACTATGAGCTGTAGATGATGATAGAGGCTAAATAGGCAGCACGTGTCATCATCTCACATTTGTTTAATAAATTAATAAAACTACAATATTTCAGTTCAACATTTTTATTAAAGTTTGAAGGAAAAGACAACATCTCTGCATTTCTTTTGAATTAAGGTACTTAGGGATGCTGATGTTTCTGGCGCCAAAGAACTTTTGCCCATGCAGCACCATGCCTCACAAACTGCCGCTCAACGAGTACCATAATTTGCTCAGCTGCATCATCATCTTAGCGGGAACATTGATTGGAAGTGCTATATCAGTGCAGCTGCACCAGTGTAGCATGTCTGGTGAAGACCTGGCGATGGGAGGAGAGTTCACCACCAACATAGGGCTGATGTGGACAGCACTTGTGTTGCTGATACTTGAGTTAGGGGTTGGGAGGAGATTCACACCTCTGAGCAGCATAAGTTAGGTCAGTGATTCCCAACCTGTGGCCCACGCATGATTTCCCTCCTGCTAGCTGCAGAAGGGAGCTGCCGCCAAAGGACCCAGGCGGAGCGCATTTCTGTGGGGCTCCAAGACCTCTGCAGGCTCCTTGCTGCAGCCAAGGGATAGGAGATCAATACTTCATTTCCCCTGTCTATAGCAGATAGAATAGCAAAGCGGTGTGCCGGGGTCCCTGCTGGAGCCAGAGGGAGGGGAACACTGATCTTCTGTCCCCCTGACTATAGAAGGGAGCCATTGCCTAGGGATGCTGATGGAACTCACAGGATTACAGGTTTATGCAGTTTCCCTGTTTCCCCAGGGAGACAGTAGATCCACGTTGAACTCCTTGTGTCGGGCTGCAATGGGGGGGGGGGGGCTGCTGGAGGAGGCTGGTGGTCCTTGAAGGTTGTAAAAATATCTGTGGCTCTTAAGCCAAAAAGGTTGGGAACTACTGAGTTAGATTGATTTAAGCACTACTGTAGACCAGCCCTTAGCGTTCAGTAATGCAGAACAAGGTGAAATGTGTTTCTTGGGTGTATATCGTCAACAATGAACAAATAAGTAAATAGATCAGGGTTTATTCTACCATTTAATTTCTTTTTCTTTGTTACAAACTCATATTATTTCCCTTTATTACTATTTTTGGAAGTACTGTCATCCTAAACAAGTGACAGCTATCACAGTTTTAAAATAGTGTTTGTTCTCAGTATGCTTCAAAGATGATGCATTGCAGTACTCATTTTTAAATGATTAATGATTTTTAGCTCTTTGATTATTTACTTAAATTAGGGGGGATGTTGTGATAAATGGTAACAACTGTATAATGTAATAAAATCCTTAAATTAAGGAACCTGGTACAACTGTGTGATAAGCCCCTTTTCTACACATTTTAAGAGTAAAGTGCTTTTTTTTTTTTTTTTAACCAATCAGTCAGTGCAATTACCAAAGCAAAGAAATCTGTGCAAATCGATTCAGGGTGTGTTGACATGGGGGAAAAATTACATTGGCATTTGAGCTATAGTGATTTTCCATATGAAGCGCAATATTATTTTCTTTAACTCTCAAGTAAGTCAGCATAAACATTTCAAAGCCTACACTCCTTGAAGTGGTGTGTTACATTTTAGATTTTCTCTGAAAATAGTTTAAGAACATTTTTACACAAATATATTTGAATTATATAGTTTGTTAGAAAGTTTTATTGTCTCTGAGTTATTCACATAAGTTTCTGCTGCTTCTAATATAAGATTTCCCACAGATGAAAGGCAAGTCATTGACAGGTATAATTTAGAAAAACTCAAGTAATTTAGAAGAGTCAACTCTACTTAAAATAACTTCTGGCAAGGATGCTGGCCTGGGAATACAAGAGATGTTGGTTTTATTAAAAAGAGATTGATTTAATTTTGATGCTCCCCTTGCATAGTCAAAATCAAGTTACACATTTATGCATAGCTGGTCTATAGTAGGTGAAATTGGCAGTTTTCTTCATCCCTCCCTTCACCCCATCGCTACAGCTTCTGGATAAGAGGAGACTCCATCCATGTACTATAGCTAAGTGGTCTTAGTTATTAGGAAAGGACGGGACAGGGAATGGAGCATCTTTTTTTAATGCAGATGTAACCCATATGCCTGAAAAGGCTATCTTTGAGAGACCTGCTGAGGGTGGGTTACTGTTGTTGGGCAGATTAGCGACCCACAACTGGAAACTTCCAGAGGCAGGGTGTGGTAGCAATTTGAGCATGCTCCACAGTGTACCCTGCTGCTATGATGTGATGTTGTCAGTCAGATGACTGGAGAGCAGCAGCCTGAGCAGACAGCAGGCAGGAGCTGCCTTGAGGGGAGACTATGTGCTCAGTGTTCTGGAGAGGAGCTGAGCCAGGAGTGAACAAGATATTTTCTCCATGTAAAGGAGTCATTTGCAACAGACCTTGCAGACATGCATATGGGACTGAGGGCTGGTTGCAGAGGAGAAGAGAAAGCCTGCATGGAATGCTACAGAGGATCCCAGCAAAGAAAGAAGAGGACAGCTATTTCTTGCCACTCAAGCTTCCACACTGGAACAGAGACTGTAGCTGAGAGTTGGGTGAACTCCACACAGACTTTGGGACTCTTGGGTATCTTTCATGCAAGGATTGTTCTTGGTTAATTGTAGTTTGTTTTCTTAGGATAAGGTTCATTTAGTTAGTAGTTACTAAAGTTCATTGTTATGTTTGTTTTTAGTAGTATTTTAATGTGTGAGTGTAGGTAGCTCTGAGTAAGCTTCGCGGTGAGTCCTGTACAGACTGGATCCTGGGTCTCCAGCTGCTTTCCCCACAGGGATTGGGATTGATTTCTGTGGGGCACTGGAGAAGGGCAATTTAATTAATTTTAGCCCACCTGAAGGTTACACAGACATGAGCCAGAGGCAGAAAAGAAAGATAGCACTCTCAAGCAGTGTCCAAGGGCGTTATCCAGCTAGAAATAACAAAAACCTTTTCACAGCAGCTGATGAGGGTCACAGAGAGCATTTCTTACCTAAGCATAACCCCTGGGCAAGGCCTCCCCCCTACCTGTAAATAAGTCTTTGGGGAGGAGGTTTAGTCATATGACTATTGAATGTCTGAAGTTTAAAATAATTCATATCTTGTGTCTGTACGCAGATGAGAGGGAATGTGCAGGTGAGATGGAGAGTTTGCTCAGACAAATATGAAAAGAAATTTTGTGGGAGAAGTTGTAAAATAGAGAAAGCAAATACAGGAGAAATGGTTGGTAGAAAGCCTCATACAAGGAAAGAGATTAAGGGCTGGGAGGAAAAGAGAATGAACAGAGAAACTAGACACCTGAAGACAACGAAAGAAAAGATACACCAGTGTGGCAAGTGCCTTGAAGGAGGGAACTTGTAATATGTGGTTGTACAGCATCTACCTCCTAGCATGTTGGGGCCACTGTCCTGATTGGGACTTCTTAGTGCTACTGTAATACAATTACTGTAAGATAAGTACAAGCCTTTTGGGAGAAAAATATTGTCACCAGTTTGCTAGTTCATTCTGTTGCTCTCCCCTAGCTGAAGGAAGTGGGGATTCTAAAATGTATTCTTCCACTGAATGACTTCGTCTTGTTTGTGTCAAATGCCTTCCTTCAGAGATAGTGTCTCTCCATTCTTTTTTTTATTTATAAAAATTGAGTAGACTTCCTGTTATGTGAAACCACTCTTCTGGATAGAGAGTGTCATAGCATCTTTCTAAAAATAAAAATGTTGAATGAATTTCCATGGACTCAATGAGGCTTTTTATCCTTTTTGTATGCTTGATCACTAATTTTGTATTGCCTTAAGTATTGTCTGTCATCTTCTTATATCATCAGGCTTCAGTGCTGTCAAAGTTGTTTCAATTACATAAACAGAGGTAAATATTTTTAAAGGCAGTTCACAAAAACATGTACATCTTAATTCAATTTTTTTAAAAGGATGCTGTCAACATTATTATGCCATCAGAATGATCTGCCTTGAAAAATGTAATTCCATTTCCTACCATGTATGAAAGTCAGAATTGTCCCTGATATTTCTCTTGAACAAACTTGTATAGTGATAAGATATGAAGAAAGCACAAAACCATGATTTCTTAGGCATCCTGACATAAAGCAGTGCTGTATACATGCAGTCAATTGTTTTGAAAATAACTATCTCCGTGCTAAAAGTTCTTTTTGCTGATATAGTGATCTATCGTGTGCGCACGTAAGGTTCTGTGGAGAGCAGAATTTGTAGACAGTGCTATGTTGTAGCTAAATGGTGGCTCCTGGTGTGAGAATGTCTGTCATGAAATATGAGCAATCTTGGTTTTGAGGGTTTGGGGGTGGGAGGTGTTGACCCTCTAAAAACCAAGAAACAATGAGTGATTGGCATAGGCCTCATAAGAGCAATAGTGCTATTCTTTTACCAAGGTAGCAGCTTTACCATGAAGATCCATCCTTATTTTTATAGCATATATGAAATATATATTTTTTACTAAAAATATATTTTATAAATGTCTTTTGAATATTCTGTCTGGTGCATACAGAATAGTAAATATGAATGAAATATACATGTGTATCTAAAGTTTTAGGAAAAATAGCATATTTTGGCATGAGAAATTTTTATGCACTATATTGCATAGTCATAGAGGGACTGAGTTAAGCTTGTTCATGCAACTTTAACATTGGTATTTCTTGATTGTTGAGTGCTTTATTGCGCAATTTTAACATTCTTCTGACGTAGCTCTTGATTAAATAATTTTGTCTTTAATTTCTAACATAAATTCAGATAAGACGGATTTAATTATAAGCAAGACTGATGGCTATTAGCATTATTGTTTCTCTAACATGTGCAAGCCTTTAGCTTTATGGTGTGTGGAGGATTCAAAGAAGGGAGTAAATATGTGGCCACTTATTTAAAAAATGGAATCTGGACATGAAACAAAAGAGTAGATATTGCTGCACATTTCTGTCCAGTAAAAGTGCCACAATGTTTTTGAGAGTAAAGCATCAAATATTTCAATATGTAGTTAACGAATACTGAAAATCTCCCATCTAAACGCTGTTAATGCAAGCAC
The DNA here is from genome assembly GCA_007922175.1 of Pelusios castaneus. Lineage (NCBI taxonomy): Eukaryota > Metazoa > Chordata > Testudines > Pelomedusidae > Pelusios > Pelusios castaneus. The sequence continues at coordinate 36,606,041 of ML685766.1, forward strand.
TATAACTGGGTTTAGAAAGGTAATTCTTTAAGCATATGTCTCTACCGTAGGATATGTCCACCCTCAACCAAAAACTGTCAAAATAGTGTCAGAATAACTCCAGGACATCTAACTTTCATGTATCTATTCACCCTTCCCCCAAACATTTTCTATGCTGAAATAGGCTCATAACATTACCAATACCATATCCATCCCTTTGAACCATCTGCGGCCCCAGTGTCTTTACAAAATTACTCTCAGAAGTGGGAATTCACCTACAGCCATGGAGTATTGCAATATTTCCATACTTGGATGCCTGGCTCCTCAGAGATTGTTCAGCTCTAGAAGTTCAGTCGGCACGTTACTAGCTCATTACAGTCCCTAAGTTTTTGCATCAATCTAAAGAGGTTCAACATAAATCCAGACTTAATATGAATCATTCTAGACTCCTAGCCACCAGAGTCTGTCTACCCAAGGAAAGATTCTCCACTGTGCCAGTCTAATCTCTACCCTACAGCAGTCCACAACCAACTTCAGGGACCTATCCATAATTCCTAGACCACATGTGGGCCTCCACATTTGGTATGCCACTTGTGAAGCTGCATCTCAGATGCCTTCAGTCTTGGTTGACGACTGTCCATCCCAAATACTGTTTCTCCAAATGTATGCAATACCCCCGCACTAGACTCTTGTGTGATGGAAAGACCCATTGAGGGGTCTGTATGGGAACCCCATTCTCAAAGACACTCCAAGAAATAAAAGCTACAGTAGATGACTAGAAAAATAGGAGATGGAGACAGTGTAGGTGAATTCACCAATTAGGTCAATTTTTAGAGTAAGAACTATGAAGAAAGATTTCAGTAAAAGATATATAGCAGAATATAGAGATCTGAGGGAAACTACCAATATAGTTCTTCAGTTTACATTAAAATGAGCAAGCTAATATGAAGGCTCTAAGAAATACCTCGGTATTTGCCTTCGGCCTTCTTGCCTCCAGTGAGGTTGGAGGGTTCAGTGCATTTTGTATTTGGTTAGCACTTAAGGTTTTTCAAATGAAATTTATGGGGATTTAAATGTCTTCTGAGAGCCAGGAGGCATTTAAAGTACAGTAACAGCTATTTTAAAAATGTTTTAATTCTGTATTTTATACCTATATTAAGATATATAATACTGTAATAAGAACAACATTGGCAGCCAGTACCATACAAAAATGAGACAAGAGGTTGAAACGGACAGCTAACCTATCGTTGCTTTCTAGTTTCCCTAATGAGCTCTCAAAGTACTGTTTGGCTATTCATAATAACTGAAGTGTGTTAATCCTTATCACTGCACAAGCTGTGATTGACTGCAAGATGGCATCGCTCATTACTGGTAGCAAGCACTCTGGAAAACTATAGACTTGACACATTAGAGAAATAGAATTTGAATATAGAGGCCTTTGGCATTTGTTTTCAAGCCATTCAGTGGATATGATGCAGCGTATGCATTCTGCATATTGGGCTGGGATGGTTAAGCAAAAATAGAGCTTTCCAATCTGCTGGAGATCAGAATATTTCTAAAATAATAAAAATTGAAACACAATGAGCTTTCAGAAGTTTTCTTGACTTCACATTCCTAGGTTCAGGTTGATTTTGCCAGTCAGGACACTTAATATGCAGAGGCCATGGTCTTTTCTCTGAAGTAAAAAGCAGACCACCTTTGAATATGGAATACCGACTTTAGAAGTAAGATGATGTGGGGGTGATGGATGCACGTAACTAGTGGATGCTTATATGAATAAACCTTCAAAAGGACACTCGAGTTGCAAATGTGGTATAAGAAAGTAAAAAACAAAGCTGTCTGTCCAAAGCTATGAATAAAAATCTTGATAAGAGTTCAGAAAACTATAATAAAAATTTCATAAGATTGTCATATTCTCCATCTGCGGAAGGAAAGATGCTGGGGGAGAACTGGATATACAGCTGAAAAGCCCTGGAGACCAGCTAAATGTTATTTTCCAGTTTCATATACACAACTTTCCATCAATCAGCTTTTTATTAAATCCACAACATTGTTATTTAGCCAATTAGTGATCCTTATTTCTGATTTCCATAGTTACTGTAGTCAGATTTATTTTAAGCTAATTATATATCCAGTCATTAGTATCCCTAATCAATTTTCTGTCTCAGAATATACTCAATATTTAAATGATAGGAGTGAAAATCACTGACAGATTACAATGGAGCTGAATTCTTAACATTATTTTACAGATCTAAACCTTAATACTACTTTGTCATTATCTGGCAATCAGGATGTGCTCCTTAACACAAGTTTGAGTGGTGAAATTCCCACACCCAAAGATTTAAGCTAAAGTTAATGAATGGGATTCAGTTCTGCACCTTGTAGAAGTGCGGCACAGAATTTGCAGCCTAGAGGAGGAAGTTATGCTCTGTCTTTTGAAGCTCCAGATGAATCTTCAGCCAGTTGTCTACCTGGGGCTTAGAGAGAGCAGAGCAGGAGTGAGATTATCCTCCAAGTTCACAGTCACGTGTCTGTGGTTTCAGTGCATGTTAACTTTCAAGGTGGACAAAAAGTTAGAAACCCAGGAAGCACAGAGTTACGGTTGCACTGTCCTTGGTCCATAATTAATAGAGAGGGCCAGATTAACACACCCCAGGGCCCCACCAGGACCCATGGGCAGAGAGGGGAGCTTGGCACCAGCCACTGCCAATCCTACTTGCAGTGTGGAGGGCAGCTGCAGCTACTCATCCAGCTTGGCACTGAGCCCCAGGTGGGAGGGGCCCTGTGGTGCTCAGCCTGGCAGCTGCTTGGGCTGGTGCATAGTTGTGGCGAGTCCATGACAGCCACACATGGGACGCGTAGGTAAGGAACTGCCTGGAGCCAGGGCAGGACACTATCACTGACAGTGCAGGGGGTGGCCGGAACAGTTCTGCAGAGCAGTGACTGGGCAGAAGGACAGCTTGGGGAAAGCCCGGAGGATCCCCCTGAGCAGAGGGCTCTTGTGGAGGGGACAGACCAGTGGAGTGGAGGAGGGGGACAGGGCACAGGTAACTGAATGGGGCAGCGCCGGGGAGGTGGGAGTGCAGAGCACAGGAGAGTCATTTGGGAATGGGGCATGAGGGAGCAGCTCAGGGGGCGGCGGGTAAGATGGCATTTTATATCCTTGTTTCTCAAGTGTGGTGTGGGGCCCTACAAAATCTAATAGCCCCAGCCCCCCAGGAGAATAATCAGGCCCTGTCAATAGGAGAGTGAGCAGGAGGAAAACTATAAAATACCCATTAGTTCATGCTAATATGAAGAGGATTCCCTACACTATAAAAATTACATATTGCTAAAAATGGGTATTAGCGGTGGGTAGACTAGTGTTAGGCTGTTTATCTGTGTGTAGAGACAAAGACAGATTATGATGATGTCTTCAATAACTATGCTCTTGTCTTTGTCTACACTTGCACCTAAATTGCGTTCAGCTGTCCCAATGCTGACACTTCTCGTAACAGGTAATATTTGTAGACCAGGTATGGTTAGAGTGAGAACTTTGGTCAAATAAGGAAAGCCAGTTGTAGTTTTAAAGGAAAGAATAGCAGTTTGGTTGCCATGTGTTTTATGTCTGAATATTATCTTGTGCCATTTAGAAACATTAGTTCAAATAAAAACAGCTTGCTCTGTGCAAGAGCAGGTGTGTGCACACAGATAAGGTGAATATATCTTTGTGTGTATTTGTATGAAATAGGAAGGAGAGATTACATGCCCAAATGCAGCCAAATGCATTTCTGTTATGAAAGTGTTAGCTGAACAATGTGGAGTTCAGTGTATTGGAAAGGGTAATTTTGTGGTGGTTTCTACAAAGTAATATGAAGTGTTTGTTTTATGGTCGAAAACAACAATTCTCATGTTTTCCTTTTAAAGGGTTACTGTCAACTTCAAAATCATATGGTGTATGCACGTCTTTAACTATTGATTATTACAAAAAATAAATAAAGAGCAGCAGTTAGTCACAAGTAAATCTTCTAAAATTTTACTGATTAGAGATAGGAGAAATATAAGTAAACGTTTAAGGGTGTAGTTTACTTATTATCACTGCTATTTGCTCACTTTTCTGCTGTTTTCTGAACTTGGACAACAAAAATCAATGGCGTTCATTTCCCTTCTTAGTGTTGAAATGTTCAGCTTTCAGAGATGGCATGTAAATATTTGTTCAGAAATAACTGTTTTAACTGGGTTTATTTTAATCTCTGAAAACGCTTATGTGAACTGTAGGTACAAAAGCTTGTGTTTACACAATGGAAAATTTGGCCAAATTTATGGATTATCACTAGATAACAATGCATTAAACTTATGAACTTTCATTACATATTCTGTTTTTCATGAATCTGCATGTAAATAACATGCTGATTGAAAATGCTCTGTTCAATTTATATTATTTTAGAATTTAAATTAAAAACCAATACTGTTTATTAAAATCATATATTACAAATCTTTGTTTTTTTAATATTAGTCTTAGATGTACGCATTGTTTTCTTCTCAGTTTCAAAGCAAGCATACTAAAGAAAATCATTTAAACATAGCTACTACATAAGAGTTAATTTATCCACATTTGGCTAGTTAAAAATAGAAACACAATCAATCAATTAAAATTTGTGTGTTTTTATCAGGACTTTTTTCTCTAAAATTAATTAAAAATAAAAAACATACAGAACTGTGAGAGACTTAATAGCATAGATCTAACTGCAGGATTAGTTTTCGGGATGCTTGGTAATATATAGAATTTCAAGGATTCAATTTTCATCAGAAAGTGTCAGTAAACATTGATTTAACCATATCGCCACAAACTGATGAAAAATAGTTCCATCAATAATTGAAATTTACAGATGGACATAATACAAAAATGCTATTTGAGAATCTGTTAGGGTTTGATTTAAGGATATTTACTTTGCATATTTTGACATGGGATGTTGATAATTTAACTTTTTGAGTCTGTGTCTCAATAATTTTTGTCTAACTCTCCCATAATTATGCACAACTGTGAAAAATTAAAAAATTAAACATCAGTATTATGCATTGATGATGTTTGATTTTAAAAAATACATTTTTCAAGGCCTAGTAGAATACAATAAATATATATTTTATTTTATTTTATTTTATTTGCATTTTTCTTGAATTTCATTCTCCAGCTCTGCAGGAATTGTTATCTGAGTTTATGAAACAAATCACAAGTTCAGAGTTTTCTTTTTATTGACCAGTGCTTTGCCTTTGTTAACGTTGCTGTAGATTATCAGCTAAAATTGCATTAAATATACATGAAAGGAGGTGTCACTTATCTTATGTCAAGAAAATATAATTGAAAACTTCAGAATAACTGTTTAATAGCTAATTATGTAATCCATCCGAAAAAAACAAATAAAAACTATTATTGCCCAGAACATGTAACAATCAACAACCCTTTCAAGCATCTTTGCTTCATTAGTTTTAATTCAGTGAGCCAAGAGTTGGGTTGTGGGAGACTTGTACTGGGATTCAGAATGGTGGTTGTTTTTGTTTTGTTTCCTTGTGCAGCCATTGTAATTCATGCCAGCTCAGTAGTGATTGAAAGGTAAATGTTACTACATGAGGACTGGTTTGTCTAAATGAGTTGTTTTAATGGTTCTTTAGTCCACACCAGAGGTGTGTAAATTTTAGTCCTGGCTAGTGTGTTGTTTATTAACTGGCCCATGTGGCTTCCGCTGCTACATGCTCAGAGTTGGCTAATGAGTAATAAACATTAACATGGTAGTGTTTGAAGGAGGGCAACATTAATGTGCATTACGGAACTTTTAGTGCACGGCAGTGGCATCAACGCAGGCCAGTTAGTACATAGCACACTAATGCAGGCTTAAATTTAGGTCTATGTGAGGCACGCTAAAGCACCATGTGTGCAAGCCTTCAGCCATTTTCCTAGTGCACTGGGTATCGGATCAGTCGAGCTCCTGACTGTGTTATATGGCAGTGAGAGGCAGCTATGGAAGTTCTATGGCAGATGAACTAATCTTTAGAAAGGTCAAGCTGGCTACAGAAAGGGCTGTTATAATTCTGCTCTGTTGCTACGGTCTAGAGGACCTTTGTAACCCAAGAAAGGGCAGTGAACTCATGCAAATGAATTTCTCCCTATAAGGCTTTTACACTGCCTTTTCAAGGCACTTCAGAGCCTACTGAGATGGCAGTAATCTCTATGGAGCTGCCACAGAGGGCAGAGTTCTCTTCAGGGCTGTGGAGCTTTACCATTTTCCCTCCATTTCTTGATTTCTGCCTAGGGGTGTACCGGAGGAGTGGGGAGATCCGCAGCCAACTCCACTTCAGAGCTGTCAGCCTATTGTTCTGTTTGGGCTTGTGCAGCTCCTTAAAAGATCTCTGTGGTTGCTAGTCAGCAGTAGACACCCGCCCTTGTCTTTGGAATTGAGAGCGGCTCTACACATGTTCTCAATCTCACCTGTGTCATTCACAAAGACTTGAAGGTATAGTCAGCGTCCACCCACCTAGACAGAGTTCAGTTGGCCCATAGATGCTACATGTTGTCTCCCATGTGATGACAGCTCGAGCTCCAGTCTCATAAATGGGAAAAGATTCTTCTGAATTGGATAGGACATTTAACAAGGATGACAAAGTCTTCAAGCATGTAGTGGGTAATGGCAAAAATCAGCCTGAAAAAAATTGAGGTAAAACCAAACTTCTTCTGATCAGCAATTTCAAACACACTGCAGTCTGTAGCCTCTTAGCAGATTACAGCCTAATCAAAATTGTGGTGCATTTACCCTCAGCTTTATGGCTGATAATATGGGTGGCATATCAACAGAGAATTGAAGTCCGTACTGCAAAAGCATCCTCAGTAAGAGGGTGTCTCATCAAGAACATCTTTGGCAAACCAAAACACCGATAAATAGAGTGGCGAAGCTGAGGACATTTGGTGGTCAGTATTCGGACCTATGGGACTGAAATACAGCCTCTCATTGTTAAGAGTGTAAAGAAGCTGGACACCATGTAGATGAAACATATCTGAATGATGGCAAACGTCAATTCACATCAAATGAAGAGATCCATTTTCTGACTAAATAGGTCCCAACACTCTTTCTAAGGTAGGTGATATGGTTATTTGCTCCAATTGTCTACCAACTTCCTTATGAGAATCATCTTCTACTTTGACCTGGTGATAGAAGAATGGAAAAGACTGCCCCCCCCCCCCGACCTAAAACATAATGCCTGGACAGCATAATGCCTGGACAGTTATCTTATCCCATACCATGCCAGATTTGAGTCAGGACAAAACATCGCGGAGGTGCATACCATATTCAGTGGCTCTTTACTGTCCGAGAGAGCATGAGAACTACCCGTAGCCATCACAAAACTGATCCTCAAGGGGGAAGTCCTCCTGTAAGATTCCAGTTCCATAGATGCAGAACCATTCTGAAGCATAGAGGTTCTATTGTGCCTCAAACAATGAACAAGAATAAGACTACGAGCTTGTCATAATTATGGTTATATTAGCATATCCTAAAAAACTTGTTTTTTCCTTAAACAAGACTGTCACATTTTAGAGTACTATCCAGACTAAAGAATAGCTGTGTTGCCCCTGCCCTCTAACCTGGTTGTGCACTTTATAGTGCCTTGCTGCTGTAGCCTCTAACCTGGACCGTTCACAAATAGCCTCCAGCATATAAATCGGGTGTCTATGCATGCTGCAGCCAGCTAGCCACTCCTTAACTTTTAACAGCCTTGGCTGTGCTGCAGGGTAATCCCAGCTCTTCCCCCAGAAGGGCATGTCCTGTGGGGCCCATCCTTCTTCTGGACAGCATTATTATATTAAATCCAATTATTTTTTTAAGGGAATAATATACCAGATCGTTATTTTTAATAGTTATCCAGACACTTTGTCTTAAACACAGTGCATTACATAAAACAATAGAACAAGTTTAACTACACAGAAAGAGATACTAAGTGAGTACAAATAATAAGGCATAAAAGTCAGAAATGGTTACTTGGAAAATAAAGATAAAATGTTTAGCTGACGCCTAGTTTAACAAACTGTATTAGATCCAAAGCAAGTTTTCTCACCACGTGATTTCAGCAGTCTTAGAACCAGACAATTTAGATGAGGCCAATGGCTGTTTCCTTTGTCTTTTCAGAGTCAGTGAATGCCAGGGGCAGGGAGAGCAAGAGAAAGGTGTCTTGGGATGTTTGCCCATGCTTTTTATAGTTTCAGTCCCCCTCTTCAAAAACATTTTTCAGTTGGGAGCAAGGCTACAGGTAGTCTGTATGGAAGGAAATTCCTTGGTGTTACTTTGGTAAAATGTGGATTTTTTTTTTCCCCCTCCTTTCCTGCCAGACAGTGGCCACTCAGCAGGTAATGGTCTGTCAGCCTGACTGTACCTGGATGAAGTATCAGCTCACCCTTTGTCTCTAAGGACCTGGTTTGGCCACTCTGCAGATTTATCTGGAAAACATATTTTGTCATGGTTTTATTTCATGTTTATAATTTCACATATAATGCTGATATGTGCATTCTGCTCTGATACTGTAGGTCAGCAAATTGAGTTTTTTAAATAATGTCTCTCAAGGCACACCTTGTACAAATATTATTACAATAGTGCGTAGGGTGTGAACATAAAGGTATATTCTGTCACAAAAAGAATAAACTGAAAATATGGAAGTGGTTTCTGGAAGAGAAGAAGGGGTTTTACAAATCTCCCATTGTAATCCATCAGATGCCCTGTTCATTTGGATGATTTAAGCAGGGTGATGATATGGATACATTTGTTGAGATATGAATCAAGAACTTCGGCCATGGCATAAAGCCAAAAATGAGTCCTAATTTCACATGTTCAAGTTACAAGATGATTCCTGTTGAAGGTTAAATCCATTTAATCTGTGGACTTTGCTGGGATCCACCTTATTATATATAACTTTAAAAAAAAAAAAAAAAAAAGAAGGAAAGAAACTATATATAAATATCTAACCAGTTTTAGAAGTTGTGGGGGGAGTGAATTTGTGCAGTTTTAGAAGTTTACTTTTCATTGAAACTCACTTTTGTGTAAATATTTGTAGTTTACTTTAAAGAAAAAGTTCAGCAATTAGTTAACGTTAGCTGAGTAAATATTTACTGAAGATAACTTTTTAAAATGCATGTTCAAATGATTTATGGAAACACCTGTCAGAGTAGTTTCTTTTGTTGTTTGATGCTTCCATGTTAATTTGTTAACAGTGAACAAAAGTTACCTTTAAAAGGTAAGGCAAGCTAATTGGATCCCTTTCATGCATAAGGCTGATATAATCTCTCTGACTCTCTTAAGAGGAACCCTATTCTTGATAAAAACCCTTCCATTTAAAGTGTAATACAGGATAGCGTGATAGAAACTGGAAATAATGAGGAGCAGACATGAAGTCATGAGGAAAAACTAAATTTTAAACTGCTTGTTAGTGGATTGTTTTATTCTGTCATGGAAATGTTTCTCTTAGGGTCGTCAATGATTCAAGTAACGTTAGATATACTATCTAAATTTACAAGTATAAAGTGCACTATTTTATTGATGCCCCATTTCCTCTACCCAAACTAGCTCTGGTTTGAGTTCATAATACTAATCTAAATGCTTTTTAATTGGTGTAAAGGGGCAGTTCATAATGCACAAATTGTGAAAAGTGTTTGTCTTAACAAGAACGAGCATATTCTCAAGAGGAGATTTCCCTACATTGTAGCAGAAGACTAACAGTTGGCTTTAGGGTTTCTTTTCAGTGAGTTAGGAAGTTTTCAAATCTAGATTCATATGAGTGGAGCTGTCATTCTATCCTTTCTCATCAAAAGGAAAACTGACAGGATAGATTGCATTCAATCTTTCACTTTTCCAAAGGCACCGTTCAGTGCAGCTGAGTGGGAGAAAGAAATATGTCAGCAGTATCCCTTAAATCATGAAAATTCATTGTAGAATAGAATTCTGTTCTTTAATTAGCTAGTCATAAAGAATATGAAAGTTCCTATATTTTGAGGATTATGCTGGTGTGCATTGGTTGAAAATTAAAAACATCAGATCCTCATTGATATTTATTTGCTATGTTTTAATCTTTACATTAGAAGTCCAAATCATTTGCAGGTAGTTTCTCCATGAATTAGCTGTTTAACTGATGAATAGTTCTCTAGTTTTAGAAGAAAGTAACTGGCATTAAGATACTTTTTCCTCTAGGTGTTTGTTCTACGGTATCCAAATATTTGATTTGTGTTTCCTGAAGTATGACATTACTGGCTGGTTCTCAGAGTTTCCAAGTTATGTCAGCTCTTTCACTGCACCATTTGCAGCTCTCAGATGTGGGATTCTTATATAGTAATTGGGTTTTTTTAAAACAGATATAGAGGATATTCCTGTTAGAGCTTGTGTTTCTTGTACTTATTGCTGGGTCCACCAGTATTTCCTATTATTTCTAGCGCCAATAAGAAAGTACATAGGAACACCTACTTATTTCATTTTTCTTCCTGTTATGTTGTATATTCTAAGGAATTTTTTTTTTTACTCCATTTCTGAAGGGGAAAAGTTTCTTGTTTTAATGTTAAGGTGGGTGTCAAAAAGAACAGCTAATTGTATAAGTCATTTTGCTTAACTAACCGGTATCTTTAATGGCCAAAAGAGAGCAGTATCTTCAAAGGCTGAAATCAGTGTCAAGTGGGCAAGCAAAACTCTACCTGCACATATTTGTACAGTTTTTAACAGGATGTCTACTGGGTAGTTTTAGTCACTGAACTCCTCATCTTAATGGTGTGTTAATATATGCTGTGTAGAGGTGATTAATAGTCTAAGAAATCCTTCTTTACTGTACATGAGCTGTATCCAGCGTATTGCAATATCCTCCTCCTCTCCTTCCTCCAAGCCTCCTCAAAAAAAAGTTTGGGGTTATATATAGGAATGAAATATTCAGATCAGAACTGGGTGAGGTTTTTCACCTCATTTCATTTTGCCTTATTTGGAATTTTGGCTCAGAACTGGGCCTCATGACTCCATACTTCCAGATGCCATAACCATCACCACCCATTTCTCAAAAGAAAAAATCCACCTTCTTAGAGAGGTGATAGGTAGTGAAGTACCAGCAATGTTTCTAGGGAAGGATGGTTTGGTCCAAATGGTATAAAATCAAGGCACAAATTGGATAACCCACTCCACTTTCCTTAAGATATTTTATTTTTGGATTTGAGATGTGCACATCTTGCCATTTTCTTTGAAAAAGGTAAGGAAGGGAGTTAAATCTTTACCAATATCTCTCACATACAGGGCCTGTCATATCAAAGGCTCTGGACTTGAAAAGAGAGCTTCTGAAGCTTCTTTCCAAAGGAAGAATACCATTCTCAAAAAAAAAAAAAATTGATTTCATGGCTCTGGATCTTGCAGGCATAGATTTACTGCCTGGTCTGTTTGTATCTATATGTTTTTGGAATGCACAGTTCAGAGTATTGTTTTCCAAAGTATCCTTGTTGCAGTGTACTACTTCCCTACACTCTTGAAAAATATTTTTTCTTCCTTTTTGCTAATAGGTAAATATTAACTGAACTGGGGGTATTTGCCATTTTATGTGCTGTGGACACATGCTCCGGCCAACATTACTCTACTTAATGGTTAATAAAGAAAAGGGCGGGGGGGAAGCTCTTAATTTAAGAGAAACCCACGGTACTTGTTCATCTTTGTCTTGATTATTGATGAGATGGTCACTGCTACCACGGGCATGGCATCTCTAAGGTTCCTTATTAATTATTTCCAATATATTTGAAGTGTAGCCAGACCAAAGCACACACATCTTTATCGCTGGCTGATGTGGCCATCTGAGGGTAACATTTCTGAAATTAAATTCCTTTTTGGCAAAAGAAACCAGGCTTCAAAATTTCTTAGAACCAAATACTTCCAGTTGTGAATGTGTCTCAGTTGAAGTGTAGGAGCTTCCTTGCTGGACTTTCACACTCAGGAACACGATTCTTTGAGGAAACTAGGATGCATGATATTACTCCTATAAAAACTGTGTTTAAATCTCTAAAGATGCTCAGAAATTTGACGTGCATTCTAGCAATATTAATCCAAACAGACAAAACAGGCAATTGACTATTATGTAAGAGAGGAACATGGACAACCCTATCGGGTGAGGAAGCACACAAATTTATAAATGAGCTATTATGCAGTGAGACATCTCTTGACAGCACCATACCTTGCTAGAAAATATAACTCTTTTGTAGTCAGGAAGAATCCCTTGAAGGTAGGCCCAGCTGAACAGAAACAAGAAACTGGCACAGCAGATTAAAAAAAAATTTTTTTTTGCATATGGGAATTCTAGGTGGATTACTCCACTGCAAGAGAGAGCTGCCTTTCTTGTGCACAGGAGAAAAAAGATCCAATAGCACTGTGCATGTTCTCTCCTTGGCCAATGAGTAGGAGTTCATGCATGTGTACCTCTAATGACTATAGCAAAGTTTAGGGGAGTTTGAGTTCAGTGATTCAGGTAATGACCCAAAAAATGTGAAGATTTTCCTTCTGTGAGATATAGCCATAGTCAGTCCAAACAGACTTCTAGCCTCTCCAGTCCTGAAAATTTGACGTATTTTTCTCTATCCCAAAATTGGTTTTCTTGTTTAAAAGCACAGCTCGACCTGTCAGGGTGGAAAATAAGATGATGTAATGGTTTGAGTTGTGATCTAGTTTTTTGGCTACTCCAACGAAGTCTGCTAAAGTACAATGAAGTGGTGAACTGAGCCTACTCCGTGATTGCATTTACTGGCCTTTTGGCTTCTCTGTTCAAAGATATTTGCCACTTGTTTAATACCATAGGTATACAACAAAGTTAGTTATTATTTTTCAGGTAGCTTTTATTGGGAAAATTGGTTGATTCTTCCCTTGACAGCTATTTTCTGCCTCTTATTCAGTCACATTTTTTGGTTTTAGTTTGTCATGAAAGGTCTATTTTACTACTCATTCTGTGCCATGCATATACTGTACATTATTTTGCATTGCAGGAGAAGTGAGCTAAGACAACTGACCAGGGTTTGTTATTTGAGTGTTAAACTGAACTCTTCAAAAGCTCATGAGTCTTTGATCAGAAGTAAAACTGCGGAGCAGGTTTGCAATCCCCTCTTCAGAAATTGTGAGGAAATGGGTGAATACGATCGTCCTTTCGGGGCTCTCTTCTGATTACAGTTTAGACTAGATGTTTACATACATTATCTAATATTGTAAAACTGTTGGCTCTGCTAGTGTTCTTCATTGTTTTGTAAGGTCTCCAATCTTAGTTCAGTTTGTTTTTTTTCACTTCCAGTTTGTGTTCTTTGCTATTTTTATCTATACCTGTCGTTCTGTATTTTCTGTGAGGCACAAGTTAACGCAACACCATTTGATTTATTCTTGCCTCCTCATTTTTGCTCTTCAGTATGAATTTCATTTTTACAAAAAAGACCCAAAACATTCTGGAAATTTTGCCTTAGTAATATTTTATTGCTAATACTCAGACAATAGAGAAAAGGCTTGAATTTTTTCTTCCATGACTTTATAACAACTTTTTCAGTTGGTCCTTGAACTTGGTTTTGTTAGTTGTTCAGAAGTATGAATAATAAATTAAGTGACTCAGGTTATCATACGTCATGGTATATAATAGAGGTTACAAGACCAGATGTATGTGATCTATTTCTGTTTATTAGGAGGTGTTTCACCTTTTGTCTGGATCTGATAAAAGCTTAAAAACCCCTAAGCTATATATTTTCTCTTAAAATAAATGCCATTGTTAATGGGCAAGTAGATCACCTTGTTCATGTGTTTCTCTGTCCATGCTTACAGGGGTCACAAGCGCAAGCTGGATGAAGATGATGCTGCCAGCGAATCCAGTAAAGAGTCGAGCAACGAAGATGAGGAGGGCAGCAGTTCAGAGGCAGATGAAATGGCAGCAGCACTTGAGGCTGAATTGAATGACTTCATGTGACATCGATATGAGAGGGGATTTGTAACTTTTATTTCTTGTAACAGATCTGATTTCAAATGAGCCCCTTATGTCAGTACTCGATGTTTTTCCAAGATGTGTGTGTATATTTTGCAAAGCAACACAAGAGGTTACGCATTATTTTACAAAATCAGAAATAGATGTTTTTAAGGTGTTTTACTAAAGGAAAATATACTTTTTTAAAAGGAAAAGTATTAAGGGGACTTGGTGTGCTATGCCAAAGACATGTTATGAGCTCTGCAGAACCTTCATATACCAGGACAATAGTGCAAAGGTTTATGAATTAACATAAAGTAGCTTTTTTAAATATCTCAAGGTATGGTTTTGGGTAACAGGCTTCAAAGGAAAGGAGGACATAAACAGGATGGGATTGCTTGAATAATACAGCAGGAACCTGATGATCTGGTCATACATTTTTCCACAAATACTATCAAATATAAAAGGATTTTTAAAATAAAAAAGAGCAATTTATATTTGTATAGAAACTGAGAATGTAATATGCAAGCTTTGTGAATTCTGCACCTCACCTACCTATCACTGGCTTCTAAGAGAATACAAAATGACTGAATTTCATGCTCTTAAGTTACTTTGTGGATTAGTCGGGTTCTTTAGGGAGACCACTTAGATTTTTAACTTTGCTTCTCTGTAACCTGGAGTTTAGCACAGCATACTGTGTGATACTGTACTGCCATAAGGAGCTTATTCACCCATTTGTGTTGTTCTTGGAAGGAATGTGTGCTGCCTCATTCTAGATAGAGTTTTATTTCTTTGAGAAATCTGATGTAAAGTTTTTGTATATTCTATTTCATATTTGACCCACAAAACAGATTTTCTTTCATTTAATAAAAATCCATTTTGTAAATTCTGTTTTCATTTCATGGGTTATAAAGTCAATTACTATATTTCACCTGCATCCCTCACACAAAAAACTACTTACCTAATCAGCTTTGCATTGTTCTCTATGAAAAATATGAATATTGGCTGAAGCAGCAGCAAAACTTGAGTTTTTTGATAGAGCTACTCAAATGTCCAAGTTTACAGTGTGCCCTTTCTTGTTATCTGAGCTAGCATAGAACAGTTACAAACCAGTTTGACCCGAAGATCTGTATTTGAATTATCTGAAATTGCTTTTATTACTTTTTTTCAAATATTTTCAGTATTTTTGCTAAAATGTGTAAGTACTGTATAACATTACACAAGTTGTGGAAAAGATGTGGATAACAAATATTTACTGCCATTAAAATTTAGAAGGCCCAGGCACATTGAATAGAATCTGCAGAGAAAAGAACAAGCTAAAATGCTTCAAATAATTTTTTCTGATGTCAGATGAAACATGTTTCTTGCTGTTCAAAATTGTATATATAAAGGATGTATAAAACATACTGTGGGGAATTGTGTTAGTAGGAAATAACGTTTTGATTCTTCTGTTCATTTTCAGGTCCCTTACTGCTATTGGATTTCAGGCTGAGAAGTGTATTGATATGTATCGGACTAGTAACCAAATCAGTAGTAAATTCTAATCATGTATATAAGAAGCCAGCATGGGTTTCAGTCTTTACATTCTTAAAGACTGAATATGTAACTGAACTGATAAATTAAGTCATTGTGAAGGGAGAGCTGTGCCAATTAATTATACGCATTGTATTGATTTAACGTCCACTCCAGAGCAGATTGCGAGTTTATGTTCTCATGGATTAAGCGTCATTAATGTTGCTTAAGAGCTTGCTGTACTGTAGTTGCTGCAGCACGGATTGAAATCTCCATGACCATGTATTGTTTTGCTGTGATTCTATAGCAAAGGTAACCTCACTGAAGGGACTGAAATGGTAGGGAAGTGGCACTAGAAAAGATCTACTTGAAACACAATATAAGGCCATTTAAAAAAAAAAATACTAAAACTTCCTTATCCCCATCCTCATTTTTTTAAAATCCATCTCCCTGAATTCGGGGAACTACGTTTCCTGTAGATTAGGAACCTCTGCTCTTGATTTACATCCCTTTTCTGAACTATGTAATTATATGAGGGTAACGTTTTTCCCATCTTATCACCACCGTGTACTAAAGTTGGCTATGCTCCATTAGAGCTGCGATTCTTACTCTTTTTCTTTCTGCCAACAGCTGTTGGAGAGGAGCTGAGAACCTTCCATAGAATTCTCCATCCAGTCAGCCCCATTTCCCCCTTGCTTGGCTTTCAGAATGTTCTCAGTCTGTTGACCTGTAATGGTCTTAGAGCCCTTCCTAGCAAGGACATGAGGCTAGTCACCACAGTAGAATTTAAAATCTTACCATTCCAGTAAAGCTGAAATGTAGCAGAACTCAACATCTTTGTTTCATAAAATAATGAATAAAATATCTCCTTTATAGAATAGCACAATTTAGGCTGTTCTGAGAGACAAATCAGAGTAGCCGCTGACTTAGTGATGAGCCTGCGTGTAACAAGGGAATTGCGAATATTGATGTGGATAGGAAATGATGAAATGACATGGATAGGAAATGATGAATGAAAATAGAAGCTGCAAGAAGCTATTAGGGACTCCAACTAGCTTCTACCTTTGAACCACACCAGTGTCCATTCTGGGCGGGAGCACAGCACAAAGTAGGATAGAACCATTTGGGGAATTGGGAGTTGTATTTGTATTCCATTTCCACTTCTGGATGTAAGGACGTATTCCTGATGGGGAGTACAAAACATATTTTTCTTACCCAGGAGTTAATAGTAAAATATCCTCGTTCTGAGAAACGGGCAGTGGTAGGCTCCCCTATTATTTTACAATGATACAATCTCCTTCTGTTTTACAAATATCCTATGTATCATAAGGGTTTTGTTCAATATCTGGCAAATAGCACTGAGGCAGTTTTATGTCATATTGGTGAAAAATGTTCAATGGGTGCTGAATTCCACTCTAAGGTAGCTGTGTTTCAGTGATGGGTGAAGTGATTCCTGTGGATGAAAAGTTTGGAAAGCTCTTTGGGATGGGGCATGCTGTTTAGATATGAAAGATACGTTTTCTCTTTCCCTTCCTTATTTTATTCATGGTCACGTTTGGATTAACCATTAGTGAGTGTTTAAGCAAGAATCTTACAAATGACCAAGCCTCAGTCAGCCCCAAGATCATGTGGCGTTCCATGCAGACTTTGAGGCAGGAGCCTTCATCCAGTTGTAAAAACTCCACCTACATTAAGATCAGCTCCCATTGTAGGTACAGGGAGCTCATACTACAAATTTACTCATGCCAAGTACATTCATAGACCTGAGAAATTCAGATCCGTAGGACACAGCTAAAGTCAAAGCTAGACAGTTCTGCAGATAAAGAAAAGTCTACAAGTTTTTCACAGAATATTTTTCTTTGATGTTGCATTCAGATTCAGATAGCTAAAATAGCATAAATATTTTTCAGGACCTGGGGCTGCCGGTTTGTTTTCAGAACATACAATCTATTGTCTATCTGTGAAATCCAAGAGATCTTCATCTTGCATTTTTGTCTTAAAGCAGAAATGACACTCACTAGAAGAGCTGTTTCTTGTAAGCCAGTCACCACATTTCTTTTATGATGGCAACTGAAATTTCAAGAGGCCACAAAAACAATGCCCTGGATAAACTGCCAGTAACAAGGCAATAGATGTATGAAGCTGTCATTTGCTACTACTAACTTCTGGTTTTTTCCAAGATGCAAGAAGTATCCTAGACAGGTTACGAATGTGCTTTACGAAATGGCTTCTAAAACTCTCCAAACCTATGTGCCGTGGCATACTGCTCCCAAAGCAATTTCATATCCATAGGACCAATCTTGCTTAGGAAAAACAAGCTATTTGCTTGACCTATTTCTGTGCATTAGTTCCTCAGCAATAACCTGCTGCCAGGAAGATACTTAGTGCTAATGTAAAAAGCAGAATCCAACTTGGATTATCTGAGTTAAACTGACCATGCAGTGCTGCTTTGAATAATGGTACTAGGAATGGAAATGGCCACAAAGTCAGGATACAGTACATGCTGCCCCATTAAGCTCTTTATTTGACCTAAGTCACTTCTCTAACCTTCCAGAGGAGAAAGGCTTTCTCATGCGCTAACTACTTTGCAGAGCAAAGAGCAATTTTGTTCATAGTAACATCTCTAGCTGCACTCAACTTTCTTTCCATTTTTCAAGCTGTGCTTAAGAACAATTCTTATTTTAATAGAACTCTGACATGCCTTCACATTTTTATGCATAAATACCTTGATACCTGTGGTATCATAATAAAGATATCAGATGCCCATGCATTCATCCATTCTGGAATCACTGGAACAATTCTCAGTCAATGGCAGGAGACAGAGCTGAAAAGCTCTAAGTATACAAATGCTTCTGCTGGCAGGTTTTGTGCAGGTGGAGGGTCCTGGCAACTCTCCCAGCGTTAGTTACATGGTAACAACCTGTGGAAAATGAAAAAGATCAAGTTTCCTTCTTAGCAAGGCTGCCTGCCCATACACTATTAAATTGTGCTTATCTGATCAAAAATTATATTAATATTTATGAAGCAGTGGAAGTATAAAAGTGTGAAAATCCTATTTTTATAAAATATGTGAAATAGAAGTATTGAAGAGTAGATTTTTTTTTTTTTAAATGTAGAAATAGTCACTTGTAGCTATAACATTGATCTGCTTGCCAGGTAAACAGGTGAAATAAAATATAATTTAATTGTCTGGTGTTTCAATGTGAAAACCGAAAGCAATACACAGATCTATGCAGCGTGTCTTGTGCACAAAAAGTGCAAGATTTCACTTTCCGTGCCAACTCTGTATAGTCTCCCACATCCTTCTTTCCTCATTTGTCCAAGTCAGTTCTATTCTCCACCTGTTGGGTCACAGCTTATCTGGATCTGGGCCCTTGGGTTCTTCCCATTCTTTGGCCTCTAGTCATATATTGACTCCTGGTGCTTAAGGAAACTTCCTTTTGTCAGTCTTTTTTCTCTTTTATCTGTTGATCCTGATTACCAAATGCTTTAATGAGCCTTTCTTCATATTACCCACCTCTTTCAATTATAATCAGTACAGATACACACTGAGCTCCCTATTATTTGTAGCCTAATTGCCTAAATGCTAATTGAAAATGTGCCGAAAGGCAGTCATGGAACAGACCTGTAGGCCTACGGTTTAGGCTCCATATTAGCTAAAGCTACGCATTTTAGTGTAAGTGAATAGGAGGTAACAGAAATGACACTGAATTTCTGTAGTAAATATGTTTTTGTGTTGATCGGTTTTAGCGGATCCTGCAAGGGGAATGGTTGGATGTTTTGGAATATTGGTAACTGCAGAATTTGCATTGCCGCAATTGGCCATTAGAATGATGGTTGATATTAGTGGACAATAAAACAGTAAAAGATTTTGGGATTAAGAGTATGGAAGGTTAAATATGGTAGTGGAAATACAGATATGGTAAAAGGAAGACAATTAATGAAGGAGTGTTATATAATAGCTTGTAAAAAGGGTAGTCCACTAACTTTGGATTAGAGTGTTCATCCGCCATCCAGGTGCCAATACACCCATTCCTCTCATCCAAAGGCTAATCATACCTGGATGCACCATTTCATCCTAGAATGTGCACTTAAATTCAGTGTGTAGTTATATGGTAATGTCTGTTCGCTTTAGCTAACAATTTTTATTTAAAATAAAATCTTTAATTCTGTCACTCATTGAGTCATTCACAGTCCTCCACTGAATTAGATGTTACAGCTTGGGAAGTGCAGGAGGAGTGTGGGGTGCCTGTTTGAGTGATTTGGAGGCTCCAGAGCGCAAACTCTCACTTCTTTTAGGATCCTTGATAAGATCTGCACGTAGCTAAAAGTGTTCTGGCACAGGCTGTGGGGCTTGGGTTTGTTTGGGTTTTTTCTTTTGGTTTGGTTTCAGTTGGTGTTTTGTTTTGTTTTTTGCAAACAGAGCACAGCTCATCGATCCAGAGTACTTTCTCCTTGCTAGCAGCTCCATTAAAGGTATTATTAGTGTTACACAGGGCAAAACATTTTTGTTAAGTTTATGATTTGATTTTTGGTGGTGGTGGCGGCTGTAAAAACCTGGGACTGGCTCAAGGACATAAATCCAAGACACTCTCTGGGTACCTTGATACCAGTAAGCATCCGACACTTGAGTCCAGCATCCTCCCACAGATCTAAAGGCTGCAGTGACTGGCCAGAGACGTAACATTCCTCTGGGTCTGCCATATGATAGTGTACCTGAAAGAAAGAAGGTGACCGTGCACCTACCTTTGATTCAGGAACTGAAGAGCGGTGTGGGAGGTGAATATAGTACATCTATGTCCACCTGTATTGATTCTGGTGCAGTGAAAGACCAAAGACCTACAGAAGAGTATTTGGATGACCTATTATTTATTCCAGTAATCAAAAGGTGTGAATATACTGTCCATTCTATATTGATTCCAGTCCAAAGAGATATCAAAGATCCAAATAAGGCTATTGGGGAAACTGAGTCAGGTTGCTGCTATGTACACTTTGATATAAGAGGAAACATTTACATGGTCATTCTGCCAAGTGAGGAACTCTTCAGAATCTAGTGATATAGAAGCCCTGGGAAAGGGCACTGAAAGATTTACTATGTCTGGGTTCCACAGGGAACAAGGAATTATTTTAGTCTTGTATTGCCAATAATAGGGTGGTGGGGGAGATCTGGATATCACGGTGAATGCAGTGGAGCAGCCAGATCCTTTTGGGTTCATGTATACATTGTTTGAGTGCAAAGTTACTGAGAGACAACTTAAGAACAGTGAGTTAAAGGGAGCATCAATGAGTAGTTTCTTGCATTAAGAAAAAAATGTATGTAACTGGTAGAGCAACATAAATTATCTGTAAACGAGAGTGAAGATTTTACAGGTCAGGCAAAGTGCTTTGTACAAGCACTGGTGAAAATTACTGCTAGGATGTTTAATGATTTTGAACAGGCTTGGATTAGAAACTGGCATTTTAGAAGGTTTGCTCTCCATTTCCAGATCTATGCCCAGCTATGGAAGGAAAAAGCTATGGAACAGTAAGTTGGAGGCATTTTGGGCTCATGCTCAAGAGTTAAGATTTGTGCTACAGCCACACAGTGTGAGTGGGTTGAGCTCTGTGCTGTTATATGTGAAGGGACTCAGGATTTTAGAACAGACCGATTTGATGTTTTGGAAGATGGATTCAGCTTTTAAGGAAGGTATCGTCTAATAGTGAATATGTCCCTGGAAAGATCAGATCTATGTCTGTGATTTCACCAGGAAATTCCCTCTCTCAACCAAGTGATGGGTCAAAGGCAAAGGACGTTGACAGCAGGAGCCCCAGCCACCCAGGACTAACAGTGATTTCTAGGTAAAATTAAGCCTCACTCATCCCAGAATAGAACTCTCAAGGGTCAGGATTTTTTTTCCAGCTGTGACATTTGAGAGTTCTAAACCGAGAAATCGCATCTCTTGTGTTAAATTAATGAGTTGGTCTGTCTGTAGAGACAGTAGTTAAAGAGACAACTCAATCAACAAGGGTTAAGTCTAGAAAGTATTCTGTAGCTGTAGGAGAAATTGTCCAAGCTGAAGGACCCAGGTGTGCCCCTACACTAAACCTTGCCCCCTGGTATGGAGATTTGAATCCTCTTAGTCTCACGCTAGAAGGAGTGTTCCCCGTCAGTTGCCAAGGTTTAAAAACCAGGAGCTGAGGGCACCAAAACCATTGTATGCAGGGCCGGCGCAAAAGTATAGGCACCCGAGGTGAACATTCAGCCTGGTGCCCTCTCCCCCCACAATTAACTTTCTAAAACGAAGCATGTGCATTAGTATGAATAAACACTGTGCATATATAATTACAGAGAAGAATATTATGATAGTGATTATACATTCTCATTGTTCTACACTTTTCACAGGATACATAATAGAAGTAAGGCACATTACCATATGTAATATGGCTCACATGATATAATACTACATGTTCCTGGAACAAAGTTGATCATTAGAATTTAGAATTTAACTTTCCATGCTTTCGGTTTCGCAAATGTAGAAACAAGTCCCTTCAAGTCCATGTTTTGTGCAATTTCATGTTCTATTTACAAAGAGGATAGTCCAACAAGTCTTTCTGGCCTCACTGAGGAACAAATGTATGTTTTGATCAACTGTAGTGTGGAAAAGCTTCAGTCACCACTGGCCACAAACTGTGAGGGTCAAGACCATGCAGAGAGAAATAAATATGTTGGGGACACCATCTTTAGGCTTATTTTTGCATACAAAGGTCAATACATCTAATGATGCAAACTTTGGAACTTGCATTGCAATAGCTCGCAATTTACTGCACAAATCTGAAGCATCAGTTTCTTTGGAGTCCCATGTTTTAAAGCTTGCTCTAGCTTCAAGCAATATTCCATAATTTGCTTTGATGTTCTAGTCTGCAAACTCTGAACATCATAAAGGAAGTCAAACAGAACTAATTTGATTTATCTGTGTTAATCTTCCTTCAAAAGATGATATTGCTGTGTCAAGGATTGCAAAATAGAAGTTCGCTTTGAATTTTTCTTGGGGGCTCTGAATAGGCTCATTTGCTTCATATGTGAACTGCTTCTTCTTTCTCCTAATGTGGCCTGGGTCTGGTTCAAAGTATGATGGTATCTTCAAATCCTCAGCAGGTTCACGTGCATCTACCAGTGTTTTTTCAAATCTTTCAGCACCTCTGCAGTCTTGATTTCTCTGTTGATTAATGACATCATGTATGAAAAATTCCTTCACCTGAAGTTGGTTTTTTTGAAAGACTGCAATGTAAATACATGGAAACCTGTATGTATGTCAGTATATGTGGATGTATATCAGTAGGTAGACCATTCATTCCCACTGCTGAAGCCTGTTAGTTTACTTCAGTAGTTTAATAAAGAGTTAATTCAGTTTTTTGCCATCCTACAAATTTTGCCACTCTAGGAGACCACCTAGTTTGCCTAGTGGTTGAACTGGCCCTGGTTTTTCAGATCCAGTTGGTCCTCTAGGCATTTCTCTTTCACAACTCTCTCCTCAACTGCTTCAGGGGGAAGCTAGAGGAGCCCACAAACCTCCACCCAGTCTGACTAGTTGAATCAATGAGAAGGCATGGTGACAGAAATTCACTGAATAAATTGTAGCCCAAAGGAAGGAATTGAAGTGGTCAGACAGGTAAGTAGATCATATTGAAGAAGGCTCCAGAGATATTTCCAGCAGAAATCCAATCATTGCCTCCTCTCTGAAGAACACGACACCTGGTTTTCTGGACCAATTGATCAGGTCCCTGTCTCCAGAAACCAGAGAAGGGTCGGGACAGTATAGTCATTCACAATTGTGCCAACAGCCCCCCTGGCATATAGTGGTCTCCTTAGGTACAGACAGAACAGACACACCAACTGTATTGGATCTCTGGTGTTTATAGTTGATGTGGGTGCAGGGTTATGTACAGCATATGAGCATCATCAATCCACATCTTTGATGGGGGGGAGGAGTCGTGTCCTGAGACTTTCACAAAACAGCTCACTTAAAAAAAAAAAAAAAAAAAAGCTGTGACACTTGTTGCTAGTCTCCAGAGGAGACGTATGCAGGACTCACGTGTTTACTTTGGCCAAGTTACCAGAACCACACAACCCGTTGGTAGCAGATTTCTTGGTGAAGTATGCATTAATTTTAGATTTGACCAATAAATTATTTTTGTCAGATGTAAAGGAGCTGGGAGAAGTACCACTCATGGGTCTAGAACTGCATGCTGTTGCTAGGGTTTCTACACTAGACTCTTACATATATACCTCAATGTGATATACAAGAACGCCATGTTTGAGGACATCTCACAGCCAATTGTATAGTGAACTATGATGGTTTGTTCCACACACAACTATGATTGTGAGTGTATGGATCCATGATTCTTCATTACAGAAGATCTTCCTTCTTAAAAGCTATATAAAAATCCCAGATCTGAGGAAAAAATATAGCTCTTTGTTGAGTCAAGGGATTACTAGGAAATGTAATTCAAGCTGTAGTTTTTCTGTGAGTGGTAAGAAAGTCTGATGGCTCCTGGCTTCTTGAGGCAACTTTAATAGACACATTCCTGAGTGTGCTGCTACTAAAGCAACAATGTCAAGCATGCTGAAAGCATTTGGCCCAGAATGAGTTTGGTTTTCCACTCTGGACCTTCCTATTGGCTTTTGGGCTATTTTCTTGACCATATAAATTTCCTTTCTTGTTTGATGAGGAGCAATTCATTTGGAATTGGCTCTTCCAAGGATTTCATTGTGCACCTGTAATTTTCCATTGGTAATTTAAAGAGGTGTTACCTGGGTTTTCTAAACCTTCAGCTTTGTTTCAGTATATAGATGACATTGGTTTGGCTATGAAGACCAAGGAGAAGCATGTGATATTGCTGAAAGCACTGTTGCAGATTCTTCTTGCAGGATTTAAAGCACAACCCAAAGAAGTGTCAGCTTCTCTCCGGAAGAGTTGTCTTCCTAGGATTCACGCTGTCCAGATTGGAATGCACTCCAGAACAACAAACAGCGACAGCCCTATACACACTCCCACTCTTCACTTGTGTCAAGGCCCGAAGAGCATTTTGGGGATATACTAGTTATCACCAGGTTTGCAGCCCAAATGATGCCACTTTGGCAGTCTTTCTCTCGGGAATGTAGGAACATTACTTGGGTATGGACTGAGGAACACACACAAGCAGTGGCAGTCCTAAAGAAGGTCTCTGCTCCCGTGTTAATTGTCCCAGACCTACCTAAGCCCTATTATCACTGACATATAGGCAGTAATGACACAGCTATTGGTATAGTAATGTCTATGGGTTTAGATACTTGCCGTCTGTTCAGGAAAAATTTACGCTGTGTGAGAGATATGTGAGATACAAGTTGGGCAATTTAACATTTCACCTTTTAAATTGACTTGAGCTGCACTTATCCAATACCCCTATAAACTTTTTGCTCTTTGATGGGGTAAAGGATAGATAGGTGTCCAGTGTACAATGGCCCATTAGTCCTCTTTTGATGGGAAAGGATATCAAAATAGAACCTATTTAAGTCCCCTCTCCTTTGCTGGCAAGTTTGCTGTATGGGGGGAGAGGCCCATGTGTGTCCTATTAGCAATCCAAATGTTCAATTGAGGCAATATTTGAATCATACCCCAAAGAGATTGAGTTTTCAAAAATCCTTAAATATTTTTATTGATGGCTCTATCTATTATCACCAAGGGAAACCATACTCTGAATTTGGGATACACCTAGTTCCTCCTTAGAGA
Source organism: Pelusios castaneus (assembly GCA_007922175.1). Lineage (NCBI taxonomy): Eukaryota > Metazoa > Chordata > Testudines > Pelomedusidae > Pelusios > Pelusios castaneus. Next base: position 36,631,234 of record ML685766.1, read on the forward strand.
ACAGGTCCTCAGAAGGAAGTCATGCATGTACTCTCAACTCAGTGTTCTGAACTGTATGCTGTTGCTTATGCCCTAGAACCCTGTTTAAGTGGGAAAGATGATGTGCACAATTAGAAAATTATGGAGTTCTAATGTATTCAGGGTCTGCTTGGGTGTATAACTCCTTGACAGAATTTTTACTCTTCTGACTGAGAACTGGTTGTATCTCTGCTAATGGTTCCATGGTAATATAACCTATTTTAGGGTATGTCTACACTAGAAAAAGTTGTCAGCTTAATAAAGCTGACTTTAAATGGCTCCTTTTAAGTCGACTTTATTAAGTCAACTTAACATTGGAAATAGGCATCCACACTGGCATTAAGTTGACTTAATAAAGTCAACTTAAGGGCTACTCCCTGTCCACACTGTCCTTAAATCACCTTAAGAAGTCGATTTAAGACTTAAGTCGACCTAAAGAGGAGTAGTTATTAAGTCGACTTAAGCTATTATTAAGTCGACTGAAGGAATTTCTTAAGTGGACTTAATGAAAGCCCAGTGTGGACATGGAGTAATTTAGGTTGACTTAAGGGTCCTTAAGTCAACCTAAATTGCTAGTGTAGGCATACCCATAGTGTCTTGCATAGTTCAGTTAGTGTCTCGTTTATAAGCAATCCCTTTCCTTAAAAAGGTTAAGGTTTACAATAAAACTGATCTATTTGTCATCCAAAATCAGTAAGAAGGCTGGTTGGCTAAGCAAAGAACAGCAGGAGATTTGTGGGCGTGTAATCAGATCACAGTAAAATGCATTCCTAATCCAGCCCCTGTGGCCTTCTTGAAGAAAAGAAAGAGTCGGGATGTTGTTCCAGACTTAAGGGAATTATAAAAGCAGGATCAGGATTTGAGACAGATCATTTAGCAAATGCACGGGTTAATGTACCCAGGAGCTATAGCAGGGGTCTGGATAGAATAATTCTTTATCTAAGGATTCACTTTACAAATCCTTTGCGGGAAATTTTGAAATAATTGATGTGCACAATTGAGGTACACAAAGGATGTTGTTCTTGTATGGGTGGTCCTTACAGCTCCTGGAGTTTGTCTAGTTGGTTCATGTTGCCCCATGGGAGGACATCAGGGAACTGAAAGACCCTTGAATGACCCTGTTTATGAGAGAAAATATTCATGAAAATTGCCAGTCTTGCTTTATTCATGCCCTGAATAATTGCATATCAGAAAACAAGAATGCTCTTTTTAGGTTACCAAAGTTTGGAGGTCCTTGGAATACATTACAGATTGATTTTGTGAGACCCGAACAACTACTCCAAGGAAACAAATTTTTGTTTGTAATTATTGATCCTTTCTCAAAATGGATGGGAACTTTTCCCATGTGGACCAATACGGCACTAGCCATGGCCAAAGTCCTGGTAGCACATGTGTGTTCTCATGGGGGATTACCAGTGCAGGTAAAATAAGATCAGAAATCTTCCTTCACCAGAGATGTTCTTAACTACTGTATGGCTCTGTTGGGAGCCATACTGAAACTTTACATCCCATATCAATCGCAGTCATCTGGGCGGGTGGCATGAATAAATCCTACCATTAAAATAATGTTGAGGGAATTAGTGAAACTAAATGGGAAAAGCTGGGATATGTTGCTGCCAACAATTATGATGGCTTTGTGAGCCACTTCAATGGTCTTTTCCCATTTAAAGTTATGACAGGAAGAGAAATGAGGCTTCCATGTGGCAAGCAAGTCCAACTCAATTTGACGGAGTGAAAATGAACACTTGCCCACAATTTCGGGGGCTATGTCTACACTTAGAAATTTAGGTCGACTTTATTGAGCCAACTTTATTAAGTCAACTTAGAGAGTCCACACTGGACTCTTAAGTTGACTTAAAGCTGGCCTTACTAAGTCGACTTAGAAAGTCTACACTAGACTCTATAAATAGACTAGTTAGGTCCAGAGGGAGGCAAGGCTCCTTCGGAGCCTTGCCTCCCCAGGCTAGGGGGGGCTTGTCCTGGGGAGAGGTTTCCTTATCAGCTGGAGCGCGGTCCTGGGCAGAAAGGAGCCGCAACACAATCATGGAAGATCCAGCCACTCTACAAAATGCAACAACAGATGGAACTCCTCCTCTTTCTTCTGCGTAATCCTAATCTAATTTACTGCCTCTGGCTTCAGAAACTGAACAACATCTGGAGAAAGCGGAAGAAACACTCTGCAAACAGAACATTGCTCTGGGACTTTAGGCAGATTTTCAAATGTGACCTGAAAAGGGGTATCCTCACAATTGTTTCTCTAGTTTGAAGTAGATGATGATCCTGCTGCTTCAGGATCAGCACACCTGCGTTTTGATGTGATACTTCAACGAAGATACACCAAGCCTAAATGACATTTGCTAACCAAATTTGGAATGGCGGTTTTTTTTTTTCCAGATTGGACTAATGAGAATGTTTTGGCCATGTATCATGTCCAAGATCACGTGTTGGGTAGATCCTGTGTCGATGTAAGATTAGAATTGAATAGATCTGTAAGACTTGTGGTGCAGAGACTAGTAAATATGTTTGTGGAATTTTAAAAATGAAAAACATGTCACACTTCATGCATCAGATGAAGTGGGATTATACCCACAAAAGTTCGTGCAATAAATAAATGTGTTGGTCTTTAGAAGTGCTACAGAACTTCTTGTTTGTTTTGCTGAAATAGACTAACTTGGCTGCCCCTCTGGAACTTGTTACACTTGGAAACCCTCAGGGAAAAATCATTGTTCACTATATTCACTACCATATATCAAAAGCTGGGTGGTACTTACAAAATAACTGGTGAAATGGATTTATAGGCTGGAAAATGGTCTTCAATCTTCTCAATTATTTTAAGGGAGGTGGTTGCAAGACATATGCAATGGAGAAAAGGCTCAAGTTCTAACTAATGGTATTTCCTATGGTAGTTGGGAGAATTGAATGAAGTTGAATGTTCATTCTGATAAAAGTAGAATGATAACCTTTAATCAGCTAGAGCTCAAGGATGAAGGAGAATATGAGGCTTGTATTCAAACCAGGCCTTCAGATTCTGTCAAAATAATATTTGATTTTGGGTAAAGGTCAACTGTCCTTTAGCTAAATATGTACAATAAAGAAAAAGAATCAAAGTATCCACAAATGGACAAAAGTTCAAGTCTCTGGAGTACTGATTAATTAGGTTTGATTTATGCATGTTCCAGTGGTTTTAAATTTTCTAGCTGGAATATGGAAGACTTCTCCTATTGCAAGAATAACAAAGTAGCCTCATTCTTTTTGGTAACTCTTGAGGATAAGAACAATTTATCAGCAATGAGGGAAAATATGGCTCATCTGTGACTTGACCACACCCATAATCACTAGTGTCTTAGAAAATGATGGGAATTAAACACCTTGAGACTAATAGGATCTGTTTTAGACTTGTGTAGGCAAGAATGTCTATTTGGAATCATATGGATGTGGAAAGAATTTTTTTAAATGTTAATTATACATTGCAACAAGAAAGCAACAAAGTAGTTAACCCAATTTTACAGCATATAGATGAGTTGGCTCAGGAAGAAAGATTTACAGGTTTTTACTATTTTTGAAATTGCCACATGGTTTAATGAAACCTAGAGTAACATTAATGAATTAATTGCTGTCCATAATGGTCAGGCAAAAAGATTATTATATGGGAAAAGAAATATATTCTCCATACGTCAAACAAATTGTCTTAAACCAATAGATTCAGATATTATAAAGCTTGGGAACTTGGTCCGTGACTGGGGCTCCTAATTACTATAATAATACAAGTAATTAATATTATTCAGGGTCTGCATACCTTTCAGGGATGGATTACATAATGTGACTACCATCTGTTACATATGGTGACTTCTCCAATCCTCTCTTCTTCCTAGGAGGAATAATTGTGCTGGAGGGAAGCGAGGATTTTGAATTACGAGCTTTCATTTGGGAAAGCAAGGTAGAAAGTGTATGCCTTGCACTTGGAATGAAAAATGGTGAGGTCTGTGGTATAATAGAAGTAGATTTCACAGCCTTGAATTAGTCCTTGAGAAATTTCTGTCGTCTTCACAATCGAGCATCATTCTTGCAGTAGACCGCTTTTCTCACCCCAGAGAAGCAGAGTTGATCACTGTGGTCCTACTCCATCCCAGGATCTGAGTTGATCTTTTAAGTATCCTGGGCCCAAATCATTAAAAGTCTTTTACATGAGGCCTAGGAGCTTGAGTTTGACACAATATTTAACATGGTCCATGTGTAGTGGACAGAGGACAGTCATTTGTGTTGCTGAGGAGAAGCATTGCCTCGTTTTATCAGTTGTAGTTCTCTCAAGACTGTAGCTTTCATGCCTATAGAGAGTATGTTGCTCCATCAGTGAGGCTAGCACAGCCTGGGCCAAGATAGGATACAGTTTCCCAGCTGGGATGACAGAAAATGTTTCAAATGTGATGAATCTACTGTTCTTCCCACCCTGTTCTGATTCTGTTTCCTCAAAAGGATGAAATCTTCATTATAAGTAGAGATCTAGGTTATAAGTAGATGTTGAACATATATATCAGTTCCAAGTATTTAGAACCGAATGCCATAAGGGCAAAGCTGCCCTCAAACTATTACCTGATTGGTCAGAATGTGCATTTTGCTGACACTTTTGCAGCCTGAACATTTACTTCTAGAATTGTCAAGGGCCATACTTCAAGAAGTAGAAAAGATCTGTAAAGAGCATTGTGAAGGAAGCCCTTCTCCAGGCATATGATTGTTCATTGATTGTCCTGGTCTCTCAGTTCATAAGGTGGGGAAAGAGAACACAAGGAATCTTTGATGAGTCACTTTCCCTTATTAGCTGTCTTTGGGTGCGTCTACATTTGTAAATTAAGTTGCCTTAAGCTTGCTTAAGGCGACTTAATTTACTTTGCGTCTACACTACACTTTCCTTAAGTCGACTTAAGCAGCTGCTTAAGTCGACTTAAGGAAAAATTAAATCGACTTTCTTAAACCTCATTTTAAGTCGACTTTGCTGGCTAAGGGGGCTCTAGGGCTTTCCCACTGCCCTCCCTACCAGGGTGGCTGGCACAGCCGCAGCCTAGTGTGCTGCCCCTATGCCCTGCCAGGGTCCCTGTCCCCCTTTGCCCCATTGTACCAAGGTATAATGGGGCAAAGCCTGAGCCCCCTGGCACTTGGCAAGGGGTGCCCCCCACCACCATGGACCTGTCCCAGGTCCACGTAGCCCCTAGAAGTCGACCTAGGCATCCAGTGTGGACGCTCTAGGTCGATTTTGTAGGGTCCCCTCTAAGTCGACTTAAAATTTGAGTGTGGACATGCTAAGTCGACTTAAATTAACAAGTGTAAACAGCCTTTGAGAGCCATAGTTCAGTTACATTCAAGCATTTAAATTTTTTCTATAGATCATTTTTGGTTGGGTTGAAAACTATGTACCATCCCACTATGTTTTCCCCATAGTAAAATGATCCCTTATGGAAAAGTCCTATAAAATAAGAGATGAACTTAATAAAAATGACCAATAAGGATCTAGAAAAATTACTGCAAAATCATATAGCTTTAACAGAATTTGATAATGTTTCTATCTTTAAAAAACAAAGAAACATGCAGAATTCTACAAGAGAGTTAGTTGACATTTTGTATTAAACTCCCTAGGACTTTTGCCATGGGGGATATCTTCAATTCTCCTTTACAAGTATTCACTCTATTGATTGTTGGAGGGGGCGGAGGAAGAGTGGCACTGGCTCATATCCCCAAAGGTATTTAGGCACTACTGCAATCCTCAAAAATCCATCTTAGCTGCCTCCTAACCGTATAGGCACATAAACTCACTTGGCACCTAAGTTTTCACAGTAGAAGTTCCCAGGTCTCTCTATTTCTGCTTCTGAGCATGTGCTCTGTTTCCTCACTCTAGGTGTCAGGATGCCTGTCTAAGCCCCAGTGCAATTCACTCTGCCTAAATCATGTATGGAGTCCCATCCAGTAGGCATACTCAGAGGTCACCTAAAATACAGTGGGCGTGGGAGATTCTCTTTTATCACCTTTCCCCCAGTGACTATGGCACACACCTGAGATATAGGAAACCACTGGTTCAGGTCCCTCTCTGCCAGCTGAGGAGAAGGTATTTGAAATAGGGTTCTCTACCTCTCAGATGACTGCCCTAACACTGAGTTATGGGATATTCTGGTATGGGGATCCTTCAGACTCTCCTACTGAGGTTGCTCCACTTTAATTAAATAACTGAATACTATTAAATATTGGAATATGGGAGAGTGAAACTGATGTTACATTCCAGCGGTTAGGGAGGTGTGGGGCCTTCTGTTCAAATCCCTTCTCCTTCAAGAAGAGTGTGGACTTGAACTGGTGGACACCCACTTCCTCGACGAATGCTCTATTGACTGGGCAAAAGAAGAGAGGGTGCTCTGGCAGCTTTATGTAGAGTTAGGCAATATCTAAGCACACCTACCCCACACACAATTTAGTTAGAGGAGGAACTATCTTCCCCCTGCTTTATAGCATTATTAGCAGAGGTAGTTGCCTATCTCCACAAGAAGAGTGGGGCTGAGGACTCGCACTTCTCATCTGCATCTACCCCAGGCTAGCTTAAGTGGCTCCTTGCCTAGAATGCTGGCTTCGTGGATCACATTCTAAGGTGCCCGTCTTTCCCCATTTGTTGTATGAGAAGTCTAGGGGACTAACTTGGCCTTGTGGGTCTCAGTGCTGTGCCCGGGATTTTTCTAGGCCTTTCCAAGTGAAGTGTTGCAACGCCGACCATCTGGGCCAACAACCTCGCAAAAACAACGGAGAAATAGTAACCAAAAAGGGCCAATTCCACTTCACTTCCCCGGAACTGAATCAGCTCAGCCGCTCTAAGGTGCCAAGAATGTTTGTCTGCTTTGCCTTTCAGATTTTGGACAGCATTGCTTTCTCATAAACGATGAGCTGCCCCTGCTAAAATAAAACCATCATCCTTATTGATTGATTGTCAGCAACAAAAGCCTGTATGCATCAGTCTCCTCATGTTACTGTTAGAACAAGTGCTGGTACTTTGGCACAGAGCACGGTGAGGCCTTAGGAAAGCTTCTTGCATCTTCTGCTCAGATCTATCACAATGGAAATATATACTCCTTCAGGACAGAAGTATTTAATGCATGTGTCACTTAGTGCCATTATAAATGGCCCTGGTAGGTTCACAGTTTTTAATTAAATTGATGTATATGGTATTTGTAGGGATCACCATGCTCTTGGGTGAATAAATGTTTTCATAATTTCACTCTGTCTCTCCTAATCTTTCTGTTGCACTCCACAATAAAGTTTTTCTTTCCTAGACACTGAATTAGGGGGGAGAGGTGCAGTCCAACTTGTTTGTATACTTTCTCTACTGTGTGCTTGAATCCCAAGGATTCTCAGTCTCTCAGTTCACAAAGGAAACCCCACTGTGGAATCCACTTACACAGCAACTTGTGTTCACTGTACTATGTAAGGTCATCTTGTTTGGTCGTAACTTGAGTCGTGATCCTAAGAGAACAAGTAAGTCCTGAATTTGTATCTGAGCCTCAGCTTTGTATCTAACAAAGAGGTCTCCAAAACAACAACTGCAAGCCAAGTACCACAACAACTGTATTTTCGCAGGAACTAAAATAATCGTTCATCTTGACTTTGTGGAGCACTGATAGCATTTTTAAAGAGTTGGTTCTTTTTGGTCATCACTGCTCTCTAATTATCTTTTTCTGAAAGGTTCTGTTCTTTGCATTGCATTCAATTCTGCATTTTGAAAAGTCAATAAGCAAGCTAAGAAAGTTAAAATAGACAAGAAAAGTACTCAACCATATGGAAACTACCCATCACAGAAGAAAACTCTTCCTTGAAGATGGAGCTGGGGTGTAATACTTAAACTCTGGAATACGTAAGTAGTTCAAAGCAACGCTTTTTAAACAGCAGGTCATTTCACCAATACAAGATGTTGAACTACAAATATTCATAACTGTAGTGAGACCTATAATGGATCTAGCAGTGCTCTTTTGTTGCAAGATTTGTATGTCTGTGGGCATAAGAAGCTAGTCAGCAGTGACATTATTGTGTGAAGTATGGAATGCATATGTTGGAATCCATATGTTGCTTTTCTATTTCATAACCCCACAGTATGAATTACACTCATATCAGTCAACTGAGAACCTTTAAGACTAGAGAGAGAAAAACTGCAGGACTATTAACACAATAGCCCCCAGGTGTTGCATAGGATTGTACAGTAGGGCTTTTTGTTTTCCAGTATTTGTGGGACATTGATCTGATTCAGGGCTGAAATGAAGGAGGACAGCAACATGGAGTTAGCAAAGACTATGATTTGTGCCATGTAATGATTGTATGTCAATTTTTTTTTAACAATTTAGTGCAAGAAGTGATTGCTTTTGCCCTCAAGAAACAAGAATAATCCTGAACAGAGATGCCACCTAGTACCAACGCCTCAATTCCTGTCCAACAGTAAAGATGTTCTTTCTAATGCTCTTCCTAATCTGTCTGCTATCATAGCTAACGGAGAAAGCAAATTTAAGTTAATTTCAGAGGCTAACTTGTTAGCTAAAAACCAAAGTTTTTAAAAATAGCATGTGCTGTAGGATTCTGCAGGTCTGGTATTGATAGTACATGATCTCTGGTTCTTTGACACTTTCACCTATTAATGAATAATTCATATTTTCCCTTGACTAATGTCAATCCTATTACCGCATTATACCTTGGTGTATGACATTAAATTATTTTTTCCCTTCTTTGTGTTAACACCTTTCAGGTATTTGTACACAAGTATACAATATCCCTCAGTTCTCACTTAGTCCAACACTTTGAATAATTGTCTTTGCAATTGGATTGATGTATTAATACACAGTGGAAAACATACTTACATTACTGTAATGCAAAGCCTGCATGATTGCATTTACAAAAGGCCAGGAAATATAAAAGATAGCATTTCAATAGGAAACCTGGCTTGTCTTCATTGCATTTCCTGCCTATTTTTATGCTGCACACTATGCCGTACAATTTGCGATGTAAACAATAATGCATAGAGCTACGCACTTTATCCAGAAAACAGAATTAGAAAATGCTTTCTGTGTGGAACGGAGGAGCTGTTTTAGAATTGCTATTTAATTGGGAAATCACCACATCAGTTACATCTTTGTATGGGTTTATTATCTATATGGAGAATTAGCACACAGCAAGACAGGGTGTAACTGCACAGCACACTAGCCTGCTAGCTGGGTGGGGCAGTCCTTTCTATGGTGCACCAAAAAGTCTGTATTCCACTTTGATGTACTGCTGTTTGAAACTGGAGAATGCCATTGGTCAGTCATTCCCAACACATGGCCTGCAGGGTCTTTTGAGTGGCCCATGACTCCCGTCCCACTGGCTGCAGAAGAGAGAGGCTATCTAAGTACCCATGCAGAGTGCGTTGTAAGTGCAGACTCCTTCCTGCAGCCAAGGAAATGGGAGATAGGTGTTCCCCTCCTCTGGGTGTAGCAGAGAGCAAAGTGCTCTGTCTGGGTTCCTAGACCAGTGATTTTCTTTTATAAAATGGCAGTAATGTTGTTTTCCTCCTTTTGTCAACATGTGATGTGGATCAGAGTTGAATGTTAGGCCCTGCCTCCCATACAATCACAGCAGGACCCCAGGCAGTGAAGGGGCCCCCTGACATGGTGACTCAGTTACAAGTGAAATGCAGCCCGTACGCAGTGTGGTAGGTGAGAATAGTGGTAGGGGCCCTAGAATTGAACTTTGCAGGAGGCCACCACGGGGTAAATGCTGCCCGTAGGGTGGAGTCTTTCCTGACTTCAGTTTTGGTCTTAATATTCTAGATTATTTAACCCTCGCAGTTTGCAATGTCTGAAGTTTGCTCGATGCACTTTACCAATAGTGTTTCAAACCCATTTCTGAGCTGTTGACTCCCGGTGTAGTAACAACAGTGTGACTTGTGTGGTGATGTAATTCCAAGGTGGAAAAAGGAAATCTCTCCTTCATGGAGAAGTGGCAATGAGGACAATGAAGTCAATTCAGTTATGACAACTAACACCAGCTGAGGCTCTGCCCCTGTCTGTGAAGGACTGAATTAAAAATTCGATATTAAATATCGATCTTGTATTGCGTTGTTGGAGAATGGGAAAAAGAGAAAACGGGATTGTATTAACACTTGAGATTAAATGACGTGTGTAAAAGAGAAGCTGTCTCTAAGTGATACAACTTTGGACAAGATATTGTAAACTCTAATGACACGGTTTATCTCATGGGCAGTCCTGTCAGAGAAAGAAGGGGCTTGTGGTCATATCAATTTATTTTAGTTCAGTGGTTACGTGAAGAAATAAGATTAATATTTGCAATCAAGCACATTTATGCTATCAAGTTAGCGAAATACTCTTGTTCGGAAAGATGCAATCAATAAAAGGATCTGAAACTGAATAGTATAGTATAACAAAACTCGATCACAGTGTAGAATAACTATAACTGTTTGATCAATTATCCACAGCCACAACTCAGCCAGACATACAATGTCCCACCACTGTTGCTAGAATAAGGAGAACAGAAAGAGAAGATTTATACAGCCATTCCTACCTGCTGAGTAACAATAGTGCTTGAAGTGACTTTGCATTGTATAATGTACTCTTAAAACAAGTTTAAAGAGTAAAAAAAGAATGTGGACGGTCTCGTATAAACTCAGTGACCTTTGAACTGGACATTTCAGCAGTTAGCAGCTCTCTGGTGAAGTAACTGCACCTTGAGCAAGCATAGCATGGAAATTGGCCAAGGGATGCATCAGAGAGGGGTCCACAGAGAGCAAGGTGACTGGAGCAAACCAGTGGGTATACAGTGTATGTCCAAAGATGATACTACCAACAGCTCTGGCCTAACCTGTCTTACACAAGCTGATATGACAAGATACATTGCACGACCCCAGTTTCAAAAAATTAAATGTGATGCCCCGGTCCTTGATTGGCTGGGGAGACAGGCCAAATCACAATTTGAATGGACATTTTGAATCCTTGGAATCAGTATGGGTCATCATCTGATTGGTCTATGTCAGCATCTCCAAGAACAGGAACCAAAGGAGACAACCTAGCAGAAATGGGATCAGATAACCTGTCCCCTTCAGCATGTCGCTTCCCAAAAGCCGAAGACAACTCAGCTGGCCACCTAAGAATCATCTTGCTGACATCTAGTACCTTTCTTGGGTAGGCACTTTTAACCATCTCATTTTATTTTCCAGCAATTTGGGTTGCTGGTAGCACACTGTGAAAAGACTAGTCCTGTCTGTTCTTTGAGCTACCTGTATTTGCAGTGTTAATTCCTGCCATGGGCAGTAACTGAGCCAAAAGTTGGTTAAGCATAGAAAAATCTGGTGATGATAACATGGAGATTTTCTCTTGGGAGGTGGCCCAAATCCGTTAATTGACTACTTCCTGACTCTGGATACCTAGTTAGAAAGGAAGTGTAACTGCTCGTGTGTCTGCTTTCAGGATTGTCACAGAGTTAGTTTGGTGATAGGTTCCAGTCAAGCTGGTTGGAAACTGAAGAGACTCCTGTCGTTAACTATGGTTGTGAAGCACTGTACATGTGTCTACCATAGCTAATTGTTTCATACTGCTTTTCAAATTCTGTCATGCATTTAGATACTGGCCTTGTAAATAAGTATGATTCTATCTGAGAAATACATATCATTCTATTCACAACTGAAACATTCCCTGCATCCCATATATTGACTGGCCACTTGGGCTGAAAAGAGGCAGCAATAGCCTGTAAGTCCATGCCTATGATCTATGCCAATGCACAGCCTTGTGAATGTCCACCAGAGAGAGAGTGATCTTCTTACGCCCACAAACCATCTAAATGTAGTTTGCATCTGCTCGTTTTTGGTTTTCAGGCCTCAAATGAGATCCCGCTAAAAAAGTGTCTTATGTTAAATAATTCAGATGTAGTGACGTTTAGTCATTGCAATCAGTTGAGTTGAACCTCAGTTTTGAAAACATAAAAATAGGTTTTTAGCAGCCTGCCTGACAGAGACAGAGAGATTGTGTGGGCAGGTTGTTCCAGAAGATGACTGTAGAATGATTAAGAGCTATACTTTTATAATAATAGTGCTGGGAAGGTTCCTTCTGAAAGAATGTTAAGTAAGTTTCAGCTCCTTCCTTATGGAGAACTGGAGTCAGTAATATGGTGGGTAAGTTTTAATGCATTATCCTCTAATAACTGATATGCAGCACTTGAAGGATAAATAGAATGTTTTTGCTTCTTCCCCCTCCCCTTACTTATTATCACATTAAGCATCTTCCAATGTGGATTATTGTCATTATCAGCTAATTCCCCAACCACTGCTTTAGCAATCATTTCCTAGCTTCCAGGCATTATGCAAAGAGAGCTGTAGCATACTCAAATTAATTTGAAGAGTGACTTTGAACTAGATAATCTATTTGAATTTTTTTAGTAGTCATTTTATTTTGCTGAAGATCAAGATTTGACCAACCATTTGCATGTGTGTATTTACAGTGTGAAATATATCAGTATATTACAATCTCTTTAAGCTTGTACCTGCTTTCATGCCAGCCCCACCTCCTGTAGTAGCCTATCAGCTCCCACGTGTTCAGTGCCTCTCCTCTGTTCTTTTAAAGCCCTAGGGGGCCCATCTCGTTCCTGAAGCCTTCCAGGTGGGAGAATAATAACATGCCCTTCTATAGCACCATCCTTCCAAGGGTCTTCAAATGATTTAGATTCATTAATGGATTCGTTTCTCAACAACCTGTGAAATAGGGAAGTACTGTTTGCATAGAGAGACTCATTGACCTGCCCAAGGTCACACAGGTAATCTGTGGCAGAGGCACGAATGAAACCCAGATTTCCTGAGACCCAATTTTGTGCTATAACCACAAATATTCCACCCACTCTCTGTTCAGATTTTTTTGGTATTCCCCTTGATTGGGCCTTTCACATCTCAGCTCTTTTGACCAGGACTTATTAATACCACTGTAGTGTTGCTGGATCCAGGATGCTGTGAAAAATGGTTGGAGGGATATTTGCAGAGGAGACAGAACTCGCAGGAGCTAGGCCTACATGATGGAACCCTGTATCTGAGGCTAGAAGAATGACCACAGACCTTCCCATGTTCCCAACAAAATGCAAACTCATTTAATCAGTTTGTCTTGTCTTTCGCTCAGGATGTTCCATATGTAAGCTCATACACCTATAATCCAATCAAGCTATTTCTCCTCCAGGCAAAAGAAGAGGGAAGAAAGAGAGAGATTGTTATCGTTGTTTCTATTTTTGGTGCTCAGATACTCTAGTGCTGGAGGCTGTATAGTACCTAGATGGATTAGATTATTGCCTCTCTGACAGCTTTGACAAATAGAAATACTATTAGCCAAAACAGAAGCTTTTAAATCTAATAGCTGTTCTTACCAATAGCTTGTAATGTTATTTTTAAGTACCTTATAGAAGTTAGAGACAGAAATGGCTCATCTATACCAGCCCCAATGGTACAGGTTATTTCCCTAAAGTATTGTATATTCTTCAGTGCTGTGGGTATTTTAATAAGTAGCCTCCATTTGTGCACACAACTCCCTGTGTGCACTTTCCCAATAGTACTGCCTGCACACAAATATTAATCAGAAAAAGCATGGCCAGATATTTGCCTTTGTGAGTTGCAAGCATAGAAATAGAGGATGAGTTCAGGTCCTTTTGAAAATCTGCGCTTAACAGTTTAATGATGAGCTTCCATCAGTCCCCTTCAATGCTATTGTCTAATGGACCGCATAGATAGAGCCATACAAGTTACAGCTGCAAGGGGCGCATGAGTTCATCCATCCCAGCTTCCTCTTACTGCAGATTATTCCCTACAGTTCACTTGCTAATGCCTTGTCTAGTCAAATTTAAGTTCAAGCACTTCTTGGACTATTACATAGCATTTCGCTGTCAGGAATATTCACCCTATATTTTCTCTTTCTAAATTTAATTCCATTACTCCTAGTTATTCCTTCCTGTACTACACCAAATATTTCCTCTTCTTAGGTCTTTATACTCTTCAAATGTCAAATATATGGTTGTCAGGATCCCTTGCACAAAACTGAGGCTCTTTAGTTCTGAATCTTTCCCCATAAATCAACCCCTCTGATCATTTTGTAGCTCATTTTAGTGGTACCTCCAGTTTGCCAGCTTCTTCCTGCGTAGAAATGCATGTGCAATTCCAGATATGATAGCGCAAGAACCACACAGTGGCCACCACACAATCTTTAAAATGGAGGTGGACAAAATTGGCTCACAGCTAGGCACCAGTGATTTTACTTTTGGTCACCAGAGGGAGCACCTCTATTACATTTCTGCAAGGGAGCTAGATGACAGGCTATTAAAACTGGTTGCCATGGAGACCAGAAACATTGCTCTATTGAGGTCTGCTTTAAAACACCTTTCCAAGTTATTAATGTAACTGTGGTATTCATGTTGTCACAGTCACACTAGCTATTTGCAAAGATAAATTGTGAGGAGTTTAATGGCAGTCACTGTATATTGTATAATATTTTTGTGTATCCAGCCCAGAACTGCATTGCCATCTCAGTCTACTGTGTTTTGCTTATTGTTTTTCTGTTAGTTGCTTTAATTTCCACCCTTAATGGGGCCTTGCATAAGTTCATCAACTCCTTCATGGAAAGATTTTGCATAGGCTCACATTTCACCTAACGGTTTCCAATTTTGTTTCCTCCTTTCTAGACCATGTCTTTGAATCTAACATGCATTCAAGTGGCTTCTCGATAGCTTAATTCCATTTGCAGTATCCTCTTAAAAACTTTATTCCTATTTCTCTGGGTCTTTTCCATTGATCTCCTTCTCTGTTAGTCATTCTACCCTTTGTGCACATACGTTCTTTCCTTGCAGATAATATTATTATGCACGTGTTAACAGTGCAGGAAGTAGCTTAATCTTACAGTGTCCTCATTCACAAGTATCTAATTTTATCCTTCTCTATTTATCTAACTAATCTATCAGATCCAAACTTCCCCAACATTTGGGTGTGGGTTTTATTTCAGGCCTCTGTAAAAATAAATATTGAAATGTCACTTAATCTTACTTTGTTCGTTGTATGAAAACTTTATACCCTGTAACTGAACTGTTTAAAAACATTTTAAAAGGAAAAATGCCTACCGGCAAACAGAATCACTGATCTGAGCATGAAAGTGTTTCATGTAAGTCAAGTAGTCTTTTTCCCCTTTAAATCTCATTGAAAGCAAGCTTGTCTTCCCAAAATGATATTTCAGGGTTTTCACTCAATGATATTAACCTTCTATTGGTAGCAAGGGTATAAACTAGTAATTTTAAAAGTCCAGTCAATTGCTCTCCTGCCCACATTATATGCCTAATTTCCCAAAGTACATATGCCATTATACACTATACGATCATTAACACAGCAGGTGCAGTTAGAGAGAGCCCACAGAGCGCTAATAAAAGGTATAATAAAGAACAAAATACAATTTCCAATGACTACAAAGAAGCTGTTCCAGGGAATTTAAAACTGTACGCTGTCATATTGTACATTACGTTGCATATACATGCCTGCACTAATAAGTGGGGCAATCCAGTGTCACACTTTTGGTGCTTAAATATTTGCATAAGTAGACAGCTGAATTTCATAAACACCTAAGAAAAGCAAAAAACAACGAGAGTCCTGTGGCACCTTATAGACTAACAGATTTTCTTCGGCATAAGCTTCCGTGGGCTATAACCCACTTGGTCAGATGCATGAAATGGAAATCACAGTGGAGAGGTGTATATACACATGCCAGGATGGAGGAGAGCAACTGTTAGCAAAGTCAGTTCAGGGAGCAGATGGGGCCTATTCACACCTGTTGATAAATGTGTGAACAGAACAATCACTTTTTGTAGTGTGCTAACCATTCCAAGTCCCTATTCAGACACAGTCTGATTGTGTCAAGCTTGCAAATCAGCTCCAGCTCTGCAGTTTCACGCTGAAGTCTGTTTTTGTAGTTTCTTTGTTGAAGTATGGCAACTTGCAGGTCAGCTACTGAGTGTCCATGGAGGTTGAAGTGTTCTCCTACAGGTTTATGGATGTTGCCATTTTTTGTCAGATTTGTGTCTGTTTATCCTTTTGCGTAAGGACAGTCCGGTTTGGCCGATGTACATGGCAGAGGGACATTGCTGGCACATGATAGCATAAACCACATTAGTGGATGTGCAGGTGAATGAGCCCCTGATGGTGGCTGATGTGGTTGAGACCTGTGATGGTATCACTGGAGTCGATGTGCGAGCAGAGTTGGCACCGGGGTTTGTTGTAAGGATACATTCCTGGATTAGTGTTCTTGTTGTATGATCGTCGGTTGTTGGTGAGTATTTGCTTCAGGTTGGGGGGCTGTCGGTGAGTAAGGATAGGCCGTCCTCCGAGGGCTTGAGAGAGTGTTGGATCATCTTCTCTGGCAATTTCTACCTCAGAAAAGATTTCTCTGGATCAGGAAGCTGGACAAGCTTTACCCAGAGCAAATAACTGTTTATCCTCTGTTGGGTAAATGCTAATAAGGTTGTTAATGGCAGGAGTTAAATAAGCATTTTCTGACTTCAATAATACTTTTGCACTGAGCCATGGTACCTCTGTTAGTATCCTCATTTTCTGACTCAGTCCCTGTCCACCGCTCTCATTTTCTGTTTTTAATAGACATAAAGCTGCTATTCTATATAAGGATGCAGTCATTTTTAAAAAATTGTTTAATTATGGTCTCTCATTCAAACTTAATATTGTTTTAAATTAAAGCTCTTGCACTTGCCACACTTACAAATCCTATTATCTGTTGGACAGTTTGACTTCTGGAATAGTCATTTCTGATGTTTAAACAGAAAACAGATACCAGAATATAGTGTCCACTTTGGGATTTCTTTTAACTATAACAATGACAGAACAGAAAACCCAAGTGTTTGTTATTAAACAGAAAATATGGACAGTGTTCACCAACCATTGCATGATTTTGTTTCTGCATTCATTTTTTCCTCATATGTCTTGAGAAGCTGAGAGTGCAGGGAGATACAAGTCTTCTAGAGCAATCTTGTAGATCAGTTGCTGTTGGTAATGGAAGTCCAAGGTCCACCCACTTCACAGATCTGCTGACTAATCATACGTTTATGGGTATGAAAGGAAAATTTGACAGAGTAGTCATGACCAGGATTATACAAAATTCTACTTGAATAAAGGAATGAGAACAAGGCTCTCTGAGTGGAAATTGTCTAATAGGATGTAAGTCAGTTCTTTCCTGAAAAACTGATGTATAAAGTTGTATATGGACACAACTCAGGCATGTTGTGTTGACTTGTATTTTGCGTTTGGTATGTGATATAGCCAAAACCCTTTTTCTCTTTCACTTTTTCTTGTAATATTCACTTACTACAGTACCGATAGAATCTAGAGATGGAAAGAAAGAATCAGACTCCCTTCTAGCCCACCTATCTGCCAGTGCAATGCTGTTTTCTCTTGTACATTTATTAGTGTTTTGTCTGGTTACTTTTAATTGAGTACAGTGATGTTTCTTCTACCATATCTCTCAGAAGATGATTCCACAGGTTAACAGAAACTGCTGTTTCTCCTGACACTCACCCTTAATTTTTCCTTTCTTAATTTCATCCATTCCCTCTTAGTTGCACTTCTTTTGAATTTGCTAAATAATTCCTCTCTCTCTCTCTCTCCAGTGCTTACATCTTTCGAATAGTTGAAAAGCATTCCTTTGTTCTCTTGGCCTTACCTGTCACTTAGACTAGCTATACATGTTTAAATCTTTTAATCTTTCCTTGTAAATCAATCCTTCTATCCTCCTTCCTACTTTTACTGCTGTTCTCTGGACTCCATCTAGTGTATCAACATCTTTCAGGTAACATGACCCTAAGAAAAAAAGTGTTCCAGGGTGATTGCACAATGGCCACATACAGAGGGACTTTTATATATTTCATGATAGGATGCCTGGGCCATTTTCCCTGCCACATTACATTGCACATGTACTGCAAACTAACTTATTGTCCACTCTTGACTCCAAAGTCTCGTACAGCATTACTCCTTTCTAGGTTTACCCTATGGTGTAGAAAGGTTTCAATTGTTTTTGTTTACCCACCACCACCATTTGAATTAGAGCAACTGTGTTATTTCCAAACTGAATCTTATTTTCTTTCTTACTTCCTAAATTTCTTCTCTCTCCAGATCCCTTTCTATTATTTCTCAGTAGTCATTAGTGTTTGCAATTCTTCCCAGTTCAGTACATATAGGAATGTGCTCTTTCCCCCACTGCTAGTGAATTAATGAAAGCACTACATAATGCAGAAGTTACCAGTAGTTTCTGTAGCACCGCCCTCGACACTCTAATTGATCCTTTGCTCTTTAGAGTAACCATTTGGTTACACTTCCCTTTCTGTACAAACAATGTGCCATGTTCATAACCATTAGCAATTCATGCTGAGAGTAAGATTTTGTTAAACACTAAAAAATGCTCTACTCTTATTCAATTTACAGTGAATCACATCAGTTGTTTTCCCTGTGTAACCTTTGGGTGGGCCAGAATTTACCTCAATTGCCTTTTTCCAATGCCTAACAGAAATAAACCCCAACTCCTATAAAGATGCAGTTGGAGACCCAGGACTCAGTCTTCAAAAGGACTCACAGCAAAGACTGCTCAGAGTTACCCTCCCATGTTAAAATACTACTTAAGAACAAGCATAACAATGAACTTTATTAACTACTAACTTAATAGATCTTATCATAAGAAAACAAAATGAATTTAAACAAAACAGTCCCCACAGAAACATTGGGTGCAACTACATTTGTAAATTGTCGACTTAAGCTTGCTTAAGTCGACTTAATTTACTCTGTGTCTACACTACACTTTCCCTAAGTCGCCTTAAGCAGCTGCTTAAGTCAACTTAAGGAAAAATTAAGTTGACTTTATTAAACCCCATTTTAAGACGACTTTCTGCTTAAATGGACTTTCTAAAGTCGACTTAAGCTAGTGTAGACATGGAGTACCCTTAAGTCAACTCTAAGTCGACTTAGGGGCCTCCAGGGCTTCCCCACTGCCCTCTCTGCCAGGGTAGCTGGCACAGGGAGAGCCTGGCATGCCCCCCCAAAGGGCAGGGCAGAGCCCTGCCCACCCTTCCCCTATGCCCTGCTAGAGTCCCTGTCCCCCTTTGCCCCATTGTACCTAGGTACAATGGGGCAAAGGCTGAGCCCTCTGGCACTTGGCAAGGGGTGCCCCCCCCTGCCACCATGGACCTGTCCCGGGTCCACCTAGCCCCTACAAGTTGACCTAGGCATCCAGTTTGGGCGCTCTAGGTCAACTTTGTAGGGTCCCCTCAAAGTCGACTTAAAATTTAAGTGTGGACATGCTAAATCGACTTAACAAAGTCGACTTAGCTAAGTCGACCTAAATTAACAAGTGTAGACATAGCCATTGTGAGAAAGATACCCAGAGTTCCAAAGATTAGGTGGAGTTCACCCAAATCTCAGGGCAAGTCTATACTGATGATGGCAAAGTCGCCGCTGTCAGCGCGATCTTCAGGTTTCGATTGAGGTGTCTGTGTAGACACGCTCAATCAATAACTGAACCGGAGCTGTAACACCAGCTCCGTAACTGCACTTACACTGCGCCGACCAGACACCATTTCCGGTTGGCTTAGTGTAGTGTGTAGCAAGGATTTAAGAAGTCAGTGGGAGATACACAAGGTATGTAAAATACCTTGCATATCTCCCATCGACTGCTGCCAAAAACGGCAGTAAGTGTAGACTAGGGCTCAGTTACAGTCTCTGTTCAAGTCCAAAGGCTTGAGTTGAAAGAAGCAGCTCCTTCTTCTTCCTTGGTTGCAGGAATCTTTAGCAGAAATCCATGCAGGCTTTTCTTTCTCTTCTGGAACCAGCACCGTCCAGTCAGCTCAGTGGTTAACCAGCTCTCAGTCACATATACAAGTGCACAAATTCTGTTACAAAATGCTCCAGAGTGGGGAGAAAACATCTTGCTGTCCACTCCTGGCTCAGCTTCTCCCAGGCACACAGTGAGCACATGGGCTTGTCTCATGCAACTCTTGTGGCTGCCTCATGGTGTCTGGCCACACCACCAACAGAAAACCTTGTGGAGCATGCTCGCATCTACCACACCCAATTTCCCAAAATTTCTGACTCTGGGCAGCTAAATCTGCCCAGTAACACTAACCCAGTCTCAAGAGATTCCCTTAAACAGACACTCTCACTTAGGCACATGGGTTATACCTGCAGCCTCTAATTTTGTAATTTTACTGTATATTTCTGTTGTTTATTGATCTAGCAAAAAAAGTTTGTGATATAACATATGGGGGTTTGGGAGGTTATATTTGTTTTGTGGTTTTGTTACAATTAAATTCCCTCTTTCAAAAAGGATAACATTCACTTGCAGAGAAAAAACACTGCTTTGTTTCTATTACAAAACCATTCGAGATGGCTAGAAATACAGGATTTACAGCTGACATTACACTTGACACTGTCCTTGCTTTGATTTCATTGAAGCCTGTGAGAAACTTCCCTTGATTTCAATGAGAGAAGAGTTAGTCAATGCTGAGTGCTTTTGGAAATCCCACGCTGTGGGTGAAGTCCTGTCTGGGGCAGTTATATCAAAGGAAATTTAGCCACTGAGTTCAGTGGGCCAAGATTTCATCCTTGGAGTCTGTCTTCCAGGGGCCCCCTCTCAAGCTCCAGCATAGGAGGTGTATCAGAGATGCATTGGGGATAAGGGGGGATAGGCAGGGCAGAATTGGGGATAAGGGGGGATAGGCAGGGCAGAATTGCAGCACACAGCACTAACACTGTAGCCCATAGGCAGGCTGGGATAACTGCCATAATCTAGATGGACCCCCATAGCTTTCTAAATAATGCTGGGTGCCATGAAACAGCCCAGGACTGGGAGGGGAGGAAAGGTATCTTAAACCCAGCATGCCCCCCATTCCTTCTGATTTTAAGTTCTATATTATTCCTCTTTTCTTCTCCCAAAATTTCCCTAGTAAGAACAAATTATATCCCTTTTACTGATGTTTCTGGTCTTAGATCTGGGAAGAACAAAATCTTACAATGCAGTTGGAATCCAACATACAACAACTGCAAGAAAGGATCCTTTGTCCCATTTATTTCAGGCAGCACAGTTATCCTATTTCCTATTTAACATTTTATTTCCTGTCCTGAGGGACAAATGGAGACTTAGCTCATGCCAGTTCCTTCTCTCACACTTTAGTGGCACTTTCTGCTCCTGATATTCTTACTCAAATTTTCTGAAATGCTCTCCAAGTTTGTCATCTGTGAGTCATGGGCTATGTCTAAGCTGGAGGTGGGAGGTTTGGTTCCCAGCTCAGGTAGATATCCCTATGCTTGCTGACATTGTACTGGTGCATTAAAAATAGAAGTGTAAGTCCTGACCAATAACTCAGGAAGAATCCTGTTTGAGACTCTAGGTTCTTAGCAAGCTGGTTTGGTCTGAGCTAGTGCAGATGTGCCTACCTGAGCTGGGAACTGCTCTTTTCAGCTCCAATCCAGACATATCCCAAGATGTTAAACTGAACAGAGGTGCAGTTTCTCCTTCATTATTTGTTCCATTCTTTTATTAGGGATAAAAGTTAGGCATTTGGGAGTAGAATATTTCTGTCTTTGTAAACCCAATGCTGTATTTGTTTTTCTCTGATCATCTGGCACTCCAGGATTAAATAAAAGAGGAGTGGGTAGGAGGGGCACCAGCAATAGAGTAAGTTTGCTTGCTAATTCTCTTAGGGTCCTGTTCATTAATGGAAGTCTTTCTGTTGACTTCAGTGCAAGTTAAATCTTAGTCCCCTAGCATGCATAGCATTCATACTGATTGACTTTGTAAGTGTTCAAGTTCTTCAAGTATTTACAAATCAGCTTTATAGAAACATGTCTTTTGATAGGGTTTTTTCCCTTCTGATTTGTCCAAGTTTATTTTCTTTATTTTTCTTGCTGACAGTAGATTTTCTAAGCTAGAATTCAATATCTCAGACATTTTCCATTCATCATTAATTTCAGCCCCTCTCTTATCTATTAATGATATAGTAAAAATTATTCCTGCAAACAGCAATAAAAAGATGTTTTGAACTATCTAAGAGCTTGATGTTGATTAATCTCCACTCCCACAAATGGTCAGATTGGCTGAGTAAGGATTTGTAGGCCTCAAAAGAGCTGAACTTTTTCAAAACACAGTGGATCTGCTACTGTAAAAATCAAACCCCAGTGCAAAAATATACTGTGGCAAAAAAAGACTGAAATTAGTCTACAGTAAATGGCGATAAAATAACTAAAATATTCCACTGGCAGTAAAAAGCCATTATGGTAAATGTATGTATTTTAGACCTTAATTTCATTTAATTGTGTAGACTAGTCTGACAAAGAAAGTGTTTTCTCTTGAGTCAGCTAATATTTTCTGCTCAAGAGAGCATCAAAGAATAGAGCATCGTTTTGCTAGTTAAATTGAACTTTGTGCTTCCTCTTCCTCCTAATAATGAGTAGCTACGTCATGTAACACCTGACAAAATTATGAGCTGATGAGCCATTATTCCTCTAAGGAAAAGATTTCACTGTATCGAGGAACTTCTTTAATCTCCGCTAATGATGACGAGACACAGTAGTTCAATGAACTTTGCAGTTCAGTGACCATGAACCTGTTCTGAAGGCCAATGAAATCAATTGGACGATGCCCATTGACTTTAGGCTTTCAGGCTCTGTAAAATTAAGAAAAATCAAGAATACTCCATCAAACAAATGCACAGTATTTATTATCATCATGATTAATTATGTATTTATTTTCCATAGTGCTCTAGGCACTGTAGAAACAAAAAAGTATGCAGGATCCCTGCCCTAAAGCTTTTGTACTTTAAATATTTAAAAATGGATAAATATTTTCTAATATAATAACCTTTACCACTCTCTCTACAGTGCAATTGTAAGCAATAAAATAGGTCAAAATTAAAAATTTCTACCTGAGAAGAGTTCCCATGTTTATTCTTACATTTTTCTGCTTCCGCCACCACAAATGTGGAAAGGGAATCTAAATTCCACGTGAGAAAGAAACAGGAAGTCTAGTGCTGTAGCAGGGACCATGTAAGAAGCACAGGAGAGTCATCCCAACACATTGTTGCACGCTACTTTGTACACATACATTGATCAACTGCACACTCTGTTAGTCGAAGCAGTATGTCCTGTAGTGTTGGGATGCAGTTAGTGCTGTTGTCTGGGCTCTGCCCACTGTATGGTTAAATGGAAGGGTTGAGTCTAGGGCGCTCAATTCATCCAGGGCATCATTTGAGCATTAAAACTGCTTGGAAAGAAAATGACGCCGAGCAGTGCTTTTTGGCGGGGAGGTGGAGGGAAGGTGCTTGTACTCAGCCTGATCCGGCCCCGACCCTGGCCCCAGCTGGGAACCCAGGGCCACCAGATCCAGCCCTGCCCAGGCACCTTGGGCCACAGGAGCCAGGGCTGCATCATAGTGGATAAAAAAGGCGCCGGTACTCCACACCAGTGTGTGCCATCACAAAAAACACGCTGACACTGTGCATTAAAGAGACCAAAGAGAGTGCATTACTAACAGATCTGCTTAAATCTAACCAGATGGGGTGTGGGATCAGTGTCGACGCTTTCAAGAGCTGGGATCTCCAGACAGAGTCTGAGCGAGGCGCTGTGAAACTCATCATTATGTACAACCACTGGATCCAGATACAAGATATAAGTAGCAACCACTGAGAGATCACTGAACAGCATCCCCATGAGCAGGTAAGCCTCTCTACTAGCTCAGTCTGCCAGAGCAGAGTGGATTTGAGTAAAACATCGCACCCATATGTCTCAAACTCCCATCAGATTCTCCTAAATCAAGTGCTTACATGAGAAATGCAATCATTCACCAGCCTTCACACACTTATTTTTCACATGCCCTCTTTCTTAAAACAGTCTAACATTTAAACCACAAAAAAGGAAAGTAGAAATGAAGTCATTAGAAGTAAATTAGTAACCTTAATCCAGGACCTCTGATGTTCTGATAGGCTGCTTGTATTTGCAGCTGAGAGTGCATCTTTCCTTCTCTCTTCACTCACCTGCTGTCTTTCTTATGTGGCACTACATGAGCCGCCTCCATCTATTCTCTGGTTCAAATTTAAAGCGGTTACATTCGGCTAATGCCTAACATTCATCTGAAGGCATTTTATGCCAGAGTCTGTCTGCCAGGTTCTATAGCCTCCAATTCAGAAGATCATGCGAGTTTTTTTTTATCATGTGCTTTAAGTATAAACATGCCTTAGCTGCTTTGCTGAACTGGGACCGGAGACAAGAACGCATGATTTTCCTCACTAATGTGGTGAATTTGTAATGCATGAAACATGTATCTCCTCAGCACATACAACACTTTTATATGTTGCTGATTTCTCCACTGTACAGCTGCTCTGAGACATTCCACTAACTTCTGTCTCCCAAGAGCCTTGTTAATAGCATAATCCGGCTTCAAACCCTTTTAAAATTAATAGCCAATTTGTTAGATCAATTTCACTGGCAGATTGGTGAGTACAGAAATTAAAATCGAATCACATTATCCAAGATGGTTTCCTAAACAACTTAGCAATTGATTTTCAACCTGTTTCTGACTTTTCCCATTTTAGAGTACATCCTTAGCTCGCAAAAGAGTTTTAAAATAGAATATTGACCTAATTATTTAACATAGGTCCTTAGAGAGCAATCTTTGCTGTTTTAGTGACTTGTGTTTTTTCATTTCCTTGAATCAATGTTCTGGCTTTGTGCCTATGTCAATAGGCCTTGTCTACACTGAGTGTGGCAATCATGTTGTTATTGCCATCATTCCTCAAGAGAACTCTGCTTAAACACAATTTTGGCTAGAAAGGTGTTAACACATTTTCCCTTGATATTGCAGACAGAGTGACACTGTTTCGGGACCTTTCAGAATATGATTTAACATCAATATTGCAAACTTACAATACATTATATGGAATAGGCCATGTCAGGTACCATTAGAAAGGTTATAATTTGCTCAGTAGGTTGATGTTGTGTATGTCTGTGTCATATTTGTATTGTAAGTTATGGATATGTCTGATATATATGTATTTCAACTTGTGCTGGGTGACGCCCCCGGCGGAATGGCAGCAGCAATAAACCTGCTTAATGGCCCTTTATGGGAACTCATAGGTACAATCAGCCCAGGGGGAGAAAGAGAGGCTACATCTTTGAGTCCCCAGGACTTGTCTGGACTCTATCATATTCCTGTGAAGTTCCACAGGCAGCATGGCAAAGGGACATAAAGGGCAGCTGTCCCACATCCATATAGTCTTTGGTCTTCATCCCTGCTTCCTACCTCTGGATCAACTCATCTGTAACTGAAGCTGTGCAACAAAGGACTGAGACCCATCCAGGTGCTGGCTGTATAGCAGGGGGGCTGTACAAGCCTGCAAACTCCACAATTCTCCCACAAACATGATATATATGGACTTCCAAATCACTTGTATGTATCTGATTGCTTTCATCATTTAACATTTCTTTTATTTGTTTCTTTCCTTTTATAATTAATCTTTAGTTTTAGCTACTAAACGATTGACTGGCAGCATGGTATTTTGGTCTGGTAATATGGCTGACCCTTTGGGGATCAGGCAAATCTTTATAGTAAAGTGCATGGAGTTTTAGACCTGGAGGCTGATGGGGAGCCAGAGACTGAAACGCAGTGACAGGGGCTGTGTATTTTTTCTTTTAGCATCTTGAAAACCAGTGTGGAGAATCAGAAGCACTGTTAGTGTCTGGTTGGTGAATTTAGTGCAATCACCTACCAGTTCTGAGAGAATCTGCTCTCCTTTTGCAGCTTGCCCTACCCTGGCATTTTCTACCTTAGGCACAGGCAGTTAAGTCAAGTCCAAAGCAGACTGGGAAGAGTTACAAAGGCATCTCATATATTTGGATAACTGGGCAACAAAATGGCAGATTAAATTCAATGTTGATAAATCCAATGTAAGACACGTTGGAGATGGGATCTAAATTAGCTGTTATCACTCAAGAAAGAGTTCTTGGAGTCATCACGGAGAGCTCTTGAAAATATCCACTCAGTATGCAGAGGCAGTCAGAAAAGTTAACAATGTTAGAAGCCATTAGGAAATAGATGAGAAATTATCATAACATCACTATAGAAATCCCTAATACACCCGCAACTTAAAAACTGTACACGGTTCTGCTCACCCCATCTCAAAAAAAGATGTATTAAAACTGGAACAAAGAACAGAGAGGGGAACAGAAAAAATAGGGGTATGGAACAGCTTCTATATGAGGTAAAAAAAAGATAGGACTGTTTACCTTAGAAAAGAGAAGACTAAGGAGCTTTATGATAGCAGTCTATAAAATCATGGTGTGGAATTAGGATGTGTTTTCTACCCCTTCATACATCAGACGAACTGAGGGTTACCCAGTGAAATTAATAGGCAGCAGATTTAAAACAACCATAGAGAAATACTTCATACAATGCACAGTCAATCTGTGGAACTCATTGTCAAGGGATGTTGTGAAGGCCAAAAGTATGATCAGGTGCAAAAAAGAATTAGATGAATTCATTGTCCATCAGTGGCTATTGGTCAAGGTGGTCAGAGACACAACACCATTCTCTGAGTTTCCCTAAACTGCTGACTGCCAAAAGTGGCAACCGGATGATGGGGAATGGATCACTGGATAATTGCCCTGTTCTGTTCATTCCCTAGGAAGCAGCTGGTGCTGGCTATTCTTGGAAGACAGGTTATTGGGCTAGATGGACCATTGATCTTCCCCAATATGGCCTTTCTTTTATTCTTATGTTCTTGAAAGTACCACAGTCTAATTATGCATGGTGTGAAAAAAAAATTCATTTCATCAGTTGTGAATTTGAGACTTTACAGTTTCATTGACTGTCCCCTTGCTTTTTATGTTACGAAACAGGGAGAAGAGATGCGCCAGGTTTAGCTTCTCTCTATCTAGACCATTATTATCAGGTACTAAACATTTAACCTGATACTTGCCTTGTAAAATGTTTGTTTTGTTTTACAGTTTTGGAGAGCATTATCCCCTGTCAGGATGCAGTAAACACTGTTGTGAAAATAACCCCTCAATGTTTAGTCGTAAATGATTTCTAGGACACGCAAGGAATATGGTTGAGGCACTTAACTAATAAAGGGAATAAATGATTGAAAGGTTTAGTAATGCAAGATGGCGGCTTTCACCTCTAGGGCACTATGTGGTCTGAATCCAGATGCTAGCAGACAGGCGTCCAAATAACAAAAACCATCACAACTATTGGCACTAATTGCCATCCTTGTTGACAGTCTGAACAGAAATGCCATTGTGACAAGAAGTTGTGAGAAGATAGGAGGCGACAACTGAGGTTTTAGTGAGTCAAGAGGGCAGGTATGTTATTCATAGGGAAGATAATGTTGGTGTTTTCAGTGGTGGAGAATGAGAATGAGAGAAGTGAATTAAATGCCAGACTTTTGGTGGGCTAAGGGAG
Source organism: Pelusios castaneus (assembly GCA_007922175.1). NCBI lineage: Eukaryota > Metazoa > Chordata > Testudines > Pelomedusidae > Pelusios > Pelusios castaneus. Next base: position 36,658,767 of record ML685766.1, read on the forward strand.
AATGAGGCTTTTAGACTCAGAATTTTTCATATCATATCATATATACCATACCATACCATACAGGTTTTTATATCTTAAAATCATGAGCTCATCATAATCATTAGGTAACATTGCCATTCTTCTGTAGAAAACTGAGTAGTCATGGATTCTTCTTCTAGCAGGAAAATACACTGACAGACAGACAGAAAAACATACGCTCTAAGACACTGTTTCTAAACAACTGGCCTACGGACTGGTGCTGGTCTCTGATATCTCCTTGACACAATTTAGGAAGGTAACAACCTGGTTCCCAGTATCAAAAAGGTTGAGGAACACTGATCTAGGAATAGTAGTAGTAGTAATTAATAAACTAGGATAAAATGTCATGTTTTAGAATTGAAAGACCAATACCTCGCTTTTTATTTGATGATTAATTTTCATGAGTTTTATGAGTTGATCACAGGATGACTATGAGCCGCCAATGCTATATGGCCATGAAAAAAGCTAATGCGGTTCTAGGATGTATCAGAAGAGGTATATCAAGTAGAGATAAGGAGGTGTTAGTACCATTATAAAAGGCACTGGTGAGACCCCATCCGGAATATTGCGTGCAGTTCTGGTTCCCCATGTTTAAAAAACATGAATTCAAACTGGAACATGTGCAGAGAAGGGCTACGAGGATGATCCACGGAATGGAAAACCTGCCTTATGAGAAGAGAATTAAGGAGCTTGGCTTGTTTAGCCTAATCAAAAGAAGAGTGGGGGGGGGGGGATATGACTGCTCTCTATAAAATACAAGAGAGGGATAAATAGCAGGGAGGGAGAGGAATTATTTGAGAACAGCACCAATGTGGACACCAGAATAACTGGTTACAAACTGTCCATCAGGAAATTTAGGCTTGAAATTAAATGCAGGTTTCTAACCATCAGGGGAATAAAGTTCTGGAATAGCCTTCCAAGGGGAGCTGTGGGGGCAAAAAACATAAATGCCTCCAAAACTGAGCTTGATAAATTTACGGAGGGGATGGTATGACGGGAAGACCCAGTTTGGTAATTGACTGACCTTTGACTACTGGTGGTGGATATGCCAGTGACCTAAGAGGGGAATGTACATGGGGTGGGTTCTGAGTTATTACAGAGAATTCTTTCTTGGGTGACTGGCTGGTGAGACTTGCCCACAGGCTCAGGGTTTAATTGACCGCCATATTTGGGACTGAGAAGGAATTTTCCCCCAGGGCAGATTGGCTACGGCTCTGGGGGTTTTTCACTTTCCTCTGTAGCATTGGGAATGGCTCACTTGCTGGTGGATTCTCTGTATTTTAAAGTCATGATATGAGGACTTTAATAACTCAATCATGGAGAAGCGTATTGCAGGAGTGGGTGGGTGAGGCTTTGTGGCCTGCATTGTGCAGGAGGTCAGACTAGGTGATCATGCTGGTGCCTTCTGACCTGAGAGTCTATGAGTCTGAACAGATGGAAGGTCTATAAAATCTTGGACTGTCACTGAAAAATAAATAAGTATTTTAAAGATAAAATGGAAAATAAGTCTTTGAAATGGAACTTAAATCACTGATGAATTCATAATGCTTCACAAACGCCAAATATATGAGTAGATAGAAAGCTAACATCAGAACATAAAAATGACTACACTGGGTCAGCCTAATGGTCCATCTAGCTCCATATCTTGTCTTCTGACAGTGGCTGGTGTTAAAAGCTTAGGAGAACAGGGCAATTATTGAGTGTTGTCCAGTCTCAGCTTCTAACAGAGTTTTAGGGACATCAACAGCATGGGGTTGCATTCCCTGACTGTGCATTGAGTAAGGAAGTACTTCCTTTTGTTGGTTTTAAACTTGCTTTGTTTTAAACCTAGTAATTTCATTAGGTGCCCCCTCGTTCGTGTGTTATGTGAAGGGGTAAATAACACTTCCTTATTCATTTCTGTGACTGTATTTTCCCAGACTTGCTTCAGTCCTTCTGCTGCCTTGGTCCCAGGCTGGCTTCTACCCTGTTTTAGTCTTCTCCAGCCTTGCTCACAGTTTCATTCTTGACTCCAGCTCTGACCTTTGGCTCTGACCCCTGGTTCCTGATTCCAGTTCCTATCAGACCACCTATGTCCCAGTCTGTGAGTTTTAGTACCAAAACAAAACCACACAAAAAAAAAAAGAGGTGAAGGCGGGGGAGTAGAAATGGGTTGATAACTGGAAAGGATTCCAATAAGACAAGCGTCCCGTCCCCCCCCAGACATCAGGTGTCCTATAGCACCTACCTATTTCCCAGCAAAGACATCTATTTACTTCAACAGACCTCTTTGCCTTCTCTTCAGAGACCGATAGGAGTGATTGCTTCAGCTATAAGTTACCACATATTTTTTTCTAAACAAGCCTTCTTTATTCTTACAGTAAAAAAAATTGCGGAAAAAAATATTCAAAACAATAATAGAACCCACACGCATGCTAATAAGTTTACTAGAGTTCATCCCAACTCTACCATAAGCTCTATCAAGAGCAGTCTTTCAGTATCCTGCCGCAAGGGCTCTCTTGTGTTTAAAGAAAAACAAACAAGGAGTCTGGTGGCACTTATAAAAAATAACAAATGCATTCAACATTTGTTAGTCTTTAAAAGTGCCACCACATTCCTTGTTTGTTTTGCTGAACTAGACTAACATGGCTACCCCTTTGGAACTTGTCACCTTGGCTATGTCTACACCTGAAAAGTTAAGTCGACTTTAAGTCTACTTAATAAGGTTGACTTTAAGTTGACTTAAAGTTGACCTTATTAAGTCGACTTAACAAAGTCGACTTAACTTTTTCTAGTGTAGACATAACCTAAATCAACCTTATTAAGTCGACTTAACGCTTTAAGTCAATTTAATAAGGTTGATTTAGGCGCTAATCTCTGTCCACACTGGCTTTAATTCGACTTAAGGAGTTGACTTAAGACTTAAATTGACCTAAAACTAGGTGTTATTAAGTGGACTTAAACGTTCCTTAAGTCTCTCGACCAAGTCCTTCCAATCCTTGCCTAAGGATTGGGGGTCTTCCATGGATCAGAGATCCTGTTGATTGGCAGGATGAGGTAGGAAACCTTGAGTTAGACTAAATTCAGGCTATTTATCCTAAAAGGAGCTGGAGGAAGTAAATTAACACAACTCGTCACATACACACTAGAGAAAATACATATAATATCACAATGACACATATACAATTACATTTTCAATACAATGTCCCCCAAAGGTATTAATCCTAATTCAATAAGGTTTAACTTAATTTAATAAAGTTTATCTTCCCTTCCATAAGGTTTGTTCAGGATATTATAGAATATCATCAGTGTTTCACAGCAACTATGTCCCTTCTGTCATCATGCAGATACCTCAAGGCCATAACCATAGTGGAGGCTTTACAGATTCCTCTGGAGGAAATCAAGAGACAGCAGCACTTTTCAGCATGGACATCTTGCACACCTCCTTCAAGAGCAAGGTAATGATATCTGTTAATGAGGCCCTTTTCTCAGCAGCCTGCACAGTGTGACCGGCTCTGGCCACCACTCTATCCACCTGTAAGATGTTTGATGAAAAGTGCTATGTTCCAACCACGGGCTCAAAGTATTTATTTTCTCCTCGCACTCCTAACTCCCTGGTCATTGATGCCACCACCATCATTTCATATCCAACACCATCTAACCAGTTGCTTAAGTATCTGGCTTCCTTCCTGAGGATAACTGATGTCCCTTCACTTCTGAGTCACCAACTACCAAGCCCTGATGGTGAACTATGACTTTACCAGCAATGGAAAATTTTCTCTCTTTTATTGAGTTTTTGCCTCAGGATGAGAGAGCCATTTCAAGCTCTCATTACAGAGGATTAGGCAATAGCCAAGACCTCCTTTGACATGGCAGATACAGTCTTTTGTTCTGTGGCCACTGCTCTAATCATGCTGCTAGCCTATAATTCTCCAGCTTGCCCAGCAAAGGGCAAAATGCTGTAGAGGACTTGCCCTTTGAAGGGCCTAAGCTCTTTAGTGACGCTGTTAATGGTTCTCTTCAATTGATCAAGGACTCTAGGGCAATGAATGGAGCAAGTCTCAAAGTATAATGCTCTAGTCTGATGAACAAAATAAGTGCCAGATAGGGGGAAGTTGGGGCAAAGCCCCATTTTTAAAACCTTAAGTTCAGGGTCCTGACTCCTGAACATGAATGGGCGGGAGCCACAGCACATCTGGCACCCAAGTTCTGTTCTGTCACTGCACTCTGCTACATGCAGCATGCTAGCCAGGTGTGTGCTGGCAGCTGGGCCCTTACCTGCCATTGGTCACCAAAACTGCAGTGGCAGCTCCACCCAATCCAGGGCTCACCAGAAAGGAGGCTATGGTAAGGCTGGGAGAGATGGAGGGGGTGGAATCAGGGGCTCCAGGCTGGGTTGGCTGCTGGTGGGGGTAGAGCAGAGGGTCCAGGAGGTTCTATTGGATGTCATGCTGGCAAAATAAGATTTGTGACAATGGGGCACCAGAACATCACCCATTACATGAAATAAATTAAATGAGTAGGTGATACAACTTTTCATGGAACACCACGTAAATCTAGAGTCAGTTCAGAGGGATTTACATTATGCTGATTACCTTTTCTACTCTGGGGTCATAGAAGGCAAAGAAGGACATGAACCCTGACAACCTATGGCTTTGAGTAGAGAAATGTAAGAAACTATGTCCTTCTCTCTCCTAGTGATACATAATGAATTGCTTAGTATGGCACTTACAAAATGAACCCTGAATCCAAGACTTCCTTCTATTTGAACTATGTCCTGAGGGATATTTCTACATAAGCAGTATACTTATTTTAAGGTATCGGGCAACTGTGCCTGCAATTCTAAAAAGCCTCCTGCCAGAAGGTGACTTGTCTTTGGTGGTGGGGAGGAGAAGGTGGGATGGGAAAAGGGATGGTAGGGTCTGGGGAGAGTTCCTTCTAGATGTCTGTCAATTGAAGTAGAGCCCTGCGTGGATACAAAAATGTGGAACCGGAACCGAACCGCACCTGCCCAATGTTAATCTTTATCCGATCTATAATCCGCATGCCATGTTTTATGTGGATCCAGAACCAAATCTGCAACTGAGCTTGGGCTCACAGTCAACATTTTAGCATTTGATTGGCTCATTCACCACATGGGTCCCACCCATTTTTCCTTTTCTTCTTTGTAATTTGCATGCTGTGCTGTCAATCAGATTTCTTTGGCCACCAATGAAATTTCTGATTGACAGCATGGCATACTAATAGCAAACAAGAAAATGAAGAAGTGGGCAGGGAAGGCATGGGGAATGAGCCAATCAAAGGCCAGCATGCTAACTGACTGTGAGTGGTGTCTATCCAAGCCCCAGCCTGTTATGACTGAGACTCTGATTGGCTGGCAGACCACCAATCAGAGCTCAACTGGGATTGACTGGAGTACTTCCTTGTTCTTCTGTGTGCTGCTGATGAAGCAGATCGTAGCAGCAGCTGCAGGGATTGATCATAAAAATAGAATCTGCAGCCGTGGCCAAAATGCAACAATGGGGCTGCGGATATCCACACCTGCACCCATGGGTGCGGATACCTGCAGATCTGAAGCAGATACCTGTGGATCTGCAGGGCTCTAAATTGAAGTTCCAGAGGGGAAGCCATGTTAGTTTAGTTCAGCAAAACAAACAAGGAGTCCTGTGGCAATGTCAATACATTTTCTCTTACTTCTAAGAAACACTTCAAGACAGTTTATGGGCAAAGATATCTTTAATATGATTACAACTGCTCTATATTTATATCTTTCCCAATGTTTCCCACTAGTAATCCACAATAATTTGGTGCCTGAGCCTGTGCCCTTATTTATATTGGGTGAAAAATTGGGGGCCCACTAAAGTCAACAGGCAGTTTGCAATTCATTTCAATGGAGTCAGATTTTTCACCCTTGATTTTAATGGAGATACTTGTTCAGGGAGTGCAAGATTAGAAACCTTGGGCTACATCTATATGATGTAAAAAAAAAAAACAATCTTGCTGAAGCAAATCTCAGAACCTGGATCAACTGACTTGGACTCACGCTGCTTGCCCTGTACAGCTAAGTGACCTGACTTTGTGGACTAGACTTCTAGATCAGCCTTCCTGATTCTCTAGATTTTTCCCTTGGTCTTTACTTTTGAAGGGACACGTGTTAATCCACATCATCATCATGTCTATTAGGTATATATAAGATTTATGGGTCAAAGCCTAAGCTACATAGCTGGTTTTTACTCATGCAAAATATCCATTCACTTCCAAGTGATAATTTGACTAAAGCATCCCCGATCTGGCCCATGTGTAAAGCACAAGACTCCATATCTTATTCAGCATTGATTTTTTTTCCTCCAAGTCATTTTCTTGTTTTCTATATGAATGTTCAAAATATTTCCCCTAAGGCTACATCTAGCTGCCATCACAGTGCTTTGTGTTTCTGGCTGTCCGTCATATCTCTGGAATCTAAATCTAGTGCTGAGTAAACTGGCTCAGCTCCTTTTGAGTCTAAGTGGTTTTCCTCAGTCTTTCTTTTACCATAAAAAGACTTGTTTAGCAGCCATCACCCTCCGCCAGCTGAGTGAGCAAGCATAAGATTGTTATGGCGTTGTCTTCACTTTGTCTTCCATGAACCAGATGGCAATGTGCTGTTAGTTTTAATACTGAAAAATCACACTTAAAAAAAATCCACATATTTTCATCATCTACAGGGAAAAAATCAAATGGAAAGTTTCTATTTAGCCAGCAGCTATTGAATGTGAACTAGATGAAATGTATGGGATGTTACTGAATAAAACATGCACACGGGTCAGACTTGTAAGTTTCCCTCTTTGGAAGCAAAAGCTTCACCTCTGTTTCTTCTGTTGAACCAGAAGCATTTCCATGCCCAGTAAGCAGAGCAGAAGCGATCTTAATACCACCACTACCTCTGTCGCTGCCATCACCAGTCACTATTCTTCTTTCCAGAGGTTCTCACTTCCCTGCTTTATCAGGTATATCTGATGGCTGGCTTACAGCTGTAGTTCATATTTAGCTTGTCTCATTGCATTTTTTAACTATTTTTCCATTAGGTTGTCCTAACATGACTTATTGCACATACTCACGTATAGGTTGTAAAAGAGTTTCAATAGCAACAGCAAAATTAAAATAAAATGCATGTAACGTACAACATGAACGGATCTCAGAACCTTTTTCCAAGCCACTTGCCACACCTTAGGCTGACACTGAGCATTCAAGAGTAGAACATAATGAAGAGGGAGGCAAACCTGAAGAGAGGCCCTGTACCAGTGATAGCTGCTCTGAAATTCAGGAACCTCAACCCTTGCTGTTTCTGATAGTACTTACTCAAAAGGCATAATTGTGCTGAAATTCAGGTGAACTCTGGGGATTATTTGCCTTCAAATGCACTGCACTCAACAAACACTAGACAATCCTGGGCTATCTCTAAAGGTGCATACAAATGCTGAAAGAAATTTTCAGAAGCTCTTTGACATTGTTTCAACAAACAAAAGACTCGACAAAGAAATTAAGCAATGGCTGAAAAATAAATTCTAGTAGGTTTCACACAATATTAGTAGTACGCAAATTACAGAAAATATATTGTCAGGTATTTTTGAAAGGTATGGACAAAGTCAAGCAATCAGAAATATTTTCTTTTGTTATTGATGTAATCAGGCATGTAAGTGGTCATGAACAACTTGTGTTTGCTACATGGGTTGGCTGATAAAAACTGAGGTTTCAGAAGCATTTGTTGGGCACAGCATGGTTGCCCAAAGATGGATTAATATCTTGATTGAATACTAGGAGATCTCAAAAACATCTGCAAACATACTTATGATGGTGTCAGTGTACTTCAGGGAGGCTTCTGATGTGGTGACAACTGCTGAAGAAATAAAACTTAAAAGTTTTGTTGCTTCTTTGCTTGAATTATAGACTCAACCTTGTCTTGCAAGAAGCAACAAAGAATTGTCTAGTGGTTAGTAGCACACAACAAACAGTTCATGAAGTCATAGAATCATAGGGCTGGAAGGGACCTCATGAGGTCATCTAGTCCAACCCCCAGCTAAAAGGAGGACCACTCCCACTAAATCGTCCAGCCAGGATTTTGTCTAACTGAACCTTAAATATCTCCAAAGATGGAGATTCCACCACCTCCCTAGGTAACCCATTCCAATGCTTCACCACCCTCCTAGTGAGAGAGTTTTTCCTAATATCCAACCTTGACCTCCCCAGTTGTAATTTGAAACCATTACTCCTTGTTCTGTTCTCTGTTACCACCGAGAACAGCCTAGCTCCCTCCTCTTTGGAACACCTCTTCAAGTAGTTGAAGGTTGCTATCAAACCCCCCTCAGTCTTCTCTTCTGCAGCTAAATAAGCCTAGTTCCTTCAGTCTCTCCTCGTAAATCATGTGCCCCAGCCCCCTAATCATTTTTGTTGCCCTCCTCTGGACTCTTTCCAATTTCTCCACCTCCTTTCTGTAGTGGGGAGCCCAAAACTGGACACAGTATTCCAGATGCAGCCTCACCAGTGCCGAATAGAGGGGAATTATCACATCCCTTGATCTGCTGGCAACACTCCTACTGATGCAGCCCAATATGCCATTGGCCTTTTTGGCAACAAGGGCACACGGTTAGCTTATATCTAGCTTCCCGTCCACCATAACCCCCAGGTCCTTTTCTACAGTGCTGCTACTTAGCTGATCGGTCCCCAGCCTGTAGCAGTGCATGGGATTTTTCTGTCCTAAGTGCAGGACTTTGCACTTTTCCTTGTTGAACCTCATGAAGTTTCTTTTGGCCCAGTTTTCCAATTTGTCTAAGTCTCCCTGGATCCTGTCCTTGCCCTCCAGTGTGTCTACCATTCTGCCCAGCTTGGTGTCATCCGTGAACTTACTAAGCACGCAATCTATCCCATCATCGAGATCGTTAATGATCCATGACCTAATCCACACCTTTGCACAAAGGCTAGCCATATTTAAAATCATGCAAGCATCATTCCCATTAGACAGCCCTAAGTCATTACAATCCTTCTATCAAATCAGTGCTGGTCAATTATCAAATAAACATCAATACATTGAACACTGTAGTCATTGAAAGTGGAGATAAGAAAGAAAAGAAGTGGAAAAAAACCAGACTGATTTATATCAAGGACAAATTTGGTATATGCTTTGGATCAAAAGTTTTAGTGCAATTTTGTGAGGAAGTAGCTTAAGTACTTCAATGAAAGAGTGTAATTGCTGAGTGCCCTGACTTGCATTGCCACTCTTTGGGAATACTTAAATAGTTTACCTTCAGATGCATGTTTTTCTGAACTTTATACAGCAGATTTGGAGGCTTCAAAATATGTGACTAACCCAGTTTCACTGCCAAAACAAATTTGACAGCTACCAAGACACCTTGATGAAGGAAGAGCACCATATGTATTTAAAACTCCTAAAGAAAACTTTCGTAAAAAATTCATTCAACTTCTTGACATTGTAACATGTGAGTTGGATTGGCTGTTTAATCGGGGAGACTCTGAAAGTACTTCACCAAATTGAGAATCTTGTGGTTTCAGCTGCCAATGGCAATATCTTTGAAATTCTGAAGGAAATGTGTATTTTATATGCTGATTACTTTGATTTTGACTGTCTACATGTTCATTTGATGATGCTGAAGGATTTGCTGTAAACATAAAATGAATGCCAACAAATGAGAACCAGAATAAACAAAGTGCTGAAATTGTTTGCCACTGTGGAAATACTGGGAGCTAATGAGGCAGCACATCAACTCTTTTCTGAAATTAACTAACTCATTCACCTCTATTTGACAATTCCTATGTCCAATGTAATTGCAGAATGAAGCTTTTCCACAGTTCAGACAAAAACCTCTGATTTACAATGTCTCAAGAAAGAGTGAACTATTTAATTTTTCTCAGATAACACCAGGACATCATGAATACTTTGGATCTTGTAGAATTTGGCAGATAGTTTTGCGAATCTAATGTTGCCAGGAAAGACTTTTTTTTTTCAAATATTATTAATTAGGAGTATATCCTGATGTAGGACACTGAAGATGACAAAATTTAAACCATTTGTTAATTGAATATAGTTTCCATTAAGTCTACAAATATAAGTTGTTGACTTTTGAAGTTATGGAGGATTTCCCCACCTTCTGAAAAGACTGGATTCTAGAGTGATGAAACAACAGAACTCACAGACTTCACATTAATTGAAGTTGCTTTTAATACTACTACTTCTGCTTCTACTACCACTACCAGAAGTAGCAGTAATAAGCAAGATATTTGCATTGCTTTACAATGTCATTTATTATAATCTTATGAGACCAACTTGCCCATTTCCTCCCTTCTTGGGAATTTGTCACTTCAGACAAATGACTAATAGAAATAATCACAGTGAGCTACTCCATCCAATTGGGTGATGTTCCCCCTTCCCCTCCCATCCCTTTTCACAGATGCTTCTCATGTGGGGCTCCTAAAGAAGGAGATAGAGTCCCTTCTGCAACTGAGGGCAATTAAACCCTTCTCTCTGGACTTTATTAAAAAGGGTTTGGGTTCCAGGTACTTTCTGGTCTTGAAGAAAACAGGAGGATGTGGCTGGAGATGGATTCTAGACCTTCAGTCTCTAAATACTTTTATTCCTATGCAGTACTTCAGGATGGTCAGTCACCCTAGAACCTATCATTCCATCATCCCCGGTATTAGTTCATTACCCTCAACCTTCAGGATTCCTACTTTCAGGTAGCCATACTCAGTTCACCAGCACTTCCTCAGGTGTGTGTCATGGGCATTGATTATTACTAGTACCAGGTCCTGCCCTTCTCCCTATTTACTGCCCAGAGGGTCTTTGGGAAGTTTCCTTCTTCATTGTGATCCAGCTTCTGTGTTTGGAAATAGTCGATTTTACCTATCTGGACAATTGACTCCTAAATGGCCAATTTTTCATTGAAGTCCAATCTGCTACCAGGAAGTCCCTAGCTCTGTTCTTTTCCTTAAGTCTTCAACTCAGTATAGAGAAATTGACCTTGATGCCTGTGCAACACACAGGCTCTATTGGGGCCACCCTAGACTCTGTCAGCCAAACCTTCCCTACCCAGAGACAGGTTCTTCTTGATAGCTGACCTGATCTCTACTTTACAGCAGAACCCACAAACTACAGTAAGGACTTGTTCTCTTTTTTGGGGACACATGGTAGTCCACATGTAATTTCACAACTCCACATGCAATCACTGTCCGTGTCTTCAAGCCTGAATCAAGGCAGCCTAACCTAATATGCACAAACTATCTAGCAAGGTATCAGTGCCTCAGGCAGTACTTGACTCACTCAGTTGGCAGAAGGATCTCAAAAAGTCTGTATGGGAACCTCCTTCTCACATCCATCTCCCACACATATCATGATGGATACCTTCCTTTTAGGCTGGGGTGCTCACTTTCAAGTTCATACTGATGAAGGCAGAGAAACTTTTGGGAAGCTGTCACTATACTTCAACAAGTTTGAACTTTGAGCAGTTCATTATGCCTCACTTCTCACCCTAGGTCTCGTCTCAGGACTCGTTGGTCAAAGTGATGTTGGACAAACCATAAACTATATAAAGCACCAAGGAGGAGCGTACTTAATGTGACAAATCGGCGAGGCTATGGAACTGGTGCATACCCCAGCAAATGGATATCTTAGTGGCCTATTTTCCAGGGTCACAGAACACCATCACAGATTCACTGAGCATAATTTTCTATTGAAAGCATGTTTGGGATCTGACTGATGTGGTCTTCCTAGAGCTTTACTTTACCCAGGGTTATTCTCTTGTAGACTTTTTTGTCATGCCTTCCAACTTTAAATGCCACTACTTCTTCTTGAGAAGATGACACAGGCTCAGCTCTCTGGGAGATGCCCTCCTTGTTTAGTCCCAGGGTCACTTATACACCTTCCCTCCAACTCCATTTATCCACAAATCCTTGCTCAAACTAAAAAAAGAAGAAGCCATTATAATTGTGGTTTCTGACCCCAACCCATCTGAAGAAACACATACCTTTGCATCTTCTCCTAATGACAGACCTTCAAACTCAGGAGTTGGGATACATAACTTACCCCACTCCATTATCCTTGCACCTGAAGATCTGGTGCCTCAATGGTTCTCAGGCCTAGAACAAGAATGTTTCTCCAAGTCTGCTCACTTCTATTAAATATCAGAAAGCCTACTACATGAAGAACTTACCTGCAGAAGTAGAAGCACTTCAAGATCTAGTGCACCCAATGCTCTATGTCTCCTGCCAATACTCCCCAGCATCTATATTCAACTCTCTATTAAGCTTGAAACCACTGGGATTGTCCTTGGGCTTTTATCAAGGTTCTTTTAGCTGCCATTATACCATTCCACTCCCCAGTCAAGGTTTTCTCAGTCTTCGCAAATCCTATGACAGAAAATTTCTTAAGGACCTTTAACAGGCTTCTGGGGACACGCAGAGCTATCTACCACTGTATTACCACTCTGCCACAGCAAGAGTGAGCTTCACTGGAGATTAAACTGTCAGCTCTCTGCCTTCCTCCCACAGTCTGTCATCCTCACTTGAAAATCTACAAGCTTTAACCTTACCTAGCAGGTAACTATCAATGAACTCCAGCCCCTGAGAGATAACCTCAGAGATATCTCTGTCAATACACTACTCTTATCACCATACATTCACAGAAGATGCTACATTTGTTGCTCTTTTAAAGAGTCACTATGTTACAGCTTATTAACTTAACTGGGAGAGATACACCCTTCCTTTCCCTAGATTTATAGTAAAACTAAAACAAGTTTATTAACAAAAGGGCATTGGTTAAGTGACACCAAGTAGGAGGAATAAAGATAGAAATGGGTACAAACAAACAAAAGTAAAAGTATGCTTTCTAATGGCTAGAACCTAACTTAAGCTACACTCTTTGTTTTAGGTTTCCTCACCAAACTTTCTTTCCCAGCAGTAGTTGGCTAACTCTTAGCCAGGATCCCCACAGAGTCCAAGACGCTGTTTTTCCTTGTCTCCTTAGGTGAATGATTCCAAAGTCTTTCTGTGCATCCTTCCACCTGAAAATTTGCCTTGTTTTGAGTCAAATTCATGGCCTAGGATCCCATCGTGTCTCATCTAGGGGGGGCTAACTCACTCCATCATGATTAAACTGTCCCCTTATGTGTTCCAATTGATGCTTCTGGCTGCAGTTTCACAATGTACATGTTCTCTTCCAGGATTTCCCAGGATGAAATGCAGGTGAGGGCTGAGCACTGTTTCTGTGTTTACAGAATTGTTCATCTGTTTAGTGGATTAGTTAGTAAAAGACTTGTGATACATTGTAACTGTTTCTCATGGTCTCCCATTCTGATAATAATGGTAATAACCTTCCTGAGACTGTAGCCGTGCAGCAGACTCAACTCTTACCAATCATTGCAGTCTAAGAGATTAACTGCTACTCAATACACCTGTCCATCAATTAGGCTACATCTAACACTAAGAATTTTACAAGTGGAACAGTGATGTAAACACCATCTGTGCTGCCTAACTAACCTGAGACATGAGGAGGAAAGAGAAGAATCTTCCTTCAGTAATCCAGACTTGCATGCCCCTAAATAAATTTACTCTAATTACCTCATTAGGCATATCGTGCTGTCCTTGCTAAATAATGAGCATTTGTGGTGTACTTTAATGGATGCCGTTTATTTAGCATCTCATGTTCCACCTCCCTTATCCAAGAAGGAGCTGCTAAGAAGCATTAGTTCAACTGTAAATGTTTATTTCCAGTCAAAGGACATATGCTCTGATAAAATATATGATTTTGTGTGGGATAGTATGTATTCAAAATAACTATGTAACTAATAACTTTTTGTCCGATAGGTTTTTTTATAATACTATATAATTATATATACTTCATTTGATAGGGTTTGAGGGAAAAGTTGAGGGCTTATAATGTAATGTTTGTTTTTTGGTTTTCTCAGGTACGGTTAAAGGGCTGGTTAAGCCAAAGCCTCACTTTAACCCACCGCCAATGGGCTTGTTCACACCAGGGTAACATCAAATGGATAATTTATTTTAGGCTGATCCCAAAGTGTTGTTTTTCCAAAGACTATGACATCTACATTAACTTATCTAATTGGGGCAAACAAGGTATTGATTCAACTAAGGAATGGATTTGTTTATATAACAAGAATTAGAACTGATTCAGCAATCATAGGCATAAAGTCTAGGCCAAATACATAAACCAGGGGGTTAACAATTAAATGTTTATCACTCACAACAGGATTACACAGGGACGAGTGGATGGATGTTGGTACCAGGAACAGAGCTCAGGAACACAGGAACCGGTGACACAGATCAGTGGACTCCAGGACTCAGGTAAGTTATCTTCTTCTCTTCTCTTCTCCTCTTCAGTGGGTGGGTATATGTGCAACTGGCTGTCACTATAATGGACAGCATGAAGCTTAAGGGTTGCAAAACCTTCATAGGCTGGTTTTCTGCCATTTTGCACATGGGCCTTCGCCTCTGGAGCACACAGTATTATTTTATGCACACTGCATCTTAGAATTTTGCAGTAGGCACTCTAATTCTTTGCACTTAGCCCCACTCGAGCTCCAAAGTTTGCACACGTGTCACGTATGATTCTGACGACTAACAATAAGCCAATTCACAAAGGTTCTTTGACTAATCAGGTTTCTTAAACAATATATTTACTCTATCACCCTGACAGCTGCTGAAATGTACAAGCTCTTCACCTTCTTTTATCCTCCATTCACTCTTACTCACAGAATTCCATCTAACTCTATTAATGGATAAAAAAGAAGAAAAATGGTTGCTCACACTTGTCCCTCTACAGTCTTCAAGCAATGTCTCAACATGCCCATAGCTCAAACTCTCGCTGGACCTTGGCATTATAAGAGTCAGGAGGTTCTAGATACAGGCGTACACTCACACATTTCGCCAGCTCCCCAGAATGAATACCACACAAGTACAATTTAAGAACCACAGCTTTTTACAGCTCCCTTATGCTTGCCCACAGGATAGCATCTCAATCCACAATCCCACTTAGCTATCATTAAAGCATTAGAATCCTCTCCTATTCCACCTCACTGCTGACAATAAAAGCCTTATACAATAAAATACAGCCTTTGCAATAGAAGCCCTTATACCTCAGTACTGATATAACCTACATAACTCTGTACAGAAAAGATGCATACTGGATTCTCAAGTCAGACATGCACTTCTTCCCTTTTTTCACACACATGATAAGGTGAAAAACATAGGTCACTTCCTAGCACAATGTTAGCTCTATCATACACCTCAAAGTTATCCACTGATCTCATAAAAACACTTCTACCAAGCAGAGTTAGCTACTGCCTCCACCATTCAGGATAGTGACACCTGACACACAGACCATGCTCACTTTTGCTAGAGTGCACATATCTAATAAATGCTTACACTGTGCTCATATCCCAGCTTACTACTGCCAACCTTAATTCTCTACATTATTGTAGTTGTTCGTCATTGAATTGCCTAGTTTTTAGAATAGGAGAAGAAATGTTATTGGTAGGATTGAGGCTGTGGTATATATTATGTCCTACAATTAGCTTATTGAGTTAGCTGCCCCTCCACCCCCACGTGTAGATACACCCATCAGCTGTGCCCCACTAGCCCTGATTTAGCATACCACCCTACCATGCTCTGCCCATTCAGAACATTCCCATATCCAGCTTGGCCCCTTCCCTCATCCAGCTTGGCCCCTTCCCACATCCAGCTTGGCCCCTTCCCACTTCCCTACCCAAGCTTCCCCACCACAAGTAGGGAATGCCTCTTCCTGAAGTCTTCGGTGCCTGGTATATAAAGACTTTTATTGATATTACTTCTCCCCTCCTATAACCTAATTCACATTCAGTGCCTGGAGCAAAGAACAGATGTGCTTCAGTGGAATAGTCTTGGCATGCAGGGAAGTTAAGTGGTTGGGGTGCACTGGCAGGGTAGGCGTTGCAGGAGGGTTGGGATGCAGGTGCAGGGGGGTTGGGAAGGTTGGGGTGCATTGCCAGGGCTCAGGGTGTAGTAGGTAGGTTGGGGTGCACAGGCAGGACTAGGGATGTAGGGAGTTTGGAGCCCACATGAAAGGGATTGGCGTGTTTCAGCAGAGCTGGTTGTACAGGGAGTCGGAGTTCACTGGCAGGGCTGGGGGGTTGGGGATGTGGTGGTGTTAGATTGGGCTGGCAGAGCTGCAGGTGCAGGGACCTGGAGTGCACTGACTGAGTTGAGGGGATGCCATGTCTCCCTCACCTGAGCCACCAACCCCTCATCTTCCCTGCCACCCATCCTTCTCTATTTATCAATCTAGTTCACAATTCAGATTTTACAGCACTTAAAAGAGTGAAGCTTTAGAGTACATGAAATGGCAGGAATGGAAACCTTCTAGCCATTCTTCTGGATTGGCATAGGTGCACTGGGAAAACATACATTTTCTTCAGTACATGCTCAGTTTGGGGACCTCCAAAGATTTAATGGGTACTGTTCACTACCTTGGATAGAACTCAACAGAGTGACACCTAGGTCCCACAAAAATCAAAAGCCCTCTACTTCTGTGGAGGCCTGGGGGGGTGGAGGGGGAGGGGGAGAACATACCAAGAAACGTTTTTTAAATGGCTATTTTGGGAAGGAGGGCTTATCTTAGGGCTGGCCCTAAGCTGCACTCTTCTGAGACCTACCAAACCACAAAGGAATGAAGCTACTCATGTTGACTGTAGAGGATTTAGAAAGGTGAACTTCTAAGCAGATATTGTGATGCAAACTTAGCTATAGTAGTGTGGGCACGCCACCATAATAGTCTTCTCTCTGTCTTACGGCCACTCCCTTCGCAGCACTCCCCTCCCAGTTGTTGTCTGTACTCAGGGCAGACCTGGAGTTTAGAGGTGCAGCTGCACAGTTCACATTTCCCCCTGGTTGCGGGGAGGTAGAAAGAAGGCACCTTGCTCGCTCAGCTGTCCAGTCACTATGTCCAGGCCGTTTGGCTGGCCACTTACCACTCTTGTCAGCTGCTTCAATGCACACCATCTGATTCTCTGCTGTGACCTGTGGAGGTAGGTCTCCTGAGGTTCCACTCATGTCTCAGTGATTTTCAGCTCTTACTGGGGCAACTTCCTTGCTGAAGCAGGGTGAGCAGGCACCCTATCCACCCCCCTCCAAGTGATTTCAGCTGCAATGATCACTTAACCAAACATAACCATGCCTAGGGCTCTTAAGCAAAGCCCCCACCTCCCAGCAGAAACATCTGTCCTCACTCCCACTCTACATCTCACAGAGGTCTGGCATCTGAGCCCCTTGTTTAGCAAGTTGAGGGTCGCCCCTCCTCCCCTCAATCAGGATGGGGCTGAGCATGGTTCTGCTGCCCTTTGCTCAGCCAACAAAGATAATGATATTTCATTACCCCTGCAGACAAGTGAAACAAATTTGTAAAGTAATGTGTAACCCAACACCAGTCAAAGTCAATTAGTTTGCTAACACAGCTTGTCTGCTAGATAAATGTGCAGAGTGGGTGTGTTCATGTAAACAAAGGCTGGTCCTGATGCCTTTTCTCCTCCCTAGCTAGCTTGGCAGGGAAGAGTAGCATTCAGACCCTGCTCACACTTATACTATTACCCACTAAATATTTTCATTATCATTCCTCTAAGATCCCCAGGCCATTTCTTTGGACTAAATATTAATCTTTTTAAACTTTCCTCTGAGGCTATATTCTCTCATGTGCTCATGAGTTCTGAACCATAGTTCCTTTGAGGAAAAAGCTCCTAGGAGTTATTGCGATAGCTCAAGGGCTGGATCCGTTCACTGATCAAACTTGAATAGAAGGAGTCTCTTTAATGTCATAGAAGATAGAAGAGTCTAGAAGGAATGTGACAACCATTTAGTAGCAAGTAGACAGATTGCCTCAATAATGACCAATCAGGTAGTTGAACCATCAGCATTAGCTGTGAAGAAACACCTCTCACTCACAATCACCTAAGCATGTCATATCAAAGGAACTATAAATTTAACTTTTCTTCATCCCACAAAGCCTAGAGAATTGAAAAGTACTGATGTAATTCTGAAGTTATACTGAGTTCTGAGAGAGAAAGAGAAGGAGAGAGAGAGCGCGCACCAGCAAAAAGAACCACACAGAAGAGAGCTGAAGTTATATCACCCTGGGCAAAAATCAGCCTGGGGTGTAAGTGTGGACAACTCTGTTGACTGTAAGTGGGATTATGGTAAAATTATTTGGCTTTATTAATTAATATTTGTTAATTATTATGGCTTTGTGGTTGGTTTCGTTTTAAGAAAGGGGGTGAAGCTTTTTTTGGTAATATTATAAATGAAGACAATGCTCATTCACAAAAATTGCCAGCAGCATAGGGGCAATAACTCTTGGGGCAATGTTGTCAAAGAGACTACTCAAGGTGCATAAGGTGGCAGAAGGTGTTAAACCTAAGATCTGGGGATCAACTTTAGTCCCTGAGGGTGATTAAGTTAAGATTTGTATTTGATTATGACCTGAATTTGTGTTCTCTCAGCCACACACTATGATTTCTAAACTAAAGCGTCTGAATCAGTCCTGTCACTTCAGGGAGGAGGTAAGGCCCAGTGCCTGCCCTACAGCCCCAGGTACAGCTCTGGTGTGAGATGGAAACATGCTGAGCAGGAAGTTGTGGGGTGGAAAGCATAACTCTAACTGCTTCATTGCCTGCTTCCATTCCAGGCTCTGGGGCTTCCAGGGAGAACAGCTTCTGTCTGAACTTCAGGAAATAATGGAAGTAGTAGTTAGGGCTAGCTCAGGGACATAGCTCTGGGTAGGCCTGGCTGGACTGAATTTAAGAGCAGGCCCACCCAGCAGCTGATGCTCCACGTATGCTTGGAACATCAGGCAGCTTCTGGCTAGTTGCTATCCGAACTTCCTGCTTCAGGCCATATGACAGGAGCTTCAGGTAGCAACTGGCCAAGAATCACTAAGCTGCCCGATGCTTCAGTTGCCAACTGGAGCATCCAGCAGCTTAGTTTCTCTGCCCAGTTGCTTCCTAAACTTCCTGCTTCTAGTCATAAATGGCTGGAAGCAAGAAGTGGCCCAGGCCCACCCAAGTCAATGACAGATGCTGCCAGAAAATCACTTTTGGCTATGCCCCTGTGCTGGCTGAAATTTTCAGAGTTTTTATTATTTGACAGAAAAAACATGCTGAATATTTTGTAAAAATTAATCTTTCTTTTCACTTGGCTATTGAGATGATTTTGAATATTTTGAAATTAGAAATGTTGATTGAAGGGGAAAGGGCATCTGAATCTTTGTGAAAGAATAGAGATAGAAATGCACAAGAGTGGCTGTGTTTGCATGTGTTTCTCATTCCCCTATGCAGTCAGGTAGTGCAGAGGAAAACTGGGTTAATGCACACTGAGATTTCACAGGAATCCTTTAGAAAGATCTCTAGGAAACTTTCCTGGAGGTACTCGCCAATCATCTACCAGTGATTCCTCAGCAGAGCGCCTTTGTTTCTTCCCCCATTGTAGGAAACTTTCCATGCCAATCGGCAATCACTTGTGCAAGGACCAAAGCGGCATACAGGTCAGCAGCAGAGGGATCTGATTTGAAGCTGTTCATGTGGAGTAGTTGACCCCCAACATCCCTGCTTATTCTCAGGAGTGAGATATCAGCTATTAAGGCCCCCATCTGTGAAAAATGTCCATGGAAAAGCAAAGAGGAGATGTTCCAAGAACTCTCCCATTCCTCTGAGGTGGAGAAAAAAGACTTACAACCCCATCTTTATCATACATTTTGTGTGTTTTGTGAATTATTGTTGTTTAGTAAAGACAGCCTCTGTGAAAGATAAGCAACCTTTATTTATCTTTTGCACACAGTGGTTGCAAGCTGACTAGCAGTCACAACGTGGCACAATGCTCTTTAGAAGGACACCTTATTGTCAAAATCATTCCTGATTTGAATGCCCCTCCCCCCCATTGTGTTTCCTCAATAGCCTTGACATCTGGCTGTTTACAGTCAGCCACAAGGTGATCCGCCTTTGCACTCCACCCAGGGAGAAACTTTTCACCCTTAGCTTCACAAATATTATGGAGCACGCAGCAGGTGGCTATAACCATGGGAATATTTTCTCATTTAGATCTAACCTGCCATAAAGGCATCGCCAGCGCGCTTTCAATCTACTAAATGCAAATTCAGCTGTCTGCTTATCCTGTTATTGAAGCACTCCTTTCTGCTCTCCAGGAGACCTGAATAAAATGTCATGAGCCATTACAATAAGGGGTAGGTTGGGTCCCCCAGGATCAATATGGGCATTTCAACTTCCCCCATTGGAATCTTCTTCTCTGGAAAGAAAGTCCCTGCTTGCAGCTTTCTTTACAGATAAGAGTTCCTGAAGATGCATGCAGTTTACCTCACCACCCTGCACTGATGTCAATGAAACGCCCATGGTGATCCGCAAGCGCTTACAGTACCGTAAAGAATACCCCTTTCTACTGAAGTATTCTATTGCAAGATGTTCTGAGGCCAAAATTTGGATGTGTGCACCATCTATTGCCCTGCCAGAGTTAGGGAATCCCATTGCTGTGAAGTCATCCCCTATTTCATGCACATTTCCAAGACTCACAGTCCTTCATAGCAGAATACAATGAATGGCCCTGCACACTTGCGATAACAAAGTGCCAGTGGTGAACTTCCAGTCTCCAAACTGCAACTGACCAGTAGCAGGCTGGGGTTGTCAGGTTCCACACAGCAATCACCACCTGCTTCTTTCAGAAGGCAGCTCTTATTCTGATGTCTTTGCAACACGGGGCAAAGGCAAGTTCCACACATTGGTCCCATGAAGGTGACTTTGCACATTCAAAAGTTGTGCAGACACTGCTCATCTTCCCAGATCTACATAACAATGCGATCCCACCACTCAGTGTTTGTTTCCAAAAGAGGCAGTGCATAGTGTGCAGATGCTCCGTGAATGTAAATAGTAATCCAGCGTTTGTTTGCATGACACACCTCAGGTCAGGCTCCTTGGATTCCTGCTCTACGGGGAAGATCATGATATACTGCATAAGTCACCACAATGAGTTCAGAACACTGACAACAGTGGAGAGCAGTGCAGAAAGAGATAGCGGACACACAGGAAACGGGCCATTGAAAAATGCCACAAAATGCAGTTGGAAGCCCATGGAATGATAGGACGGAATTCACTGCATCATGGGATATTGAGCCCTGCACCTATGATGTATTGCAATCCTCTCCACTTTCCCATAACTCCTAGCTGCACAAGGTGGTGTGTTGCACAGTGTAATAGCTGCCTATTGCAGCTGCTCTCACTCTCAATGCTGGGGCACCAACTGTGGGTGTGCTTCAGTGACACGAGTGCTGTGTGAACAAGCACCAGGGCTGTAATTATAGCACTTTTGGATCATTTCTGTAACTTCCGTCACTAACTCTTGTTAGTGTAAACAAGGCCTGAAATCCCCAGTCCTGTAACTGAATCGGCTGCAGAATTGGAATCTAACATCATACTATAGATTGGACAATGAAGAATGCTTTAAATTATGCTGCCATAATCCTCTCCACAGAAACTCAAAAATACACTGCAGGCTCGATCTCCAGCAATCACCTAGAACATGGATGTGTTTAATTCAGGACCAGTACCACCAGCAGCTGTTCTAACACAGCAGAATTGCTTGAAAAATACCGCTAGTTTCTCTCAATATATATATGAATTTTTAAATGATCGTTGCCATTACTGTAAACCTAAATGGAAAACACAGTGGCCGCAGTTTTCAAAAGTGGGGCCTCTAATACTGAGTGCTCCAGCTATAGCTGTCTAATGGTAGAGCCCTATTAGGACTCTGACTTTCAGAGTGTCCACAATTTCAATTTAAATTGATGGGAAATACAATTTAAAGCAATGTTCAACATCTGTAAACCCTCAGTTGCTTATAAGTGCCAACAGCTGGCAACCAGAATCAGTGGCCATTTCTAAAAATTTAGTCCAGCATTTCTCTACCACTTTCAATACTATATTATGGCCAGTGGTTTCAAACCTGGGTGACTAACATCAGACTCCTAAATCCTACAGTAAAGCCTGACTTTCAGAAGTGCTGCGTATCAGTAAATCCCAGGGAAGCTAGTTGTAGCTGCAAGCGCTCAACACCTTTTGAAAATCAGGCCATTCTTATTTAGATAGCATAGCTGGATTTAGGAAAATAATTTTGATCACACTGGTTCGACAAGTTTAGGAAATTATTCTGGTTTTCTGAGATACCAAAACTCAACTTCTACACAATTTGTGGCAAGGTAATATGTATTAATTAACCTTAATTTCTGTTTTTGTTTGGGTTACAGAAGGATGGTTTTCAGTGTGGAACTGAAATTATGAAACAAGATATAATAGGATGAGTCATGTGCTTCCTCCAAGAGCCATTAATTACAAAACAAAGAGTAAGGGTTGGTGATGGCATTTATTCTATCATCTTAGTTTTATTTATGCCAGATTACCAAGGAAAAGAGAGAAGCCCCTACTTTAAGGTGCCCTTCCTCAGTGAAGCAAATTCCCTATCTTAACACCATGCTAGGAGGGAGCACAAACAACAGAAGTGATGTGGTCAGAGCACATTGGCAGAATTAATTTAAATTTTTCATATTCACTGTTGGGCCCTAAATTAGCTATCGCCTCTCAGTAAAAAAGTTCCTGAGGGGTTATTATGAACAGTTCAGTGAAGATGTCTGCTCAATTTGCAGCATCAGATAAAAAGGCTGGGAGGCTAGGAAGCTTTGTTTTTGAAAAGAAGTATCAAATCATATGGAAACAGTTATAAAAGTATTGTTTTATATTAATGATAATACACATCTCCAACATGGCATAAGGCAATGTTAATGGGTGAGTCTTTCATTTTTTGGTTAAACTCCAGAATTGCTCAGTACTGAGTAAAAGTCATTACCATTAAAGACTAATGGCTTAGAATCAGGGGTTAAAGTAGAACGCCCTGGAACACAGTTCCAGGGTCCCCAAATTTGAGAGGCCAGAGTTCCGGGGCCCCTAAAAATAGAAAAATCAGGCAGAACACATGTTCCGCCCTGCCTTGGCTGCTGGCAGGTCCTACGCCCCACCTTTGGTAATCACAATACTTATTGTGTTATGCAGCGTTTGCTAGTTTGTGACAAGAATTGCTATAGACATAAACACCATATAAAATTATTTTTATGGAGTGATAACTGATGCATGTGGTACTGGGAAGTGGTTGCAAATGCCTACCTGGGCTGGGACCCACACATGCATGAAGGGGGCCCAGACAATAAGGGAAGGGGGCCCGGATATTAGGAGGGTTCCGGGGCCCGTCAAATTATATTTTAACCACTGCCTGGAATGGGAATAGAATTGGTGACCTCAGTGCCTGTGTCTGTAGCTGTCAGTTTGGCACATTTTGCAAGCACTGTTTTAACACCTTTCTTAAGCACTACATGACCGTAAACCTTTCGGAGATCCTGCTCCTCCAGTGCCGGGTAGTTGCTGGTCTAACAGGGAAAACATGTTGGTTCAGATAGACTAATACACACCCCTTCCTAGAGTACCCATAGCTGGCTGGGCTTCAAAATGAGCCAAAAGTAGTTACCTCTTGACATTTAGCCTAATTCAATTTCTTTGCTTGTCCTTCTGCTATATAGCAACTTCTGGACTAGGTGTAAATAGGCTAGGCTTGCGAACAGGGGTCTGCTAACAGAGAGTTTTGCAAGGGAGTTCTCCAGGTGAAGATAAGATTATCTGGCTATGTGGACTCTCTCCTAAGACCCTATGCTATCAACACACCTAGCTAGCTGAGAGACACTACAGATTTCCTGAGAAAAATCCAATCCATTGATGGTCTTCCAGAAAATACCATCCTAGCCACTATGGATGTAGAGGCTCTTTACACTAACATTCCCCACAAGGATGGATTACAAGCTATTAGAAGAACCATCCAGGATGATGACACAGCTAAACTTGTGGCTGACCTCTGTGACTTTGTACTCACCCACAACCATTTCAGATTTGAAGATGATCTCTACCTTCAAGTCAGTGGCACTGCCATGGGTACCCGCATGGCCCCACAATATGCCAACATCTTTATGGCCGATTTAGAACAACGTTTCCTCACGTCTCATCCCAAAGCACCCCTACTTTACCTACGCTATATTGATGACATCTTCATCATCTGGACCCATGGTAAAGATGCCCTTGAAGATTTCCATAGAGATTTCAACAATTTCCACAACACAATCAAACTTAGTCTGGAACACTCCACACAAGAGATCCACTTTCTGGACACTACAGTGCAAATTAGCGATGGGCACATAAAGACCTCCCTATACCGCAAACCTACTGATCGGTATAGTTACCTACATCCCTCAAGCTTCCATCCTCGACGCACCAAACAATCCATTGTGTACAGTCAAGCCCTAAGATATAACCGCATTTGCTCTGACCCTTTAGACAGAGACAGACACCTTCAGGATCTCTACCAGGCATTCTTAAAACTACAGTACCCACCCGCAGAAGTGAAGAAACAAATTGACAGAGCCAGACGGGTACCCAGAAGTCAACTACTGCAGGAGAAGCCCATGAAAAACAACAACAGAACGCCACTGGTCACCACCTACAACCCCCAAGCCAGACCTCTTCAACACATCATCAAAAATCTACAGCCTATTTTACAAGATGATCCCTCACTCTCTCAAGCCTTGGGAGACAGACCTCTCCTTGCTTTCAGACAGCCCCCTAATCTTAAAAGGATACTTACCAGCAACTACAGATCACAGAGCAGAAACACTAAAGCAGGAACACAGCCCTGCAGCAGACCACGCTGCCAACTTTGCCCTCATATCTACACTGATGACACCATCACAGGGCCTAATCATGCCACCTACTCCATCAAGGGTTCGTTCACCTGCTCATCCACCAATGTGATTTATGCCATCATGTGCCGGAAATGCCCCTCTGCCTTATATATTGGACAGACAGGACAGTCTCTGTGCCAAAGAATCAATGGACACAAATCTGACATCAGAAATTGCAACACTGCAAAACCTGTAGGGGAACACTTCAATCTCCCTGCTCACTCCCTTAACAACTTGTTAATAGCTGTGTTGAAACAGATGAATAACAAATCACAGCTTCAAAGAGAGTCTGCAGAACTCGAACTTATATGCAAATTTGACTCAGTTGTCTTGGGGTTAAACAGGGACTATGGATTTTTCTCGCATTACAACAAGTGATTTGACCTCCCCCTCCTCTATGTGCTGTTCCCCAGTGTTTGAATCCTAACACCTATTTTGATTTGCTGTTACAGCCTGACCTGAGGCATCTAGACAGACTTATGTGTAGTGCTGGGGAGGAGCCGGTGGTCGTGGTACATGTAGGTACCAATGACTTAAGGAAGGGTAGGAGAGATGTCCTGGAAGCAAAATTTAGGCTACTAGGGAAGAGATTGAGATCCAGGACCTCTATGGTGGCATTCTCAGAAATGCTCCCAGTTCCACGCGCAGGGCCAGGTAGGCAGGCAGAGATTCAGAGTCTCAATGTGTGGATGAGACGATGGTGTAGAGAGGAGGGGTTTACGTTCATTAGGAACTGGGGAAACTTTTGGGATGGGGGGAGCCTATACAGGAGAGATGGGCTCCACCTAAACCAAAAGGGAACCAGACTGCTGGCACTAAACATTAAAAAGGTTGTAGAGCAGTTTTTAAACTAGAGGATGGGGGAAAGCCGACTGCTGCAGAGGAGCAGGTGGATCGGACAGAGACTTCTCTTAGGGGAAAGTCTGTTGAGAGGGAATCTCCAGGTTATAGTTATAGTCAGGAACAGAGGACAG
>ML685766.1:36689602-36735961 GCA_007922175.1 Pelusios castaneus
CCTGTCCTCACCTCGACACTGCAGGGGAGCGTGGCGGTCAGGCAGCTAGAGGAGGGCGGCCGGCTGCTGTGCTGGCTCCTGTCTGGGGGGGGGAGTGGTCAATTAGTGGCAGCGCCCCTGGCCTGGGGGCTGGGCCTGGAGCCGGCTGGGAGTGCGCAGGCCAGGAAAATACATGCGCGGGGGGTGCGACGGCCGCTGTGCGGCCGCGCACCCGCGCAGCTTAGAGGGAACAGTGGTTGTGATATATAGTAAGAGTCCCTGGACTTTCCTGTGTATTTTTGTCTTCCCAAATGCTGCCCCATGTTGTACTGAATGTTGTCCATCGTGCTCAGAAAACATGTGTTCTTGTCACTCTCTAGTGGCTGCAATTTACATTGGACATATGGCTTAGGAAAGAGAGGTAGGCAATGGAGAATGAGAAGCAGGAGGAGGAAGAGGGGTGAAATACTTATGGTAATGCAACCCCACAATCCAGGGAATTATTTTCATGGGTACCAGCTATTAAACTTTCAATTAACTTCAAATAAAAACAAATGCCTTAGTGGTATTTACACAATTTATACAATACACTAAGTATTGTACTTAGTGTATTGTATACACTAAGTAAATACAACTAAGAAAAGTCTTAGCAAAATCAACCCTTTTATGGAAGAGGAAACTCAGGATGTCTGAGTCTCCCTTCTCACATCTATTCCTGACCCAACCCTTATATGTTTGGCTCCCACCTTCCAACAACAGAAGCTGAGGACGGAAGGAGGAAAGATGGGAATGAGGGGGAGGGGTGGAGGAGGGACAAGGGTTAGCATTCATGTTGTACTCCCTCTCAGTACTTGGCCCAAGCCAGGGAAGCTAATGATCCAACCAGCAGAGATGAAGCCTGGTCACGTGCCATGTGAGTCATGTTGTGTATACATTAAGAAGTGTGAGTCTTTGAGTCTTTGAATCCTCCCCTTTCATTCTGAGCCATCTTTCCACACTCTCCTCCCCCATTCCACTCCCCATCCCGGCAAATGGAAGGAAAGTTAATAGTGTAATGCCAGGCCAGTGTCTCTGGTCCTAGCAGAGACTAAGGGCCAAATTCTGGCACCCTTAAGTTGCTCATACTGAGTACTCTGAATAATACCACTGATACAGAAGTGCTACTCACACGCTATGTCTACACTTGCACTTTAAGTCGACTTTAACTAAGTTAGTTAAGTTGACTTAGTGTGTCTACACTTAAAATTAAAGTCGACTTAAAGGGGAACTTACAAAGTCGACCTAGAGCGTTCACACTGGATGCTCTAGGTCGACTTTGTGGGGCTAGGGGGACCTTGGGCAGGTCCACGGTGGCAGGGGGGCACCCCCTGTGTACAATGGGGCAAAGGGGTACAGGGACCCTGACAAGGCAGAGCCCTGTGTGTGATGCTGTCTGGATTTAGGGAAGCATTTATGATATTATTTTCTATGGTTATCTCATAAATGCTATAATCCATAGGAACTATGTCATATTTGGTATCAATAGAAAGGTAGTAATTTGCTGGGAATGATTATATAGTTTATGTCTAGGAATTCTATTTTGATTAGAAGTTAAGAATTTGATGTTATATCCATACTTTAACTTGTGTCATTCTGGACAAATACCTTAGACGGGAGGATGTGAACAACCATTGTCTCCTTAATGTTAAGGAATCTGCCAGGTGATATGGTCCCAGGGAGTAAACTGATAAGCCATTAAGGACACAATTTTATGTGGGGTGGGTGGATTTGGGGAGACTCAAGACTGGATGGGCTCTTGTCATCCTGCGAGCAGTAACTAGGCTGGAGTGAGAGCTTTATGCTTGTGGGCCGGCTACTGGTGTCAGGGCTCTAGGGTTACTGTACATCTGAGCTTTCCTAGACATTGTCTCTTACCTCTGTTGAAATGGATTTTTCAAATAACAGGAAATGTCTGGGATTTTTGTGGAGCAGACATTGCAGCTCAAAAAGAGTCCTGACTGGTTTGCTTTCTAACTGATACCTCCCCTGCATCCGCAGCTGTTTGGTCCCATTTCTCTTTAGCCTCAGCTGCAGGGTCCCTCCCATCCACCCAATCCAGGGCCCTTGGCTCCCAGCCCTCAGGAAGGGGTCCCACAAGGAGGTGCTAACTGTTGGCTGTCACTGTGTGTTGGGCTTGCACCTGCCATCATGACAGGGAGTGACACTGTCCCCCACCTCCAGTGAGTACCCCCTCCTCAGATATCCCCTCCAGTACCCTTTGCCTCTGCAGTGTTTGCTTTTAGGGAACCTGAAAGAAAGTATCCCTAATGAGCCAGATTGGCAATCAAGATTACAGGCCAGGCAGAGACAGAACCCCTTACTGGTCTGGATGATCCCCAGAATGTCACGCCATGGTTACTGGTTATACTGAAGAGACCGTCCTTACATTAATCATAACTTATTATCTTCAACTTCCAGCCAAACAACTTAGCAAACCTTTCAGAGTATAAAGCTTATAATGCAGCAAATGTAATATTTTAAGGGCAGATGTTGAATTATACATCGAATTGTATTTAAGAAGCACTGACCTCGGAGACTTGAAATTTTGCCAGAAGCACCATGGAAGTACGCCTATTGCTCTAGTCTTTCACGTTTGGAGCTATTTTGTCATTGATTCAGTTTTATTGGAACATGCACTCATTCAGCAAATATTGTACAACTCTGTTGTTTCTAGATGCTTATTGTCTGTTGCAGCTGTCCCCCTGCTGCATTTATTTTCCCTTTGTTTTGTTGTTTTGTGTGGCCACCCCTCCCGGGCTACTAAGCTAACTGAAGCCATTGCCCCTGCTCATAGGGATGGCTTTTACAAACTAATTGGGCCATTGCCCAGCCCAGGGAGGCGGCCTTTAGCTCCTGGCTCGGTGTAGGGTGGACAATGCCCAGGAGTGCAAGACTTAAATGGCCTGTTGAGCTTAAGGGCATGAGTCATACCTGTGACTCAGAAATTTGCCCAGACATGTCCTGTGCTTACCTGGAGTTTTCCCTGCTCTCTCTCCTCCCGTGTAGCAGAGGGAGCCAATCAGAGTTACTGGTGGGAAGCTGCCTGAGTTTGCCTTTAAAACCGGACATTTTTGAGTCAGATATCAGAAAGGTTCCTGCTTTGCCACCTGGTCTGATCAGCTAGGGGTCTTTGGGGGGCCCTTTCTCCGCTCTCATTTAATTTTTGAGCGTACTTCCCATTTTTAAACTCCCCTCCCACGAACACCGAATTTTTCCTGTGAGATCTCCTGACTATTGAAAACGAACCGAGCCTCTGCTAAGCTCTGCCTCCGTGTGCTCTGTCCCAGGGCTCCCTGCTTTCAGCTGTTTCCACTGCTGCAGCCACCATCCCCTGACTCCCCCAGGAGCTGTACTCTGGGCTCATACCACTCTGCCTCTGGGACTGCTCCCCCTGGTCAATAGGACCGGTGTAGTATAAGGCATGCCATTAGGTTTAGTTTCATTAGTTTGTTTAAGTTTAGTTTTGTTAAGTTGCATTTTATTAGCTTGTATAAGTTGTAGTCCTGTTAGAATTGAATTTTGTGTCTGTGTTTAGTGGTAGTTAAGTGGGATACTTGTTTGCCATTACCTGTTATATTGTGTGGCCATAGTCAAGCTAGATTAAAGATAACTGTTTTACTGTATTGCTCCTCTCTTTTTGTTTTTCCTTCTTTCTGTTGTTCATTATTAGCGTAAGTTGTGTAGTTGCTGTTAAGTTGTTGAATAAGTGCCTCTGTGTCTTCACCTCTCCCCGAACTTCCAAAGCCCCTTGCTGCCTTTCTTCTTTGATTCCTCTGCGTTTAGCCTGCAGGCTCTTGAAGACTGCTCTGCGCCTCGCCCTGCAAGGCTTCAGTGCCTCTTGCTGCATCCCTTGCAGCTGTACCCTTCCCTCTTCCTCTGCCACTGATTACTCACCCCACCCCCACCCGTTCCTTAACCCAGCCTCTAGGTACACTCTTACAGATTGCCTGTCACTGCAGTCCTACAAACCAAGTTATTGATTCTTATCTGTACTATTACACTTGTGTAAATTCACTAATCACCCTTATTGTGCAATTTTACTGCCATTTGTATCTCATTCATATTCGTAAAACCCCATTGGTTACCATTGCCTTTACTGTACCTCTTCACCTATACCACTGTGACATATTGCTTTTTTTTATAGAATCGCTAGCCACCAATGGTGACTCGCTGTGACACCTCTTCATTTTCACACTGCTTAATAAGAGAAACCCCCTCCCCAATTGCCTACTGTGACAAACCCCATATGCCCCATTGTTAAATTTTACTGTTTTACATTTTTCAATAAAGATTGATTTGTACCCCACTTGTTCGGTAATTGCCCCCCAAGATCCTCTACCTGCTGGCAGGGACACTTATATTGCATTGAAAGATTAAACCTAATTCTCAGTGATTGTAGACAAGTGAGGAAATTTCTTTCTTTCCACTAGTATTGAGCTACTCCTCTTGTTGGTCTGAGTGAGAAATTTCTAACACTTGTTTGGTGACAGATTTGATACAATGCTACAGAGGCAGACGTGGTGATATTTATATCCAACCTCTGATAGGTAAGCAATCTCTGATAATCAGAATAGAATTGCTATCTTGATAGGTAAGTTTCCAGTGTTTTTCCCCAGCTTAGGCAGCTTGGCTGAGCTATATGTGGGACAGTTTAGGGTATCTTATTTTTGCTCCAGAAAAATAACAAAAATATGGCCATACATGTGGTTCTCATGAAGTTCCCATTTTGATGAATGATATTAATATAGGTAGATCTCATTTTTGTACTAAAACTATTGTACTTTGAAGAGAAGCCACAACTAGAAAGAAATATGGAATTCATTTAACAATACTTCTGCTTGAGGGTGGATTTTATCTAGTCTGCTAAAAGTGAGTGCAGCCTTAGTTGGAGGGTAGCCTCTATGGCTATGTACACACAATCAGATTAAAGCGCAACAAGGCAATCGCGCTATAAAACTCACGTGACCTTTACTGCGGGACAACGCGTACACACGTTGCTCCCTGCAACGCAACAAAATTACATGCATTATCGCGGTTGAGCGCAATGACTTCTGGGCACCTATCCCATCGTTCCATTTTCCCCTAAGTCGGCGCTATGAATCATGGGATGAAGGAAAGGAACGCAAAGCGCCATGGGTAAAGTGTCAGTTTCCCATGGTGCTTTGTGTTCCCCTAGCATCTTCATCGTTTCCAATAGCAACTCGCGCCTATTTTCAACATTGCAGTGACGCAACGCACCACTTGCAATCAATCGCAACAGCAACAGCATGGATCCTGCTCTGATCTCCACTGTCGCCTTCAACATTCTGAATACATCTCGGCTTGTTGCTCAGTACGCAATGAGCTCCGAGTCAGACGAGGACACCGAGGAGCAGGGGCTGATCGATGCCATGCAGAGCAACAGCACCGCATTGCTCAGCTCCTTCACCGATCATCTGCACACGGTGCAACGCCGTTTCTGGTCGCGAGAGACGAGCACCGAGTGGTGGGATCGCATTGTTATGCAGCTGTGGGATGACGAGCAGTGGGTACGGAACTTTCGAATGCGGAAAGCAACCTTTCTGGAACTGTGCTCAGAGTTGGCCCCTGCCCTGCGACGAAAAGACACCAACATGAGGTCAGCCCTAACCGTGGAGAAGCATGTTGCGATTGCTGTATGGAAGATGGCGACTCCCGATGGCTATCGGTCCGTTGCAAACCAGTTTGGAGTCGGGAGGACCACCGTCGGATTAGCCCTCTCACAAGTGTGCCAAGCCATCAATCGCATCCTGCTACGGAGGACAGTGACATTGGGGAATGTTCGAGAAATTGTGGACGGCTTTGCTGCCATGGGATTCCCTAACTGCGGGGGAGCCATAGACGGCACACACATCCCTATTTTGGCTCCAGACCATCTCGCGACGGAGTACATAAACAGGAAGGGCTACTTCTCCATGGTGCTGCAAGCACTCGTGGATCACAAGGGTCGTTTCACGGACATCAATGCTGGGTGGTCGGGAAAGGTGCATGATGCCCGCATTTTCAGGAACACTGGTCTGTACCGGAAGCTACAAGGGGGTACCTTTTTCCCTGATCAAAAAATAACAGTGGGGGAGGTGGAGATGCCCATAATCATCCTCGGAGACCCAGCATACTCACTGATGCCATGGCTCATGAAACCCTACACCGGGAACCTGGATTGCAGCAAGGAGCGGTTCAATTACCGATTGAGCCGCTGCAGAATGACTGTGGAGTGTGCCTTCAGCCGTTTAAAAGGGCGCTGGCGCTGTTTGTATGGGAGGCTGGACTTGGCGGAGGACCAGATCCCTGCCGTGATTGCGTCATGTTGTGTCCTCCATAACATTTGTGAAAGTAGGGGAGAAAAGTTTTCCCCTACGTGGGCTACGGAGGCACAGCGCCTCAAGGAAGCATACGAGCAGCCAGCCACTAGGAGTATTAGGGTGGCACAAGGAGAAGCTGCTCGCATAAGGGAGGCACTCAGGGAGCATTTCAATGATGCCCTCCCCTAGTTAAGTTCCATGACGCATCAGGTGCACCTTAGGATCATTTCAATAATGTGTATAAATAAATGCATTCTTCAAAGTATTTGTTACTGGTTTTATTAAAACCTAAAAGGTGGGGGTGGGGTTACAGGTTGGTGTAGCTCCGGGTCTCATAAAAGTAGCTGGGGGGGGGGGGGGCTGGATGTTGTCCTGTACCGGGGGGAAGGGTGGCCTTCAAAGAAATGCTTTGAGGGACTGCGGTGTGTGGGAGGCAGACACGGCTGAACTGTCTGGAGTGGAGCCCGGACATTTATCGCCTGGGACTGCAAAGCAATCATGCTCTTGAGCAGTTCTGTTTGCTCCTTCATGACGCTTATCAGTTCGTCCCTGTGTTTCTGCCTCCTCTGCTGGGATTCCTCTCTCCAGGCTCTATTCTCCCTTGAGGATTCCTGTGTTGCTTTCAGCAGCTCCTGAAACATATCCTCCCTGTTTCTTCGAGCACGCCGCCGAATGTTTCTCATTCGGTCAACTGGGGTAGACACCGGCCTTGTGAAGCTCAATTCTAATACAAAAATAACAATAAAGACATTGTTAACACATAGCATAGATAGCCAATGTAACCTTCCAGTTGCACATTCCACTGGAAGGTACAGGGCGGTCAACACACTACGCTTTGCTGAAGCAGACAAGGTACGTTCTAATAGACGGCTTACCGGGGGCTAATAATCGGAAGAGGGCACAGAGAAGGAACCCAATATCGCTCTCCTCAGAGTGCCCCTGCCATCTAGAATACATCTCCTACATGCCGCCGGTAGCAGGCCAGGACCGTATGCTGCTGCACTGTGTGCTGCCATGGTTCCCAGGGCTGTGCTTTGCAGCTGGAGAGGCAGAGTATCCGTCTTTGGGAGCGTAGACACAAACGCTCTCCCATCTAACCTGAGTAGTAGGCTCTGGCGGTACATCGAGGAAAGCTTTACTGACCTAAATGCAGATGATTATTTTACAATCACTGCTTGTATTGATGCCCTTCTAATGAATGCAGAGTAAATAGCGTGCACAGCGGGGACCCGCAAGCACCCCCACCCCAGACAATGATATTTTAGCAGGAGCAGAGCTGAATGAAGGAGAAACTTACCTGAACCCCCCTCTGCCGCCTCAGAGAACACGCTGCAGTTCAAGCCTTGGGTGGAAGTCTCAGCGGGGCTGCTGAAGAGCTCCTGGCTACACGCGGTTGCGCTTTCCTCCGTATCATCCTCCATCTCCTCCTCCTCCTCCTCCTCCTCAACAACGTCCTCATCCTGCTCGGCTCTGGCAATCACCGGATGAGGGGGGGCTGAAGTGTCCACGGGACTTTTGGCAGTGGTTGTGGGGTCCCCACTGAGGATGGCTTCTATTTCCTTATAGTACCTGCATGTAGCAGGCGCTGATCCGGAACGGCGGTTTCCCTCCTTCGCTCGGTGATAGGTTATTCTGAGCTCCTTCACCTTTGATCTGCACTGCACTGTGTCTCTATCATGCCCTCTCTCTGACATGGCCCGAGAAATTATGCCAAATGTGTCATAATTCCTCCTGCTGCCGCGTAGCTGCGCCTGCACAGCGGACTCTCCCCAGATGCTGATCAGGTCCAGCACCTCTGCCGTGCTCCAAAGGGGTGCGCGTCTTCCACGGCGGGCCGCCATTGCTACTGATGATTGGAGCCCAAACACACTCCACGAGGAAGAGAGCAGGAAGTGAAACAGACTAGAAATTTGAAAATCCCGGGAATAAGTTTGGGGCAGGGCGGGGACAGTTTCGTCACGGCCACAGAGCGGGTGGGGGGAAGACCAGAGAGGAATACTTGGGAATGCTGGGACACTTCCGGAGTCCAGTCAATGCGCGGTAAGCGTACACACGAGCTCAAACGCGCAACATATGATCCGCAACAGCTGTTACCACTCTCGTCGGAGTGGTTGTTGGATTGCGCGACAACAAGGCACTTAACGCGCAAGAGCCCTGTTGCACGTGTGTACGCCGTTGTTGCTATCGCGCGGTAATGAGCTTTAATGCGCGATAAACTGATCGTGTGTACAAGGCCTATGTCTGTATGTTATGACAGTATGTGCTTGGAACAGGATACAGAAGTTAAACAGACCTGAAATCACTACTGTAATTCTCAGCAAAGCTGCAGTAAACTACCTGCTCTCTAATAAAGGATTAAATACAAAAGCTGTAATTTACAGCACAGGTCTTTCCCAAACAAGTACGGTAAATGGGGGGAGGGGAGGGGAGGGAGGAGAATCAGCTATCATTACAATGTTGCATACAATTAATATTAATTAAATCATATGTGCTTTGACCATTAAATCATATGTGCTTTGTTTATTTAATTCTTGAGATTTTTCAGAAGCTATAATTTTATCTGAAATCATTTGAGAAGTTCACTTCAATATTACAGGCATATATTGCATGCAAGAGGTTAGATAATTTCTATATATAGCTGCAAAAAATTCTGGTGCCTCTTCCTTTTAATCTTGGGGAGGAATATAAATACATAAATATGGTACATATATATTGATGTAATATCTAAACGCACTGTTTGAACTGTATACTTGTAGTTTTATGTGTACACAGAACCATAATACTTTGAAGTAACTTCAATGGATAACTGCTGTATTTTCTCCACTGTTGCTATAAATAGTTTTACATACCTATTTTATATTCCAACTGTATCACTACCTACAGAATGATCCCATAGCTCTTTGAACTTTATACCCATCAGGTGTCCTGTGTGGAACCATTTACAGGTGTATAAAACAGTTACAGTTCAGTATAATTGTTTTCCTATTTAAAAACAAAAAACACTTTTACATGAAATTCTGTCATTCCTGAAGTTTAATGTTCCTTCTTTTCACACATATAAAATGAACTATCTTTGCTACTGTTACCAGCATTTTGCTCTCTCTCCCTTCCAAAACACACACAGCAGTACTTTGTGACAGTCAATCAAAATTACTGCAATAATAATTTTCAATGTAGTCTTCACGGACACTCTCATTTAAACTAACTATAGGAATTTTGAATAGTGTTAGAGCTGAGGAGTGGGAGTCAGAATTCCTACGGTCTTTTTATAATCTATGCTACTGACTCAGAGAAGTGGCAGAATATCCCATTTTCCGCATGGTATACATACACAGAGTGCCTAAAATGCACTTTAGCACTAGCCCATGCTGAGAGCTTTCTCTTTCCTTAAGAATACTAAACCATAAACCTCAGCTTCCTCCTTCTATTGCTCTTCCTAGGGATTTACTTCTTTACTACTCAATCTTTCTGAGAGAGAAGGAGACAAACACTTTTATACTCTCAGATTGCACGTAATAATACACACACCTTGTCTGGCTATGAGGATGAATCGGCAAAATAGCTTTACTTAATAGGGCAGGTTCCTAATTTCTGGCCACATTCCACTCCTTGTATAATAATTAGTCTAACTTTTCTGCCTCTCAGTTTCTCTATCTTTAAACTGGGTATCCCAACACCTATTCCAAAGGAGCTCTGAGAACCTCAGTAGAATAACATTTGTGAAGTGCTTTGAGAGCCTCAGACGAAACACCCTGTAGAACTGCAAAGTATTATTTTTAGATCACATAAAGTAAAGTGAATCTAATAGTACTTGCATCTTGGTTTTAATAACAAATGAGGTGAAGCAATGCGAGCAGTACAGAGTATCGTAAGTATATGTGGCAACCCTTCCAGCTTCATAGTTGCTTGCAGATAATATTTTCTGTTTCCTCAGTCTTCAGCTCAGGACAGATAGAGGTGCTACTCATACCTGCAGATAAGACTGTTGCTCTGTGTCAAGCTTGGAGTCTTTGCAAGCACATAAAATACAACTGTTCTGCAAGAAAGCAAGAAAAAAATGCATGTCTCTGAGTGTAATAAAAATAGCCTCCTTTTCTATACATTTCACATCTGCAAAAGGGACATGACAAGACATTCATGATCTCAGTGTATGCTCTTTTCTCTCTCACACATTTATGACTCTACGAGCATTGTTATAGTTAAGGAGACTGCCAGTATTTTCTTTACAAGCCCATATTTTTCAGCATTTGCAACTGGAACTGAAGCAGTGGTAGCACTATTAGGATATTTCAGAAAGAAATGTGTACACAAGCCCATAAACAGCTTGATCATGCTGCTCCCTTTGATATCACTGGGACTTTAGGTGTGACTTCAGTTGGAGCTGGGCCAGGCCCAAATGAAGGTAAATTTTTTTAACTGGAAGGATGATCAAATAATTCCTGCACTCTGAATATGAGGGATAGGAATAGCTCTTCAGCTGACTTACATAGATTTGGTTGTAAATTAAACTTACTCAAACACAGGAACAACAGCAGTAACTAACAGCAGATAACCACAGCCCTTTTCTATACACTAACACATAATGCATTTTTCTCTATTACTTTTTTTGACTTACGGCTCAGTTTTGCTCCCACTAATTTCAGAGGGGGCAGGATTGAGCCCAAAGCCTCAAAATATATGTACAAGCCATGAGGCAAGAAAAACAATCACACTGATTAAACATTATTAAACAGACTACAAGTCCTATAAGTTTAAGGGCAACATCTCCACGGATGGTGGCAAATTTGCCATCATCAGATCCATCTTATCAGATCAATTGAGTGGTCAGTGGACACCTGCTCAATCAATCTGGAAATCGCCGCATTGAAACTTCCCCCTCAAGTGGCATAGCATTGAGTCAACAGGAACGCATCTCTGGTCGGTGCAGCACAGTGAAGATGGTGCATAGAAAAGGAGTTACAAAGTCGACAGGGAGTTACGCAAGCTAATCTGCACAGCTTGCAAATTGAGTTGCATAACTCCTGTTGACTGCTGGGAATTTCTGGATAAGTGTAGCCCAAGGCTAAAGTAAAATGGTCCTGTGGTTAAGACACATGGTTAAAGTCAGGAAATCTGTGTTCTAGTCCTGTCTTTGCCATAGACCATCATAGAGAAACCAGTTAACATCTCTCTGATTTGGCTTCTCCATCTATTTTTTTTTAAAGAAATAGTAACACATACCCATCTTTATAAGCTGCTTTGGGTATACAGCTGTCAAATGCTCAGTAGTATTATTAGGACAACACTTCTGTGACCCAGACCATATATGCAAATAGAATTCTGCTAATTATAATTATTCCTCACTCTCCGACACCAGAATTGCCCCACAACGTTGCTCAGATATAAATTTATTCAATGGGAGTTTAGGGTACACAAGAAATGCATTAATGGAACCCTAAGTGTATGACTTGTCAAAAGCAGACACAACATGAAATTGGGAGGCATGATAAAGAAATTAAAAATGGAAAATTAAAATAATGAATGGCGTGGGGAAGGTCTAGAGTGCTCCTATTTATCCTTCATACTACAAGAACAAAGAGATATGAAATGAAACTGAAAGGCAGCAAATTTAAAACTGATAAGAAAAACTTTTTATATTGCATATAATGTTACCCGTACAACTAGCTAGCTTGTGATCTAAGAGTAAGTAATACTGTAGAAAAGGATAAGACATTTATATGTATAATGAGAACACCCACAATTACTTTAGATAGGATAAACAAAATTATAGAGGATAAAAAAATCTCAGGCTTAAGGTTGTAAGCCAACTACTAAATGGTATAGGAGGATTAAGAGGAAAATTCCATCAGTAGGTTGTTCCATAAATAACAGTTATAGGGGTTTTTGTGCCTTTCTCTGGCTGGCAAGATACTGGATTAGACAGACTGATCTGATCAATAGAGCAGTTCCTATGTTCCTCTAATCGTAAGGATGATTTAAAAAAAGAATTCTTTATTTCAGTTTTTAAAAGGTAAATATGTGAGAAAGGAAATAACTGGAACAAATTGAGTTTCTGACAGAATGGTAAATGAAAATTATCTAAAGATTTACAAAATTCCTGGATCAGATATTAGCCATAGAGGAATTCTGAAGAATCTGGCAAAAGAGATTAGTGAAGTAACAGTAAATATAATTCAAATTTATTAGGAAAAAATACATTACTTATAAAGAAAAATATAATGTAATATCTACATTCAAGAAGGTATCAACAACATATCCAGGAAGTTATCAATATTATTTATTTTTCAAAATTACCTATATAATATTGTATATTTGCATTGTGCTTTAGAAATATGTGGCCCGATCTTGCAACTGGATCTATGTGAGCATCCCCCAAGCACCACTGATACTTGCAGGGCTTCACACTTTCCTAAAGGTCTGCCTATACACACCTGATTGCATGGGAAGTGTTATGACATTGCTTTATGTACATTCCAGTCTTGTGGATAACTATATTGTCATACCCCAAAATTCCACAGACCTTAACAGCTTCTCATTTACCAGAGAGATTGGAACAACACTGCTGAGCAATTCTTGTCTCACAAGTTTACTGGGCAGATGTTTTTTAACACGTGTAAAGTACCACCAAATATTCTGTAATGTATTTGTGGAGCTATGTACCCTCAGGTTTCTCATGTTCATACTGGATACATTATACATTCTAGGATACATTTTATTAGTAATTTAAAAAAATCATGATAAACGTGTGCGATAGATTTTACTTAGATTTTTATAGCACTTAAGGTGCAATTGTGCATAAATTATAGATGATCTTTAAAAAATATATCTCCACGTGCCAAAGGCAGTTCAACTGTAATAGGGACTAATTGCTGGCCAAACGGATTTACTTAAAATCTGAACTCATATACCAAATATATACAAAGATTCAAAACTGGAAAACATATTGAAATGAACTGTTGAATACAACCAATCTAATAATTGGATAAACACACTGGCTAACATTTGAAAAATTATTAAATGAAAGGTGTTTTACTTATATTCTTCGTGGGATATTTTATTTTGGTCAAATTCAGTAATTCAAATGTGTTATGTGAATATACATGGAGCATATAGCTACAGCTGTCTAGGACTAGGTCCTTCACCTTTACTGTAGTATCAAAATTCATTGCAAGTACTAGTAAGCTTTTCTTGACAATACCTCACACTGCACGCGAGAACCATTCTCCCCATTTTGCAGAGAGGAAATCAGACACAGAGAGGTTAAGTGACTTCCCAATGGTAAAACAGGAAGACAGTGACAGGGCCAGACATTGACTCTAGGTGTTGAAAATCCCAGGGCAATAGTTTAACCAGGGCAAAGCTGCTTGGCTTTACTAGTGTGAAACTAGAGTAATTCAATTGATGCAGAGTGACTCTTGAGTTACAGGTGCATAACTGAGAGCAGAATTTGACCCCCTCCATGGAAGGCTGAGTTCAAGTTGCATTTTGTTTTGAAATATCACACATCTTTTGTTGCCTCCTAATAAAAAGCACTGCTTATAAACTGGCCAACTCTGATTCTGACACAGTTTAAAAGCAAGACTCCCTATTTGTTTTGTTGGAAAGGTGTAGCCGTGTTAGTCTATTGCAGAAACAACAGCGTCCTGTGGCACTTTTAAAGACCACCAGATTTATTTATTTTGCTGAAGTAGAGTAACAGGGCTACCCAACTTAAAAGCAAAATGCTCAGGTGTAAAGAGCAGCAAACCCGCTTTGGCTTGGCCTAGGGGCAGGCCTAGTTGCCCAGAGTAACAAGTGTTAAAAGCTGGCCTGAAGGTGCCTGCGGGCTACCACAAGACCAGTTAGTTGTTGATCCCTCAAAGCCAATCACCTTCCCTCCCCCTGCTTAGCAAAACACAACTGCTCGGCTTTTACGCTGGTGTCTGCTAGCAGCAGCAACTCCACTAGTGCCCTTCCCGGGAAGTGTGGAAGGGTCACAGGCGGGGCGGGGCCAGGGCGGGCCCAAGAGATTTTGAGATCCCCCTCCACATGTTATAAGAGATACCATAATATATTTTTTTAAATCAGAAAAGATTCACTGCCATTTAATTTGGCACCCTAGTTCACCTATATGGTTGGGCCAGCCCTGGGAGAGGGAGGAGCCCAGCCACAGACCCCGCCAGGGGGACTCAGCTAAGAAGGACCCTCTTCCAGGCACGCCAGCTCCTGGCTCCGCTTGCAAAGGCAGCGCGGGACCAGGACCCCGGGGTGCCCGCTGACCCAGAGCCGGGGTGGGCCCCAGGTGCTCCGGGCCGCCTCCTGCGGGGAGCGGGCAGAGGCGGGGCGAAGGCGGGGTAGCCTCCGCCCCCTGCACGGAGCCGGGACTCTGCGGGAGCCGCTCGCTCGCTGGCGGACCGAGCCGGGCTTCTAGCAGCGGGACCGGGCTGCAGCCCCTGGCGGCGTCCTCTGCGAGACCCTCGCTGCCGACTTGGAGCCACAGTGGCGGGTTGCTCCCGGCGCGGCGGCGACTGCATCCAGCCAGCAGCGGCTTCCCAGGTACCGTGCCGGGCGGCGGGAGGTGTGCTCGGGGCTAGGCTGGAGTCTGGGTGAGGGGCGTTCGGCGCCTCCGGGGTGAGGCTGCAGGGTGGAGCCCGGACCCGGCGATGCAGGGCTGGCTCCCTCGCAGCTGCTGGGGCTGGCGGCTTCGGCCGGGGGCAGGAACTTT
The DNA here is from genome assembly GCA_007922175.1 of Pelusios castaneus. Classification (NCBI taxonomy): domain Eukaryota; kingdom Metazoa; phylum Chordata; order Testudines; family Pelomedusidae; genus Pelusios; species Pelusios castaneus. The sequence goes on from ML685766.1 coordinate 36,704,645, forward strand.
CTCTGCCTCCGGAGCCTCTTCTGGAGCCTGCGAACAGCCGGCACTGAAGGGCTCCCTGCCCCCGTTGATCTCTGAGCGGACAGGAGGCAAACTTCCGTGAAGTGGGTGTGTGTGGGGTCCCCTCCCGGCTGTTTCGTGGAGCAGGAGCAAAGAGCGGCTGTTTAGACGCGAGATCGCATTTGCTCAGTCCCTGGGCTGCCCCTCGAGTTGGACGCGCTCCGGTATATTTATTGCCTGCAGAGCACCTGCCTGCTGGTGGGGCAGAGCGAGGGAGCGGGCTCTGCACTGCCAGCCGCCTCAGCCCGAGCCAGGAGCCCCAGCAGCAGCGCAGGATAGAGCCAGGTTTCCTTCAGGGGTTTTGGAAGGTTTCCCCGCTAAGCAGCACTTCTGCCTCCTTCCCAGGACTGCAAAGGGGGAGCTTCTCCTGGCACAAAATAACACCCTGCCACAGAGTCCGCTCAAAGCCTCTCGAGGGGGTAAAATGCTGAGAAAGAAGCGAGTGAGTTGCTCATTGAAGCTGGGAGCTCTGGTCATCTCTCACTGTTGTGTGGCTTCCCTGATGCTCGTTGCTTGCCCACTGCAGTTCTTGGCTCTTCTCTTTTATATTCCTGTGTTTTGTTGTTCACTTGCATTGTTTTTAATAGGTATGTGGACACGTGTATTTAAACTCAAACAAAATGTAGTGGAAAAGTGGGCTTTCCATATCAGTGTATCTCTCGCTTGATGGAATCTCATTTAAACCAGAGAGCCTTAGCTGCTGGGCATTAGATACTTTCGCCCTGCAGTGTGTGGTTTTAAGTTCATTATTTTACATCAAAATGATGTATATATTATTTGAAAAACTGGAAATCAATTGGCCCCAGTGAACACCTTGTTCACTGTACCATGTATAATATCTTAATTGCAGATTTCTCCTTTCCCTTGAGGATCTCTGGCTTTTAAGTCTCATAGGATGCCTAGCATTAAAGCCTCATTTGAAGTTTAAGTGGTAAACTGTAAATAACTAGATTTTGGCACGAGAAAGCTTTGGTGACATTAAGAGCTTGTTCTTGCAGAATTGTAAGCACAAAAGTCAGCTATTTGTTAACTCGTAGAGTGTAACTTACTTCATTAGAACTCTATTCTAATGGTAAAAGCTGTTTATCACATTAACTGAAATGAAGCTTTTACACTTTAGTGTGCAACTACATAGCGGTCAAATTCTATAATTTTTACTGATTTATGGAAATTTTTTTAAGTACATCCTAAAGCATGAAAGTTATTTCAGCAAGAGAGGTATTTTTCCATCCTGTTTATCTAGTCCAAGAAATTGCTATGGTTTTTAAATGGCTTAAATGTGATCCCCCCGGCCCCCCCCCCCCCAAGGAAAAAAGTCTCTGACTTTTTTGCTTATTTACAAAGGCATGTAAGATAATATTTCTTTTGCTTCGGTTTTGAATTAGAAATGGAAGCAGCGTCCGCCCTGTTTTTCTTGGAAGACTCAAGGGATGAAGCAGAGCTAGTACCACTATGATAGAAAAGAAAACATGCAAATGAAACTCAGATGGGAAGTGATCTTTATTCAGATGGTTAAAAACTGATTTTTTTTGTTGGTTTGATTGCTTTAAGGTTTGTGTGACTCAAAGTAAAACAATTGGAGGAAAAAAGCTCTTGTTGAATACTCAACATTTCCACCCCTTCCTGTAAGATCTGAAAAGGTCCCAATTCCCACGTTTGGGTCCGTGATGAAAGATTTCCAGCAACATTAGAAATATAAGATTTGATATTGCTCATGTAAAGAACCAGTCTGTGCATGCACACGTGTTTTCTTGTACATGGAGGTTAGGGGGGGAAAAACAACAGAAAACAAGAAGCGAAAAATCCTCAGTTTATTCCAGGCCACTATTAAAGTTGTGCACACAGATTTTTTTGCTTGTGTAATCAACATATCAACCATTATGAATTGTCTCCAAATAAGATTTTGATCACTTTAAAATTATTTCAATATCCCCATATATTTTCAGGCTATCCATATCTAAGGCATGATTGTCCTTGTAAGGTGATTAAAGTCACTTGTCCTTGAGCCTCCTGTCTTGGGCTTAATAATACATCCAGAGTGTGCTACAATGTCTGTCATGCCTTGTGGCTTAATTATGAAATGGTTTTAAAACTCTGCACGCAAATAAAACTTTTGGCTCAGCTTTTCACATGTAATACCTCTGTGAAAGGACCTTATCCTGTAACTGGATCCATGTGGGCAAAATAAATCCCTGCATCCAGGTAGATTCCATTGTAGTATCAAACACAGTATTTTTTCTCTTTAGAATACTGCCTATTTCACAACAGCAGTTCATTTTGAGAGGACTGTTAAACTTCTTGGGTGCATTCATTGCTTGAGAAGGTTTATAATGCTTTTGCCATGTTTCTCAGATTTCCCTGCTTCTGTGTGTTGAGTCCTGAGGAATATTGTGAAGTCAGTAAAAACTAAAATTTCATACAGACAATGACTTCTATATACTGCTTTCTATATTATACACTGCAAGGCAAGTACAATATTTACATTCCTATTGTTTTATAATTATATGGTAAAAATGAGAAAGGAAGCAATTTTTCATAAGTGTTCTGTGACACATGTTTACAAAATCAGACATAAAAATAAGTAGTTTGTAAGTGAGGTGAAACTTGAGGTATGCAAGACAAATCAGATTTCTCAAAGAGGTTGTGTAGTCTGGAAAGCTTGACAGCCCCTGCTCTGATGAAAGGAGTCTGTCTTGGGGTAGCTGTGTCAGTTCCTTTTGAGCTATGCTAGCCCTGTTTGTCCTGCAGGACAACAGTAGGTACAGCCCAACCTCTGAGCTTCCTTGAATTATTCCCGTGACATCTAGCCCCTGACACGAGCTACTCACAGAAATTCCAGATCTTCTGTTCCCAAAGGAGGAATGTCCTAGTTGCCCAGTTTTACATTAAGCCATTGTTCCTGCAAACCACCCAGCACTTGTGAGCACTTGAAGTAAAACAAGAAAGGATAGGGGTTACCCTACTAACAAGAGAGAGTGGTGGAGACAAATGGTCACAAAACAAAACAAAACATAAAATGCAAACCTGGGTCTACACTTATCCACAGCTACCTTTCCTATTGAAGAAAGTAGATGTCGACCCCTCCCCCAAAGTCCAGTCTGTTGAAGAGCTCGCTGGTTTCTTCATTACCAGGATCCGAATGTTCATGAAAACATCTGCTCCATCAGGGGTTTTCCACAGTGAATGGACAGTGTCTTTCTCTGCAAGCTGTTCCACTGAAAACAGTCCTTTTGAAAGAGTTCTTTTCTACCTTGGTAGAGCTGGTAGAGTTCTTTTCTACCTTTACATCCTTTTGAGTGGTTTCGATTGTTCGTTTGTCATTGTCTGATGGCTTCCATTGACTGCTCTGGGATGTGGCAAGGGTAGACAAACAAATCTTACATTACCTCGCCAGCTGACAAGGGAAGGGTCACAGCTCCCTCTTGCTTGAATGGGTCATCACCAAGACACATCACCTCTTGGTTATCAGTTACTACTCCAAGACGATAAAACATACTTTCAATATAAATACATTATTCCTTAAATATTACTCATAGCTACATCTCATAGAGGATATGAGGCTTGACAAGTTATGAGCTTTCTGTAAATACCTTATATCAGCGGGGACAAAATTGGCTCACAGCTAGGCTCCAGCAGTTTTACTTTTGGTTACAAGAGGTTGCTCCTCCATTACATTTCTGCAGTGGTGCTAGGTGACAGGCTACTAAAACTGGTCATCTTGGCAACCAGAAACATACATTCATTGAGGCCTGCCTTATATCTTACTCTTTATGGATAGTCAAATTCCAAAGGGGTAGCCGTGTTAGTCTATTGTCTTTATGGGTAGTTATCCTATAGGACTGTGTATGATATAATGAGTTTTGAGAATAGTTTGCAAGGAACAGGGGATCTTTTGCCAAAGTGGCCTTATGCCACATTACACCCAGATAATCCATCCCAAGTTTTACGTTTAATCGAGTGCAGGCTGGGAGAGAACTATGAATGTTTTGTGAATACTCTTAGAACATAGACGTGACCGGTAGTTGGGTGCCTCCAAGACTGATTTCAGGAAATTTCTGTAATCTGGGATATGGTTTATTTTGGGTTGTTCTCCATGCTGCTTCTCTGGGCATAGTGGCTCAAAATTACATGCAGAAGAGGAAGTTAGGAATGTACATTACAGGCGGCACAATAAACGTGAACAGATGGCACTGGGGAAGGTAAACATGAGGCCTGTTCCCGTGGGAGTTTTGTGGGCATAAGAACTATGGGTTTGGGCTGGGTACATATACTACCAAGATTAGTGTAAGTGGAAAGAGGGGGGAGCTATTAGATACAATTCATCCCTAACGGACTTTGTATGCTATTTGGTGGAAGAATGAGGTAGAAATGAGAAGTTATGAAGTATTCAGAAGTGCCTAAATGACTTGGGAGCTTGTGTCCCCTTTTCAAAAGTGATGAGGCATTTAGGGCCATATTTCTAAATTAATTTAAATTACTGTTACAAATCTGCCCCAAAGGAACCCAAGTCTCATAAAAAATCATTGTGACTTAGACGCCTAAGTCCCAGGCCATAATGTATGTGTGCACTGCAGCTGGAAGTGTGATTGCAGGTTGGGCACGCTAGCTTTATTCTAGCTAGCACAGCTAAAAATAGCAATTAAACTGTGGGGGGATACAAGCTTCAGCAAGAGCTGTGCAAGCCTGCCCTAAAACTTGGCTATGTATGTACTCCCATTCCTAGCCAGTGCTGGAACCCGCCCCAACCCCCCCGTCCCCCGCCACTGCAGATTTACCCATATTTTTAGCCGTTCTAACTAAACTAAAGCTAATGTGGATATTCCTACCTGAGCTACAGTCACCCCTCTGGTTGCAGGGTAGTAGTACCCTCAGCACTTTTGAAAAGTTTACTTTATATGCATACGTTTCATGGACCCAGGATATTATGTTTGGAATTTCTCTGGCAATAATGCAAGTGAGTGAAACCACGTGAACTTTGGCCTGGTGTCTCTCAAAATAGCTCCACAATGCATTGCACTGCATTGAGCCTCTAATTTGCTTAATTAAGGCATCAGTTTTGAGTTATGTGGGTTGCACATTTCCCTGTTGAGATTTTTTTTTTTTTTTTTTAAAGTCATAATCAATCTGCTGAAGATATTAAATCAGTGGACTAAAATGTTTTGTTTGTAGCAGTCTGACCTTTTTGGGTATCTGTTAATTAACTTGTCAAGTCATCAAAGTTACTTCACGCTTTCTGACTTGTGAGTTGTGGTTTGTATGCTTGTTTGGTAGCAACTCTGAATTGGCGTTCCGTTGCAGCAAACAATTTAACTGCCTAGAAGGCTAGATCTGCCACCGATAGGCTACATCTACACTTGGAGTTCGGGGTGTGGTCCCCAGCTCACGTAGACATATTTTCACAAGCTCTCATTGAGCTAGTATGGCAAAAATAGTGGAGCTGCAATAATACGGGCAGTGTTGAGCATTGGCACGGGCTAGCTGCCTTGAGTACATACCAACAGAGCCCAGGCAGGTTTGTACTGAGCCTGGCAAGCCTGTGTCACTGTTTGCTGCTGTCCCTATTATAGTGGCTACCCTGTTGTTTTTATTATGCTAGCAATAAAAGCTAATGCGAAATTCGCTATGTGGTAACAGCCCTTGCTCCAAATGAAGACGTAACCTAAGTCACATTATACAGAGCCTTACTCTGGGAAGAACCCCATTAATTTCAGTGGGTTTCCTGATGGAATAAGATCCTACTCAGTGTGACGAAGGTGCAAGAATCCAGCACAGATCTAGAGAAAGTTTTGAAAGAATTAAAATTTTGCAGAATGGTTACTGATTTAAGGCAAATGGTTTGGACTAATCGGATGATATATTTTCCCATGTAATAGACGTCCTTCTCAGTCCCAGCAGACTACAGGCCGGAGACTGCTGTCTTTACTCAGGGTGGGCTAGTACAGCGGTGCTGTTGTTTTCAGTGGGACAAGTAGAGTAAAATACTACTCATCCTGGGAAAGAATGGCAGACTGACCCTATATTCACAACACTATGAATTTGTCCATAGCAAAATTGAAATCCTACTGATGTCTTACAGAATAACATACCACACATTTTTAGTATTTCCAGTAACTTTGTGACTGTATCACATCACAAATACAATTCCTTTATGTTATTCCTCCTGTTAATTATATTATAAAGCTGTATTTCAGCAGTCATACTCTGAAAAAAAAAATGTGGGGAGTTTATGTAGTTAAATTCCTCTCAACTTGAGTTGAAATTGCTCACTTCCAACAAATTTTCCAATTTCATAAAATATACTAATGATTAAAACTAGTTAGTCAGAACTATCTGCAATATTTGTGGTATGCTGATTTTCATAATGAAGGATAATTAAAGGGACACAGCCAAGTAGTTAAGGCCTAAATTTAATTCGCCTTGATTTTGTTGTAGATTGAAATTACCTGCAGGAGTCTAAATAGCTATTATTTTATTTTTTTAAAAAAACAGAAGTCTATAGAAATCATGATGCCACTGCTGGTTAAAAAACCAAAACAAAACCTGCACACCACAAAAAATCCCCACTGTTTGTCAGACTCACACACATACATTGATGCTTCTCCCTGCCTTGCTCTGCTGGTTCATCAGTAGTTAATTGTCAAGCTTTATTTTCAAAGCTGACCTGCTGGCAGCATTGATAAAGCTTGTGCACAGAGAGGAATATAAGCAAGCCATGTGAATTTTAAAATCCATAGGAAAGGCAGGAAATCAATAAATATTGGACAAAGGACATGAATGGTACAGAGGGAATGTTATTCTCAGGCTTCTAAGGCTATGTACACACTACCATTTTTATCGCGCAATAATCCTCTTCCGCATTAATTCTCCCGTGGCTGTTGTTGCGCGAGATCGCGTACACACCATGCTTGCTCGAACGGAACAAAGCCCCCCCCCTTCTGATCGCAGTCCTCCAGTAAAGCAAAGGGGATTGTGGGTACCTATCCCAGAGTCCCCAGTATCATCTCCCGTGGTGCATTGCGCTACCGACGCTACCCAGCAGTTGCCAATAGCAACGAGCGCGAATTTCAAATTGAAGCAACCGGTTTCCGGAACTGCCTTTTAATAATCAACATGGATTCTGCTGTGATCTTGAATGCTGCCTTCAGCATTGTGAACACAGCCCAGATTCTGTTGCGGTTTGCCTTTGGCTATGATTCAGAGCATGACACGGATGACTCGGTCTCGGATGATGACAGCATTGAAAACAAAACGGACATTCTGATCAGTTTCGTGGACCAGCAACACAGCCTGAACCGCCGTGTTTGGTCCCGGCAGACGAGCACAGACTGGTGGGAACGAATCGTCCTTCAGCTGTGGGATGATGATCAGTGGCAACAGAACTTTAGAATGCGGAAAGCCACATTTATGGAGCTATGCCAGGAGCTTGCCCCTGCCCTTCGATGCAAGGACACGAGGATGAGACCCGCCATGACCGTGGAGAAGCGTGTGGCTATCGCACTTTGGAAACTGGCGACTCCAGACTGCTACCGCTCGGTCGCAAACCAGTTTGGGGTTGGACGCTCGACCGTTGGAGTGGCACTGTCACAAGTATGCAGAGCCATCAACCGTATTCTGCTCAGGAGGATGGTGACCCCGGGAAACGTGAGGGAGATCATCGCAGGATTTAATGAGTTGGGCTTCCCGAACTGTGGGGGTGCAATAGATGGGACTCACATCCCTATTCTCGCTCCCGACCACCTTGCCTCTGAATACATAAATAGGAAAGGATACTTTTCGATGGTTCTACAGGCACTGGTGGACCACCGTGGTCGCTTTATGGACATTAATGCTGGCTGGTCTGGAAAGGTGCACGATGCACGCATCTTTAGAAACTCTGGACTATTCAGAAGGCTACATGCGGGCACCTTTTTTCCAGATGAGAAAATAATTGTGGACGGTGTAGAGATGCCAGTGGTGATACTTGGGGACCCCGCCTACCCACTGATGCCTTGGCTCATGAAGCCGTACACCGGGAAGTTGGATCCTGACAAGGAGCGTTTCAATTACCGGTTAAGTAGATGTAGAATGGTTGTGGAGTGTGCCTTTGGCCGTTTAAAAGCGCGCTGGAGAGCGCTGTATGGCAGGCTAGATCTTCATGAGGACAAGATCCCAATAGTTATTTCTGCTTGCTGTGTTCTTCACAATATATGTGAAAGCCGGGGGGAGAGATTCAGGAACTCTTGGACCATTGAGGCACAACGTCTGGAAAATGCCTACCAGCAACCAGACACGAGGGGTATCAGGGGGGCGCAGCTAAGGGCAGTTCGCATAAGGGATGCGTTAAAAACCCATTTTAGTACTGTTGGTTAAGATTGTACCTTTGAGTTTAATTAGTAACCATTTTCTATATTTTTCGACTGTTAAAAAATTAGCTCTAAAACTTCTGTTTTTTTCCCATATAATCATTCATTAAATCAAAAGCCGTTAATGTTAAATTACTGAAACAAATAAAGAAAGTCTGATTAAGTTTAACAAGGTTTCAACTTTATTCGATTAACAGTTATCCAAACTCGGGTTTGATGGGAGAAGGGACTAAAGGTGGGTATAGGTGCGGGACTCAACTACATACGTTGGGGGAGGGGTTCTGTTACCACTACACCATGGATGTCCATGGTGGTCTAAAAACTGTCTGGGGGGGGAATGTGGCGTGGATGCACTGAAAGGCATATGAGGCTGATGATGGGGGGTGCGAGCCTGGAGCAGACCGACCATGCTCTTGAGGAGGTTGGTCTGCTCTTGCATGATGCCTATTAGGGCATCCTTCTGCTGCTCTCTCCTCGCACTGCTCTGTCTCCTGTCCTGCCTACACTGCCTCCTCCATTGCCTTGTCTCCCTCGCAGAGGCCTCATGGAACTGCATGAGCTCCTGGAAGACGTCTTCCTTGCTCCTGCGAGGCCTCCGCCTTATCCTCCTCAGACGCTCAGCTGCAGCTGTAGACTGTCCACCGAAGGTCATTCCTGTTCAGATATGAAAAATGTAGAATGCCGCTATTGTTCTCGCCACGGTCAGGAGCAAATAATGTTGTTCTACCCACACATTCCTTCAATACACAAGTGGGAACCTATGGGGGGGCGGTAACAAATTTCCCAAAGCTTGGGACGGGTTGCTGAGTTAGTACAAGGGAGAGTTGACTATTGCCACTGCTAGTTCTGAACCCGTGCCCGAGATGGCTGAAATAGAGGCAGATCTCACACTGCTTAGAGTGCCTCTGCAAGCGAGAATGCATCTCCTTCATGTTGCCGACTTCAAGCCGGGACCTTACGCTGCAGGATTGTGCGCAGCAATGGTACCCGCAGCAGTGCTTGCGAGGATGAAAGGAAGAGTGTCCCTGAATGGTGGAGGGCAAAGGAACGCTCTACCATGTAATTTCAAGAGAAGACTCTGGAAATATTTGGATAACGCGTTCAGTGACTTGAAAGGGAACGACTACTTGGAAATCGAGGCATACATTGATGACCTTTTTATGTAATGCTAGTAACACCTTTACACATCTGTTAGGTACAGAACTGAAGATACAGAAAATGAAAACCCCTTGCATAAAAACCATGTATACGCTGAGCTGTAGCAGCTAGAATAGAGAACACTGCGAACGGGACTTACCAGAGCTGCCTTCTGATGATTCCTGGGTAGGCGTGGAGAAGGAATCAGTGGAGCTTGTTTCTGGCTGAGTGGAAAATAACTCCTGGCTCCCCGGGTCGGTGGCTCCGCTCTCTCCGTCCTCGTAGTCTTCATCCTCTGATTCCTCGTCCACAAGTGCCTCGTCGCCTTCTGCTGCCTTCTCTGTTTGGGGTGCAGTCTCCGAAGTGTCTACCGTGCAGTTCGGGGTGGTTGTGGGATCGCCGCCCAGGATCGCCTCCAGCTCCTTATAATACCTGCACGTTGCTGGCGCGGAGCCAGAGCGCCGGTTAGCCTCTCTGGCTCTGTGAAATGTTATCCGCAGCTCCTTCACCTTTGCCCGGCACTGCAGGGTGTCTCGCTCGTACCCCTTTTCGGTCATGGCTTTTGAAATTTGACCGAAAATGTCAAAATTCCTCCGGCTGCCCCGTAACTGTGACTGCACGGCGGACTCTCCCCAGATGCCTATCAGGTCCATCACCTCTGCTGCTGTCCAGGCTGGAGCTCGTTTGCTGCGGCGCGACGACATTGCAAGCTAAGCACACAGAGGCAGCAGCACTGAACAGCGAGGCAGAAGGGAGAGTGGTGAATTCAAAAATTCGCGGGACAGAAGAGGAGGTCGGGAAAAATGACGTCACGGCGATAGAGTACAGGCGGAAGTGCAGAAGGGAGGGAATTTGAATTGTGGGCCATTTCCGGAATTTTCACTTTGCGCGAGAAGCGTACACACACGGGCCATCGCGCAACAACTATTCCGCGTTAGCAGCAACCACGCTCGTTTAGGTGGTTTACATTTTGCGCAAAAAGAAGGGACTTAACGCGGAATAACAGTAAGTTGTGTGTGTACGCTCTGTTTGTTATTGCGCGATAAAGGGCTTTATCGCGCAATAACTTTGTAGTGTGTACAAGGCCTAAGAGAGTAAAAACTAACAGTGACAGTTCAAAGGATGAAACTCTACAAACACTAGTTTATTTACCACATCAGAGACCTTGTATTTTAAAGCTTTGCACTCTGTTAAGAAATATGAAACTGATCAGGAGATGAAACCCAGAAAAAGTACTCAAAGGTTAATGCTTTATGTTCACACATTATCTTTTTAACATTTTAATTTGGATCCTTTGCATCATCCCTTCTATTAACGGTACTATTAGCAGAATAAATACACTAATATCAATTAGGAATGAAATAATTGGTAAACTTGAGCATTGTCTGGGCTATATGTAGTCCTCTGTCTTTGAATGTACTGCTTTCATTGTTATAAATAGGAATTTCATGTGCATAACTGCGGACTTCTGCATTTGAAGTGATTTCCAAAGCCAGTCTTGAATATAATTACTTACCTTCATCCCTAGAAGTGAACTTTTTTGCATGAGGGGCTTCTCTGAAAGGGTTAGCTTTAGTCAGCACAATCAGGATTTGAGCACAGTTCCCCAGGAGCCACTGAGTGGAACAGATAAATGTATTTGTTTTCTGAGAACTGCCATTCTGAATCTGTATAACTTTTACCGTCTTACGACTCTTCAAACATCTCTAGTCAGGCACAGTTATTTGGGTGACCTGAAAGCAAGTTTCTCAGGTGCACTGTAGAGGAGCCTTCGTTTGTGCTGTCTGTGGAGTAAATCTCAAGTCCATCAGCATTTGACCTAGATGACTAAATCACATAACCTCTGGAAGTTTTAAATGTTTATATAAGGCCTGGGGGAATAGCAATAACACAGTGTTAGGATAATCAGGCTTAAACAGAGCCTGCAAAACTCTAATGACGATTTTTGCAACAATTTTTGTACCTCTGAAAATCTTTGCCAAAAACATTTTCAAGTCTGACTAGTTTCGGGCATCTAGGGTTTGTTTTACTGAGTCATTAATAAATCAGAAACATTGCATTTAACATCAACAGCGATAACGGAAAGAGGCTGAAGTATACACTAAAATGTATACCACTTGGTCAGAAAAAAAACCAACAAAAAATGAGTCCTGTGGCATCTTAAAGACTAACACATTTATTTGAACGTAAGCTTTATGGGCTAGAACCCAGTTCGTCAGATGCACGAAATGGAAAATTCAGTTTGTTTGTGTGCGCACGCGCACGCGCACACACACAGAGAAGGGTATAAGGTCAATTTGAACAGTGCAGATCTGGTCCATTCACAACAATTGATGTGAATGCTTAAAGAGGGAAAATTACCGTCACCTACTACAGGTCAGGCCCAACAAGGAAAGCAACAGAATGCCACTGATAATCATCTACAGCCCCCAGTTAAAACCTCTCTAGCACATCACCAAGGATCTACAAGATGATTCCTCACTCCCTCAAGCGTTGGGAGGCAGGCCAATCCTTGCTTACAGACAGCCCCCAACCTGAAGCAAATATTTACCAGCAACTACACACCATACAATAGAAACACTGACCCCGGAACCTATCCCTGCAACAAACCCCATTGGCAACTCTTCCCGCAGATCTACTCATGTGACACCATCATAGAACCTAACTAAACCAGCCACTCTTTCAGGGGCTCATTCACCTGCACATCTATCAATGTGATATGTGCTATCATGTGCCAACAATGCCCCTCTGACATATACATCGGACAAACCAGACTGTCTCTACACAAAAGAATAAGTGGACACTAGTCAGACATCGAGAATGGTAGCATTAAAAAAACAGTAGGAGAGCACTTCAATCTCTCTGGACACTCAGTAGCAGATTTGAAAGTTATATTTCAGCAAAAAACTCCTTCAAAAACAGACTTCAGCGTGAAACTGCAGAGGTGGAATTCATATGCAAACTTGACACTATTCAACTGGGATTGGCTAGCTCACTATAAATAGTACTTTCCGCTCAGTAAACATTTACACCTCATCATCTGTTGTGAATGAGCCATATACACACTGTTTTGAATTGACCTCGTTAACATTGTTCCTCCACATAATAATCTGACTTACCCTTCATTGCATGTGTATGTATTCCTAACAAACTGAAGTTTCCACTTCATGCATCTAGACCATAAAAACTTATGTCCAAATAAATTTGTTAGTCTTTAAGATGACTCCTCGTTTGTTTTGCAGAAACAGACTAACACGGCTATCTCTCTGGAACAAGGAAAGAAGTACATCTTTAACAAGTTGAGGTTATGTCATTGACATGTGGCAAAAAGAGACCTCAGACAGTGGGATCAAGCTTGAATTTTTCCTGCTTCCATTGATTTGTCTCACAAATGTATTCTTTTGTATGTTCTCTCTCACTCTCTAAGAGCTGTCTCATTTTGGAAGTAAGGTGGAAATAACTGCTGTGGGCATTGCAATATAAACATAGGAAACCTGTAAAAAGTCAAACGCATGCACTTAAAAATTTCAGATTTGCTGTAGTTTCCAAGGCTGATGAAATGCAAGAGATTGTTATTCTTTTCTGAAAGGATTAAGGTGATGGGCAAGAGAAACTATTTTGCTTTCCTTCTAAAAGTTATTGCAACATACCATATTACTAGGAAAGCCAGGTGAGCAACACCCTTTGTGGAGAATCTTCCGTTCGTAATATTGAACCAAAAAATCAAATCACTGTGAAGATATCTACGTCTTTTCTCGTTTTAGAGCTTTAAGAATATTATTTTGTGGGTTTTGTTTCTTCTTTATTTTGACCTGAAGTTTTTATTTAGAGACTAAGAATGATCTCTCTCCCCGCCCCCCACAAATTGCCTTTGACAATGTTATTGGGTTGGGGGGAAAAAGGCAGATCTTTCCCAAGGAAGTAGAACATATTTTCAGAGGTCACTTTTGTTTCTAATTTGGACATTTGAAATTCTTGTTTGTGGAGTTCACTCTAGCGCTATGTCTATGTTATTGATTGTTACTTAGGGATATGTATAAGCCACTCCTATGAGCAACATGTGTTACGCTGACCTAAGCCCTGGTGCAGACAGTGCTATGTCGGCTGGAGAGCCACCACTTATTGGGGTTGGATTTATTAAGTCAATGGGAGAGCTCTTCCGTATCAGTTAGAATCATAGTATGTTAGGGTTGAAAATGATCCCAGGAGTCATCCAGTCCAACCCCCTGCTCAAAGCAGGACCAACCCCAACTAAATCATCTCAGCCAGGTCTATGGCTGGAGAGTTCACTACCTGCCTAGATATCCCCCCATTCCAGTGCTTCCCCACACTCCTAGTGAATTTTTTTCCCTTATATCCAACGGAGACCTCCCTCATTGCAACTTGAGACCATTGCTCCTTGTTCTGTTACCTGCTACCACTGAGAACAGCCTAGTTCCATCCTCCCTGGAATCCCCTTTCAGGTAGTTAAAGGCTGCTATCAAATCACCCCCTTAATCTCCTCCTTTGCAGGCTAAACAAGCCGAATTCCCTCAGCTCTCCCCATAAGTCTTGTGCTACAGCCTCCTAATAATTTTCATTGCTCTCTGCTGGATTCTTTCCAATTTATTCATATCCTTTCTGTCATGAGGGGCCCAAAACTGGATGCAGTACTCCAAATATGGCCTCACTAGTGCCAAACAGAAGGGAATAATCACTTCCCTCGATCTGCTGGCAGGGCTCCCGCTAATGTAGCCCAATATACCATTAGCCTTTTTAGCAGCCAGGGCTCTGTTGATTCACATCCAGCTATGTTAGAGAGCTTATCATGGGGCAGCTACCCTGATGCAGCTATGTTGCTGCTCGTTTTTAAATGTAGCCATCATCTCAAATGCAGCCATTGCTGCTAGTTACTGAAGATTGTGCATTTTCATCAAGATTGATATTATCTTTCCATCTTTACTTCACGCTCTTCTTTTTTCTTCCCCCCCCCCCCCCATTAGTGAAAATGTAACGGTAATTAACCCCTCCTTAGGATGTGAAAAGACCTGCTATTTCTGCATGTAGAAATTGTATTTCTTTGATACTGTTGCTGGCTCTGGCACCAGCTTTTGGGCCACGCAGGAGATTTTTTTTTAAACACCTAATTTTTGTTTTGGTTTATCTGATGATGCACTGGCTTGGTTCTAATCATGCCCTAGCACTCACAGCCCTGGTCTACACTGCAAGCTGTTTTTGGCAGCAGTCGAAAGGATAAGCACTAGTTACTTAAAATAACTTGTGTGTTTCCATTCGAGTTGCAACTGCCTGCTTACCATGATGTCTTCACTGCCCTGAGTCAACAGGAAATAGCCTGCTGTTGACTCAGAGCTACTGTACTTGACGGGGTGGTCTTCAGGGATTGACTGAGCAGATCTTTACAGACCTGCTCAGTCGATCAGGAAGTTTGATCTAATGATGATGCATTTGCTGCCATATGTGTAGACCTGTCCAGAGCACATATTGTCCTTATCAGCATGATGTGATCAAATTCAGATTTTCAAGGGAGACTCACAAGGCCCATTTATTTATATGTTGAACAGATATGCATTACTTTGGGTGATAGCATTTATACTCACGTCCATCAATATGAGACAGTACATATTTAATTTGAAGCCTGATTCTGTGACCTTTATTCACTTGGGCAGTCCCTGTGCACTCAGTGGGAACATCAGTTTAGTTCAGGATAAGGCCCTTCGGTGTCAACCCCTGAACTAAGCTTTATCTGTGCTGTCCCAGTTGCAGTTTATTCTATGCTGCATGGTTCTTCTTACTTTCATGATTAGCCATCCCTCCGAACAAGATGAATTTTGCTCAGTGAGCCCCTTCAGTGAGGGTCTCATTTTTCTTTGATTGTTGTCTTTTTATCCTAAGTGACCTTTCCTGTCCTGAGTGCTTGATCCCATACTGGTGCTGGGTCAGTGCTTCAATGCCTGCAACACTGCAATTGGCTGTGAAGTTATTTTACTACAGTATCACCATAGGAACCTCTTCCCTCCGCGTCCTACATGGTTTCACTAGGATGCTGAGATTTTAACACGTGCCTTGTCTTTGCAGCTTCCCACCACATATAGCAAAACTCTTTTCCCCATTCTGCTGGTCGCTATTCTTAGACACTTGCTAAAGAGAACCAACATTTCTGATCAAATTTCCCATTTCATGCATCTGCACTAGATTTCTCTGAAGCACATGAATGATTTTAAGGTTGCGCTAGGTATGTAAAAGGCATGAATAGGCTTGATCATATCAATAAGTTCTCCTCGGTTCTCAGTACCCAAGTTGTAATTTTTGTTCCAATTTGGAGAGGATTGGTTCTCTATATTTAGTATTCTGTACCTAGGAGAATTTTCGCACAATGTTTCCTGGAATTTTCTTCTCCCTCTATTACCAAATGCATTTATTTAGCCTTTTCTTTGAACCATATTTTTTTAATGTTTGAACTCATGTAAAGAACTCTAAGGTGTTTCAAGAAAGCTTATTGGAGCTTATATGTAGCTAAGTCTGTGAAACTCTTTGAAAAGATGTATGGCTCATGTAAGTTAATCAGGGTTATATCTAAAGGGGAAAAATGAAAAAGAACATAATTTAACCACTTTTTTTCTGTGACAAGCTGAACTATTGACAGAGCCAGGTACAAGCCTGCCAGAGAGGACCTCTGGGGCTCAGGCAAGCACAGAACACACAGCTTTTTCTGCACCTGTATAGCGTAGAAATAGCATGCCTTGTGTTGTTTTAGTAATCTTCACTTTAATTCAGGATTGTAAATCATCCCTTGCATGTGTATGCTCTTTAATGTAAATATCCCAAAAATGTTTAATAGAAGATTAAGTTTAATATTTCCTTAAATTCCTTATTGTAAGATTTCTAAGTTCAGACTCCCTCGATGTTTCTCCAAAGTTTCACACTGAAGGCTTTCATGATTACAGAAGGACTTGAATTTGTTCTGGGGACTTTTGATTAGGTCTTTGCAGTGAAAACAAATCCTGCCTGGACTGTAATATAAATTCTACTCTGGTACACTGGAGTAAATCAGTGGAGCTACTCCAGATTTCTGCCAGGGCAAGTGAGAGCGGAATTTGGCTCTGGGTATTTTAGGTGGGGTTTTTAAACTGGCTCACTTTTATTAGAACCTCAGAGTTAGGAACATCACAGTTACAAACTGACCTGTCTATCACATACCTCATTTAGAACAGGAAGGATTCCATCAGGCAGCAGCAGAGAGAATATACAAAAAGGAAAATACAGCACAGTGCTGTATTAAACATAAACTACTAAAAAAAAAAATGGGGGGAGGAAAGCAGCTTTTTTCTTCCACATATTAAAGTTTCAAAGCTGTATTAAGTCAATGTTCAGTGGCAAACTTTTCAGAGAACAAACATCATGTTTTGTTCAGAGTTGCGAACAGTTCCCATCTTCAAAGAATCTGACGAAGTGGGATTTTCTCCCATGAAAGCTCATGCGATAAATACATTATTTAGTCTTTAAAAGTGCCACAGGACTCCTTGTTTGTTTGGCTGATCTAGACTAACACGGCTGCCCCTTGAACTCGTGACCATCTGAGTTATGTACAACCTCCATTTCTGAGATGTTTGTAACTCACAAGACTCTGTTGTCGGTCTATTGTATGTTTCACAAAGGCCAGGGTCCTGCCATGTTGCGTTATTCTTGTACCAAAATAGCACTTTAAAAACTCCCCTAATTCTAAAAGCAAATATTGTAAAGACAGATCTTGTTGAAGACCTGATTCTACAAACTCTCGTTGTCATAACTAGTGCGTATTTGCACAAACAATCTTCCTGAAGTAAATGACAATTTACAGGAATATGGATTTCTAATGTGCATAATGGTTTTCAGTAATGGTCTCTCACAGAGTGTTTATCCAGTCTTGCACACACAGTAATTGCTAGTTTAGGGTTCTTATTCTTTTGCATGTAAATAAGTATGCTGAATCATTTTCAATAAGCTTTGTAATTCTTTGGTTTGCTGAAAAAGACTGAACTGACCTTGTGACTTACTCTTCTCTGCATTTATTTATTCACCTGACATGCTATAGCTTCCATTTCATGCATTTGAAGAAGTGGGACAACACCCACAAAAGCTCTTGCAATAAATACATTTGTTAGTCTTTAAAGGTGGCACAGCACTACTTCTTTGTTTTAGTTTTCTATAGATTTTGATAACTCTATTGTAGACCAATGGTTTTCAAACTTAGGGTTGGGACCCAGTACTGGGTCGCAGATCCTCAAGTACCTGCTGCTGCCGCTGAAAGTCTGAAATGCATTGCTCAAAGTTGTAATTATTGGGTCACGGGCTTAAATGATTTTTTTCAACTGAGTCCCAAGGAAAAAAGTGTGAAAACCACCATTGTAGACAACAGTTGTTTACATTCCTACAATGCATATGTACATACTGTGCAGCTTTAAAATTTGCTGTTTCTTGTTTGGCATCAGATATGGCCTATTGTGAGAGTCCAGATGCTACAGATTTTGTATGTTCCTTTTTAAGACTGCCCAAGACTAATTCTTTTATCTAATAAATGAGAGACAGACTGACCACTTAGGTAGGAAGAGCCTCATCTGTAAGTCTAAGCCACAAATTTGTCCCTACAACACCTTTTTTAGGGAGCTGTGAATTCAGTGAGTTGTTTACAAAGAAGCTGTTGTAAGGGTATTGCATTGCATTGCATGCTGGTACCAAGTGTTGCATGTAGCTAGGTGTAGACCCGAAGAACAGTACCCAGATGAAGAATTACAGTATTACTGTAGCATGCTGTTTCTTGCTCTTTTGAAACCTCCAGAGCCAATACTTCTCTTCGCCCTCACCATAGTGAGTCAGGGACGAGCTTTTCCAAGTAAGATTTAAAAAGCAAAAGGTGATAGTCACACATTTTACCCTATGTCACCTTATCCACCCATAGCATCCATTTGCCAGGACGCTCCATCAGAGCAAAAGATCTGTGCATGGTGCAGTATTTCTGGCACAACCAATCTATGTGGGTAGCTATTCAAGGATAGTGTGGGTACTCCTGGGTTGGCGAATAACTTTGAGCAGATTTACACTACTCTATTTGGCTATGTCTATACTTGCACTTTTAAGTCGACTTAAACTAAGTCGACTTAGTGCTTCTACACTATAAAATTAAGTCGACTTAAAGGGGACCTAGCAAAGTCGACCTAGAGTGTCTCCACTTCATGCCTAGGTCGACTGGCAGGGGCTAGGGGGATCTTGGGCAGGTCCATGGTGGCGGGGGGGCACCCCTTGTGTGCAGTGGGGCAAAGCGGGACAGGGACCCTGGCAGGGCATGTGGGCAGGGTGTGACACTGTCTGGATTTAGGGAAGTATTTATGATATTATTTTCTATTCATATATCATAAATGCTATAATCCATAGGAACTATGTCATGTTTAGTATCAATAGAAAGGTAGTAATTTGCTGGGAATTATTATATAGTTTGTCTAGAAATTCTATTTTGATTAGAAGTTAGGAATTTGGTGTTATATCTATACTTTAACTTGTATGATTCTGTGGGAACGCCCCAGACAGGATGTCACCAACCATTGTCTCCTTAATGTTAAGGAATCTGCCAGGTGATATAGAGCCAGGGAGTAACCTGATGAGCCATTAAGGACACAATGGTTGTATTCCTTATGTCCTTAATGGCTCACCAGGTTACTCCGTGGTCCTAAATCCAGAAAGTGTCACACCCTGCCCACATGCCCTGCCCTTTGGGGAGCATGACAGGCTCCCCCTGTGCCCCCTCTCCCCCGGCAGGGAGGGCATTGGTGTAGTCCTGGGGTAGCCCTAAGTCGACTTAGGGCTACCCCAGGGCTACACTGGCTTAATTTGACTTTAAAAAGTTGAATTAAGCCTTAAGTCTAATGAAAAGGTGGTTTAATAAAGTCTACTTAATTTTCCTTAAGTTGACTTAAGCAAGCTGTAGTGTAGACGCAGGGTAAATTATGTCGACTTAAGCAAGCTTAAGTCGACTTAATTTACCAGTATAGACGCAGCCTTTGTGTCCCATTTGGAAGGGAGAGAGGGGGCTGATTTCTGACGTAGTTTTCAGTAGTGTTATACCCTGAGGCACACCCCATTACTCTCCAATGGTAGACAACCATATCTGTGCATTCAGAGACTGCCTGTAGGCTACCATTGAGCTCTTTCCACCAATTGTGGCACTCCTTTGAGCAAGCATTCCAGTCTGTTGCAAACCCCTATGGCAATGTGGGCTAGTAAACTCCATCCACTCGTTCGTTCCCTCCCTCCCTCCCTGAGGGTAGAGCTTTTTCACACTTGTTGCCTCAATGTTGATATTTATTCTAGAAAAAGAGAGGAGAAACATGAAATAAAATAAAACATAAACACTATTCCAGTTTGTGCAATGGCCGCCTGTGGAGGTTAATACTTTTTTAACTCGCACATCACATCCTTCCCAAGGAAACAAAGAAGCTGAAAATCCATAGAATGGTAGTTTTGATGTACCAGTAGCTCGGCCAACGTGGAGTTCAACTTTGTTTTTGTATGATTCAGTACAGCTTTTTACCGTGTCTTTGGAAATTTCTGAATTCACTTGACATTGTATGTTTTAGTCTTTACTGTTAACCTCATCACCAACTTCACAATAAACTAATAGCAACCTACATCACAGGTTTGGATGGTTTTCTTTTTCAATAACCCAGTTATTGCCTGTATACCTTTTTTGACTCAAACAATATCAATATAAGACAAACCTTTATTATGGAGACACAGTACAGATCCCTGGGGTATGCTCCAAAAGGATCTAGGATTCTTGGCAGTGAGCAACATTAATTATTTTTCTGTTTCCTGAATGCGAGACTCCACTGCAGTGTCAGCCCATACCACTCCTCCCATTCACAGAAATGGACTGTTAAAAAATTTTAATTGTACCTTAGAATGAAACTAGTCTGCAATTTTAAAGTTATTCTATGCATCACTGGAGGCTTCAGTGCAAAACAATGAAGCAGGGAAAACAGCTGCACTTTCATTAAATCAGAGAAAAATGTATGAGAGAAATTAAACCCTCAAGTTTCAGAGTGTAAACCATGCACTAACTGTTTGGGATTAGAAAGAAACTTCCCCGAAGAGAAGCATATGCTATTATTGTCCATTATGAGCTTTCCAGAACCACCTCTTGAAGCATCTGATACTAACCACTGAGATTTCCTGTTGTTCCACTTAGCAGAGTTACTAGGAAAGCCTGGCTTTGAGCCACTAATTTTTTGAATTTGATGGCCATCCAAGGTACTCGGTTAGTAGATAAACATGAAGGTCCATCTTCACTTAAAATAAAAAGTTTATATTTTCTTTTATATTAAGCATACAAAAATATTTTAATTAGAAAGAAAACCAAATGTTGGTAGAGAAAACAACCATTGGGGTTGTTAATATATACACCTTTGGCATTATGAAAGTTAGTGGGGATCGTTTGCAGTCATTATCATGAATAGAAAGAGGGATACATTTCTGCATTCATTAGTGCTAGGAGATGCCTCTTCTGAAGAGCCTGCAAAAATGGCTTCACAGTCATCAACAGCTTAAGCTTCCTAGACTTAGCCTATTGCCAGCATCAGATTGACATGGAGGGTCTCAAATAGAAATGTAAAGGGAGGGAGAAAGGTAATAAGAATTGTAGGACAACTTTGGAACAGGAATTACAATCTGCTGTCCAAAACATTCAGAGCTATGATATCATTACAGAATATCTTGTCCATTCTTTTGAAATTGTCTTGATCACCAAAGAGATCAGAGATTCGCAAAAACTTGTTTTTCTAAGAATGTCAGAGAGTGATTTCAATGTAATCTCGTTCTTTAATTAATTTTAGAGACCATTCTACAACATTTGTTATTTTGTGGTTGTATACTAATCATATTTACTTAAACTACTTTTAGATCTATAAATCCACCTATCCCTAGATGGCTAGGCAGAAGTACCCAATTGTTAAACAGTATAGATTTTAGCATTATGCATATCTCATATTCACACTTCTCAGACGACAATCTAAGGGGTGACTTTTGCCCTGGAACAGAGGCTAGAAGTAGATCTGAGCACCAATAAATTAAATTCCACATAATTCCTAAAACAGAGAGAGATTGCTAGCTCTCTGTACAGGAAAGCCTTCCACCTTAGAAAAACAGATGGGACCTACCATTAATTTTAAAGCTAAACTTCTCTAGACTTGACTATTATTAATTTAGATATTTATATCACTACCTGTCTCCATGCAGCTGAGCAATTCATTTTGCAGAATATATCCTACTGACTTTTCCATTTAAATGACTAACAGTGCCAAATAACTCTGCTGCCAGAGGTGCTCAAATAGTGGGGTGTTGGGCACCAATATAAACATCATTTCATAATCAAAACACCTAGCCTGTGAAACGATATAATGAAGCTTTTTAAAATGCTCCTTGACCAAGCTTCCTAAATTCAGGATGTCATGAAATGTTGAAAGGGTCATGTTCTAGATCTAGAGGGGCTGATGGGAGCAAATCAGCTCTAGTTCAGTGCAGACAAGTGCCAAGAGAGCAGTGATTGCACCGTGTATTGGAAGTCTCTCTCCAGTCTTTGCCAATGTAGGGTCTGATTCCCTACTGCCTTACATATTGGATCGTCAATTACACCTGTGCAAAATAAATGTGAAAACACACTCAATCACAAGGATTCTCTTGCCCCAATCCACTCTACAACAGGTGATTTGATAAGCCCTTGTTGTTGTGGTGTTGAAGGCTACTGAGAAATGTTACACGACCAGCAAAGACAATGTACCACCATTAGATGAAGGATATCAGCCACACATACCTGTCTATCATAGCACTTGTTCCAAAGTTCCCCAGACTGGTGAGGGTTGAAGATACTCAGAAGATTGTGCCTGGAGGTCCACCACCCATGTTTTCTCGATAAATATCCCTCAAATGTATTGGAAGTAGTGGTTGGACACGATCCCGTGTCTGTCTCTTCTCATCTATTGATAAAATAAAAATAGTAATAAATGCATGTGAAAATGGCAGTGTAACAATATCCATTTAATTTTATGAATCTGGAATCATTTAACTGATGAGTGGTAGAGTACAACAAGTGGGCTGTGTGCAGTTGTGCATCATGATGAATAAGACTAAAAAGTGGTCTTCTGCTGTCCAGCCTGTATTACGCATCTGCTCTACCAGCAGGCTACCACACAAGTTTAAATCTTGTATGTTGTTTCTAGAGTTATTTGTATTGGCTTTTATCATTGTACAAATCAATATATGCTTTGCTGCTGATTTTTTTTTCTATCTGTACTTCTGGTTACATGTGCCATGAGTAAACAATCTGGTAACCAGAGAAATTGCTAAATCTAGAACCCTAAAGAAAACTGCTCTTTTGTATTAAAGTGCTAAGATTTCCCTTTTGTAAGGAAATGTATTTATACCTTCATTTCATTGTTGTTCCTTATGATGTACAAACAAAGACTGAAACCTGAATTTTTATTGTTTGGGCTTTTTCACATTAGAAATTCAGATCTGACTAACTTATTTTTTTCCTGGAAGACTCTGAGGCCAATTGAAGGACTAGTAGGATTATGACCATATAAGTTTCAAGGAGATGACCACTGAGCAATGGATATCAGATGGGATTTTTATTCAGATGGTTTGTTTGTTTAAAAAAGGTATTTAATTCAAAAGTTTGCCAAAGACACAATCTTTTTGTGAAAGATTCAATATCCTGCCCCTTAAGGCAGAGGAAGTTCCCATTCCTGTATTTGGGCCCTCTGAGGAGTCCTCCAGCAAAAACCAGGTGGATCAAACTCAGCATTCGTGTTATTTCTAAGACCAAAACCAAGGAAGACCAAACCCCACTCAGTCTTTAAACATTAAAGAAGCAATCAGGGCATAAAACCCCCTTTTAGTCTGTGAGCAGGTTGCTTTTAACTGACTGGCTATTTTCAGACTGGGTGGGGGAGGTATTGCTTTTTTTTTTTTTTTTTTTGTTTTTTCTTTCAATTTCGAGAGATTGGGGTTCTAAAATGGACGGAATTGAACCTGGATCCTGTAAAGATTTTTGCATGTGCTTGATTTTACACAAGGTTGTAAAGGAGGCAGGTCCCAGTCATAGCTTTGATGGGACTATTGATGTGCAGGACCAGGACTTAAGTTTTAAAATGTGCAGTATGACGGGGTAGACAAAACTGGCTCACAGCTAGGCGTCAGCAATTTTACTTTTGGTGGCCAGAGGGCACTCTTCCATTACATTTCTGTAGTGGAGCTAGGCGACAGGTTACTAAAACTGATTGCCATGGTGACCAGAAACATTGATTTGTCAAGGCCTGCAGCATGACAATCAGTATTATAGGTGGACAAGCTTCCAGAAAGTCACTAGCCATGCTCTAGGTTGGAACCTAATTTGGAATGAGAAAGGTAAAGAATAACCTTCAAACATAGAATAAGAAATGAAGAAAAAAATAATAGACCCCTAGAGCTTGTGAGTGAATAGGGGAAATAACATATGGTGGTTTTACTCTGCAAAGTGATTGTGTAAAAATGGCACTGTCTGGCTTCACAAGTCTGTTCCCTTTGTGCTTGCAGAGCCATATGTGCTTATTTTAGTGACACAGGTACATTTTTGCTACGCTCTTCCTTGGAGACACAACACAGCTGAGTTCGGAGAATGTGCTAGGATCTGTTCTGGCTTATACTTTATTGCAAAACCATCTGTGCATTCCCATTTGTCTTCAGATTGTGCTCCCACGAAAGCATGAGAATTACACAGGTGTAACTGAAAATATATTTGGAGGACAATAGGGCAGCGTTTGGCTTGCTGAATTTTATTGACGATTCATGAGACAGGAAAGTCCTGATTTGACCTTCAGATGCCGAGCTGAGTTTTGCCAAGACTGAAGTTAGAAAAAAATATCTTTTCCCTTGTAAACTGAGTGAATGTGTGATCTGGAAATCACTGAGACACCATAAACATGGAACCCCTTGATGTCATTTATGTGAAGTCACTTCTCAAAGTACAGTGGCACTCTAAGCTCTGAAGCAAATAGCATACATAAGGCTTAGAGAGGAATAGAGAAAACGTTAAGAGCTGAAATACTCTGTCTTTGGGCCAAACCCTGAGAAAGGATTTTATGTTTCTAAGTTATCTGTATTCAGCCGCAGGGGCCATGACAAAGGTTCTTGTGCTTTCCCTTCCCTCAGTTATGTGTTGAGTGGGGCAAAATCCTGGGAAAAGCCATAATGGGCAGTACAGAGGGAAAGGCAGCTGCATGGGATGCTCTTTGTTTTTCATGCTTTCTTGATTCCCCTCTTTAAATGATCTGCACAGCTGATAGATCACACTGAGAAGGGTTGCATAGTAGGGGATTAGGAAATGGAGGAAACACATGGTCATATACTGTTTACCTTATGCAGTTAAAGTTGCAGACTTTGTTTCTTGAAGCTGTTACCAAGACTCGCTTCAGTCATTCCCCATCTTCAAAGCATCTGACAAAGTGGGATTTTTCTCCCACGAAAGCTCATGCGATAAATAAATGTGTTAATCTTTAAAAGCGCCCCAGGACTCCTTGGGTTTTTTTTGGCTGACCTAAACTAACATGGCTACCCCTTTAAATGCTTCATTCTCTGTTCATCTTGTAGGGATCACAGAGTGCAGCCCTGAGTTGAACAGCTCATGGGAGTACAATCACTGGAATAACTCTTCTAACTTGATTTCAAGCAAGATGGAGCACAGTGTAGCGAGAAAGTAGTGCAGTGTAGGGAAGTAGTCTGAGAGCTGCCAATTCTGCGGGTTTGTTATTTCTCAGCTCTGTGTGGCCTCATATTTGGTTTTGTTGCTGTTGGTAAGCCTGCATGGGTGAACTTGGCGAAGCCACTTCACCACCCAGGGTGCTTCAACTGTTAATGAATTAAATCACCTTATGGCTCTCTAAAGCAGGTCAGATGTCTATTAATTTACAGTGCAAGAATTACAGCAAAATACCCATAATTTTTTTTTTGCCCAGGTGCTAGCAATCACACAAGATTTTTGTGTAATCACAGAACTGTTGGGCTGGAAGGGACCTTGAGAGGTCATCTAGTCCCTCCCCTGGTGAGGTCGCAGGATTAAGTAGACATAAACCATTCCCGACAAATGTTTATCTAACATGTTCTTACAAGCCTCCAGTGACTGGAATCCAACACCTCCCCGGGTTTTTGTGCATCTAGTACAAATCTGCCCAGATCTCCAATGCAGGTTGGATTCTGGTGGCTATAAGAGAAGAATAGGTTTATCAAAGGAGTCTGCTACAGACAGCATCACAAGAAGAAGCAAAATAAAGAGGAGATGGTAACTGAGGTCCAAGTAGTTTGTGGAAAGCAGCAAAGCCCTAGTAAGGGGTGATTTCAGTCGTAATACCCGACACGCATTGAGATATCTGAAATAGAAATAAATTAAGAAATGTTTGTATTCTCTGGACAGGACAAGTGTTCCTTACACAAAGCAAGAAGGAAAGAAACCATTTCCAATGAAGGTTGTGTGGCTCATGCTCAAATAATACTTCTAGGTGTTGAGTAACAGATAGGATAAGATTAGTCAAGACTAAATAGAAATGTCTATATAATAGTCTTATTAGGGTTACAATTACTATACTGTGAGACCAAGTACGAAAGTTGAATCTCAGCATAGCAAACTTCAGAAGAATTTGGAAAAAGCCAAGTGAAACCAGATGAGGAACATCAGCAGAAGTGAAGACACAAAGGGGAGATGAAAAGTACCATTAGACCTAAAGTACATTATGTGTCGTCTAGCAAAAAAGGAGGCTAGTAACGGGGAAAAAATGTGGATGACAGTAACTGAGGATACGGGATATGTTCCAGACACTGGCCTATAAGAATTAAACGAGGTTTGTTCAAAGTAAATAGTAAGCAAATTGGGGACAATTAAAGAAGAACGTCACTAGAGACAGAGGTCTGGTGTACACTGCAAAGTTTTGTCGTCAAAAGTCGGTTTTTGTTGACAAAACAGTAGAGGTGTACACACTGAAATGCGCCTCCCACCTATGTAACTCCATTGCTATGCCAACATCATAAAGCCACCTCAACGAGAGTTGTAGGAATTATGTTGGAGTGGTGGAATTGGCAAGATAGCCAGCCAGCTAGAGGCCAGCTGCACCCTGCTCCCCTGGAGAGCAGAATGGCCTGGACCCCATGCAGTGAGACGCCTGAGTGGCTGGACCCTGCTACTGGCTGGAGTGGGGTGAGAAGTCCCGGATGGCTAGACCCCACTCCCAGCTGGGAGCAGGGCGAGAAGTTTTGGGTGGCTGGACAGGAGTGGGCCGAGCAGCCCCAGGGAGCTTCTCCATCTAGCTGCTGGTGGTGAGTGGGGAGTGTTGAAAAGTGGGGCAGCTGGACCCCACTTCACAGAGCCAGAAGCCCTACTAGGCAACTTCTCTCAATTCCCAGCAGGTAACGAGGAGGGGAGAAGCCCAATTGGCTGCCTCCAGTGGGGAATGAGGATTCAGGCAGGAGCAGCCCACTGGGAGCCTTTGGGGAAGCCAGGCTCCCAGCAGGAACCTGCCAGCAGAGCTGAGAGACTGGGCTCTCAGCTCCACACACTGTCCCTCTTAGATCGGTGGATGTGCTCCTGGTGAGGACGCACATCACTATTCCAAGGAAGGTAGTGTGAACATTAGCCACTGCAGTTATTAATGCCGTCACTCGCAGTTGACCTAACATAGGTTGACTTATCTTTGTAGTGTTTTGAAAATGTTACGAGGAACAAACATCAGTAAAATAAGCTGATTTAGAATTTGGAAATTAATTTGTGAATATTTGTTCGGCCATCTTGTCTGTCTGCTTGCCATGCAGCACTGTAACATTATAATTGTCACAATATTCTTTGTCCAGTTTAGTTTTAAATTAATCAAGTGATGTGATTAAATGGGCACCTTCAAACAGTATCTTATAAGACTGAAACTTACAACTCATTATTTAATGGACAGTGTCCTCTGGGGTAGCTTTTCAAAAGACCTCCAGTTTGAATGCTTGTGTCCACTTAAACATACTTCTCTTTACAGAAGTATTTGAGTAGACAGTTGGGTAAATACATGCGCAGTTACCCAAGTTGTATGTGCAAATGAGTATAGATGCACACTTTTTGCACAAACCCATTGTAAGACTGCAGAAATTTAACTCCAAGTACCTCTTCTATTCAGTCCACCTTTCCATGGAAAAAGAACACCAGTCATCATTAATTAAGGATCTAGATATACATTGGTTTGTGCTCACATACTCCTGTGGTGGTAGTAAAGTTTAAAAATCCTATCTGCAGTAGTTCATCAAAAATAAGTACAGGTGGTAAGAAGGTGACACTCATGACTAAAGCAGTAAGCAAAAAGAACAAGTTGATTTCATCTTCCATAACAAGTATGAAGGAAAAGAGTTTGCTGCCTGAAAACATGATTTTTAAGCTAAATATAAAGGCTTGTGGAGATCAGGTCAAACTGTCTGGTATTTGTCAAAATGACAGAGGTGAAGTTTTGGAAGGAAGTTTCTAATAATTTTAGTTCATTTACATATCTCAGCAGTGATAAGATCATTGCTGTGACAGTACCCCAAAATGCCCAGTTGGTCCATCAGAATATGGATAATCAAGTACTAATTGATTTTGCACCTTGATAATGCCAGAAAATAATTGTGGTTGCAAGTAATTGTGGGAATTCTTTATAGGACACAGATGCACTACCTGATTTCTACATGCTATAAAATGTAACCATAACTATGAACATGTGAATAATTATACCTGTAACTATATCCGGGTGCAAAATCAGAGGATGAGTTGAGGTTTTGCTAAATGTCAGTTCTATATCAAAATCAATATACTTACTTGAGAATGGATTCATCAAAAGGAGATTATGCCTAACAGTCTGATAGGATTTTTAAAGAGGTTTGTGTGGGCTTGATTTACTTCAAACTTCAGGTTTTTGTAATTTTGCTTCAGGAAATTTTTGCTTCTCTGCAAAGCCATCTTGCATGGTATAAGTATGAGGCACTTAAGAGGGTAAAGAATCACTTGGATCTCAAAGACAGAGGATACTTGTGAGTGCTAGTAGTTATGGAGCAATGGAGAAGACTAATGGAGTGTCTAAAGGATGCACATTAGAACCAATTCCGCTCACTTCATTAAGTGGAACATCCAGTCAGAGGATGAATTTTTCATTATAATACAGAACTGGGAATGCGAGAGTGGGGCAAATAATATAAAAGAGGAGGAGACTGGTGAGCAGCGATTGTGTACAGAAATGTTAAATACAGAAAGTGCTGGGAACTAAAAAACTAGAAATGCAAATTTTTGAAAAGGAAATAATACTGGGTTGCTTGGATAAAGGAGCTCCTATGTCTGGAGTCACCCACAATTTTGAGGTTATTAGTCGTATCTCTCATCAAACCTTCATGGCAGTATAAAGCAGGGCTTAGTCACTGCTTTCCAAGGGTGCGTCTACACTTTTAAATTAAGTCGATTTAAGCAGGCTTAAATCAACTTAATTTACTCTGTGTCTACACTTGTTTCCTTAATTCGACTTAAGCAGTTCCTTAAGTCGAATTAAGGAGAAGTTAGTTCGAATTAGTAAAACCTCGTTTTACTTCGATTTAACCCTTAATTCGAATTAAGTCAATGTGGCCTTGTTAGTTTGAACTAACTGCTTAGTTCGAACTAACCGACACTTTGAGCTTAATGCAGCTGACTAATTCGAACTAAGCAAGTTCCATGCATGGCACTTGCTTAGTTCGAACTAGCATTCTAGTGGGGCCATGATAGTTCGAATTAACTAATTCAAACTAACTTTGGTAAGTGTAGACATAGCCCAAGAGAGAGCCAATCTCCCATTCTATAAGTATAAATTGCGGTCTTTGTTCTCAGATGTATTACCTTGATTTTGGCTGCATTAAAGTGCATTTCGTGGGAATGTGACCATTTAACCACACAAGTCAAATTACTTGAAAACATGGTCCTGTCCTTGTTACTTACTATCCCACCAATCCTTGTGTCATCTGCAGGCCTTACCTGAGAAGATTTGCAGGTAGGCCCAGATCTTCAAAGGTATTTAGGCACTTAACTCCCATTGATTTAATAGGAGAGAGGCATCAAAATACCGGTACCTCTGAAGATCCGAGATTTAATTCCCATGGAAAGACATTGGGAGTTAGGTGCCTGACTCCCTTTGGTCAGCAGTAACCTTTACCCTAACCTACTAATGTTTGTACTTGGAGAGCAACTCATCTTACCTCAGAACTCCTGTTTCTTTATGTACATTATGCCCCAACGTATCCTGCATGTTTGATAGTCTCAAACACCAGTCTCTCCAGCATCCGTGTGGCACTGAGTGAGAGAGCATATTTTTTCCAGCCAAGGCAGGTATAAGTACCCATTTGTATATCACTCTGCACTGGTTCTTTCTGGTGATATTGCACATTAGGGGGCTGATTCTGTGAGATGCAGAACACCTTCTGCAAGATGCGGAGCATACACCACCCTCATTGACTTCTGTGAGTTGTGAGAGTGCTCAGTTCTGTCTTGGATTGAGCTCTAAGAAGGAGAATGTAGCTGCTCTCGTCAGTATTTGGGTCTTTTTCATGTCCATCTCTATTCAGTCATTTACACCAGATCCTCCCAGCATTTCGGGAAGTTGCATATTTCTTCCTTACATATAGCCTGTGTGAGCATAAAACCACCAAGTGGTCTGAGCTCATTATCATATTTTATCTGAAATGCTGCATTTTCCATTCCTTAGCTGACCACTAGAGATTTAGCTAAGTGCTCTTTCTCTCCCACTCTTTCTCTGTAACTGTAACCATCTGCATTTCCTCAGATCTCATTTATTTCACACTTTGTTTGCCTTGTAGATCACGCAGCTATCATTTCTAGCTAGAAAAATGTAAGATCTCCACAAATGCAGAAATTTACAGTATGAGTTAAATGAATTATAAAACTTTGGAAGGCTTTCTTGCTAAGTATTTTGTCAGATGAACATTTTCACTTGTACTGTGTGTTCCCAGCATCACAAGTTCTAAGATATTAGCCATATATGGTCTGATTCAATGAAAGGTTAGGGCGAATTACTTGTGTGAATTACTTAGATATGATAGTGATGACTGGTCTAGAAAAACCTAAGTTAGATGGTCCTACATAAGACTAAGACAGACAGCAAAACAAGTAAAATTAAATGAGGTAATTTAAAGTATAATATAAATAATACAAAAGGAATCATGCAGCACAAATCAAATTACATGCTTTTCTCTCAAGCACACTCATTAAGTAGTTGTTGTCTACTTATTCACAGAGCCTTAATCAGATATTTAGATACTGATGACTGTGTTTACTCTTTCGTATGGGAAAGCAAATGGATTTTAAATTAATATTTTATGAAATATTTTATATTCATTAATTTTTGAGGGAGTGTTTTAGCACACATTTCTTCTACTGTTCATTCCAGTTAACAATTGAAATGGCTTGTTAGCAAGAAACAGAATAAAATAATAAGGTTTTGTTCAGGAATTAAAACCCCTATGATAAATAACATAGGGGTAACTAAATCTTGGTTTTCCCTTGTTTGTAGTGCTCAGTACTAATAGCAAAGAGCTGTTATATACATATACACTGCCCCCTGAGGTACTTACACTCAGTACTGTTATGGAAGGGCAGAAAAATAAGCTTTTTTATGGGCAGATGATATATTTGAAAATATATTGTATAGCTTCCAAATTATTTATTTATTTATTTATATAT
>ML685766.1:36754106-36805431 GCA_007922175.1 Pelusios castaneus
TTCTTTCTTTCTTCCTTTCCTTTTTTTCTTTTTCTCTTCTTTGTCTTCCTCTCCCCTGCCTTCCTTTCTCTTCTTTCTTTCTTTCTTTCTTCCTTTCCTTTTTTCTTTTTCTCTTCTTTGTCTTCCTCTCCCCTGCCTTCCTTTCTCTTCTTTCTTTCTTTCTTCCTTTCCTTTTTTTCTTTTTCTCTTCTTTGTCTTCCTCTCTCCTGCCTTCCTTTCTCTTCTTTCTTTCTTTCTTTCTTCCTTTCCTTTTTTTCTTTTTCTCTCTTCGTCTTCCTTTCCCTTTTTTCTTTTTCTCTTCTTTGTCTTTCTTTCTCTTCTTTCTCTCTCTTCGTCTTCCTTTCCCTTTTTTCTTTTTCTCTGTCTTTCTTTCTCTTCTTTCTCTCTCTTCCTCTTCCTTTCCCTTTTTTCTTTTTCTCTTCTTTGTCTTCCTCTCCCCTGCCTTCCTTTCTCTTCTTTCTTTTTCTCTTCTTTGTCTTTCTTTCTCTTCTTTCTCTCTCTTCCTCTTCCTTTCCCTTTTTTCTTTTTCTCCTCCTTTCTTCTCTTTTTTCTTTCTCTCCCTTCTTTTTTAAAAAGCTTTTTAAAAATTAATTTTAAATAAAAACCTTTCTTAAAATTAAATTTCAATTCAAAATTCATTCCAATTAAATTAATTAAACACAATTAATTAATTCTATTTACAATCACTTTATCTTCAATCAAATACTGTTAACTTTCTGTTGGTTAAAATTGTTCTTCATTTTAAATATTGTATTGTTCTTTCATGTTGTTTTGCACTACAAATAAGATAGGTGCAGTGTTCATAGGAATTCGTTCATGTTTTTTTTCAAACTATAGTACGGCCCCCCAACAGTCTGAGGGACCATGAACTGGCCCCCTGTTTAAAAAGTTTGAGGACCCCTGCCTTATGGGGAATCTGCAGAATGGAGTTGTGATTTGCCTTGCTTTTTCCTTCATACATTCCCATGCACATTCTGGGGTGGGAGGCAGTTGCCATAAAAGCCAGCTATCCCAGCTGATAGTCTTCTATCTTGATGGCAGAAATTCTCAGTTGGGCAACTGTGGCAAAATTCCAACCTGTCTGCATTACTCAGTCTGTTGTAAAGAGGCTGTAATTCTGGCAGAGAATCTGACCCATGATATGCTGTCTTGCAGCCAGGGGCATATAGTCAATACGAGTCTGTGGTAGTTGTTATGAAAAAGGCACAGTACCTAGAATCATAGAAGACTGGGATTGGAAGGGACCTCAGGAGGTCATCTACTACAACCCCCTGCTCAAAGCAGGGCCAAACCCAACTAAATCATCCCAGCCAGGGCTTTGTTAAGCTGCATCTTAAAAACCTCCACGGATGGAGATTCCACCATCTCCTTAGGTAACCCATTCCAGTGCTTCCTTCCTCCTGGTGGAAAAGGTTTTTCCTAATATCCAACTTACACCTGCCCCACTGCAACTTGAGATCATTGTTCCTTGTTCTGTCATCTGCCACCACCGAGAACAGCCTAGCTCCATCCTCCTTGGAACCCCCTTTCAGGTAGTTAAAGGCTGTTATCAAATCCCCCCCCTCAATCTACTCTTTTGCAGGCTAAACAAACCTAGTCCCCTCTGCCTCTCCTTGTAAGTCAAGTACGCCAGCCTCTTGATCATTTTTTGTTGCCCTCTGTTGGTCTGTCTCTCTCCAGTTTTTCTACTTTTGTCTAATTTTGAACCACGTGGTTTTGAACTCCCACCGGTTTTAGCCAGGGTCATTCCATGAACTTCAGTAGATCTACTCCTGATTTACTTTGTTGGGAGCATCAGGCCCACATAGTCCTGTGGACAGTTGTGCATTAAGGTGATCACCACTGTAGCTAGCCACAAGATTTCTAGCAAGGTGGTACAAGATAAATTAAACTTGGCCATGCCTAGCTTTGTAATAGATATATTTTTATTGCTGTGGCTTGAATTTATTCCACCTAATCATGTGAAAATTCACGTAACTCCAGTCAGTGAAGTACCTCCTGAGCAACTTGTAAGGTGTATTTTTTTCATACCCCAGTCCTCTCCTACTTATCTATGATTAAATAAGAGAAATGCCAATTGGCTGATGCTGTAACATCATTTCTGGAAGTTTTGGACTTTTAAAGTACTCTTTTACTACTGTTTCATGGAAGGTATCTGGTAATTTAGAGAACATCAATACGCAATGCGTATTTTAAGACCCATGTAACTTTGAAACACCCTTAATATTTCTGTGAAGGTCATGATACATTCCATGTAAGTCAGTGACAATCATTCCAGAGTGAATTTACTGCTCAGGAAAAGTGCCAGAATGGCAGGACTGAATGACGACTTCTGTTTTTCTACCAGACAGTTGAAGCAGCAGTGCAGGCTGTTCCCCCCAACATGTCTCAGCTATGACCCGGAGCGAAAGGACCACTTCTACAGGGTAGCAGGCAGAGTAATGCAACTCCACATCTAGTCAGTAATTTGACCCAGCATTGGCACTTCCAAAAAAGGTGTCAATTTCGTGACATTTGCAATGGTGGTTTTTGTTATGTGGATGTTTGCCTGCTAGCAATAAGTCTGCAACCAGCAAGCTCTTTCCCACTGTTGGCCTAACTTTCAGGTCTGGTCTACACTACAAAATTAAGGTGGCATAGCTATGTTACTCAAGGGTGTGAAAAATCCACATCCATGAGTGGCATAATTAAGACAACCACAGTTCCCATGTAGACAGCACTTAGGAAGGTGGATTACGTGGAAGTGGTGAACACCTCTCCTTGGTATAGGTCATGGCTGCACTAAAACACTGAAGCAATGCTGCTCTGCCCATTGCGTTGTAAGTATAGACAAGCCCATAGAAGCTACCGGTGTTGTTGAGGTTCTGCCAGGTGACCTAGAGGAGGAAAGCTCCCGTATCGTATTACCAATCCCTACCAGTCGCTAGCGGAAATGTATGTCTGATTCATTGTTTGATAGTTAATCCACAGGATTTTTATAAAATATATTCTCCTTTGTAGTTCAGAGAGCTGGATATGAAAAGACCGGTATAAACTGAAAACAAAATCCAATAGGCACATTATACTTCTGCTTAATTCTCATTCACCTAGAAAATTGGACACATATAGTATTAGCTTCAGATGAATACTGGAAACATACAGGACTTTTTATGCGTCATCTTGGTGATGGAGAGAGCGGAAGAAAGCACATCCTGGCTTTTTGCTGCAAAATGATGTACATTACTTTTCAGATGTTGACTTGTATAACAAGTGAGGCATGAAACAAAAGCATGATTCCCAGAATAGTAGCAGTGAATATTTTATCTTACTGATAAAAAGCAACAAGAGACTGTGTCCTTAAAGCATATTCTGTGTTGACAGTGCACCCTTACCATGACAGTAATGGTATTTGCAGTCCTAACTGCATTAAAGTCCAGGAAATAAGGCATCAGTTTCAAGTGGCTATGAGATGCTCTACTTTACTCTTTATAGGTTCTTAATTCCTTCTGTACTCGTGAAGTTTCTCTTGGCATCCTTTCTCTTTATGCACTGTCTAAGATGGAGCTGTAGTGTCATGCAATACTTACCAGTTAGTTGTGCTGTATTAAAATTTGTTACTCTATTGTGGCTCCTTCTGAGACAGACCGCCAGCCAGAGGGATGCTGTGGGGCATCCTACAAACCAGTTGAACAATCTGCATCCCCCAAAATCA
Source organism: Pelusios castaneus (assembly GCA_007922175.1). Taxonomy (NCBI): domain Eukaryota; kingdom Metazoa; phylum Chordata; order Testudines; family Pelomedusidae; genus Pelusios; species Pelusios castaneus. The sequence continues at coordinate 36,757,798 of ML685766.1, forward strand.
GAAAACTAGGACATGAAGAGAATGGCATATAAATCCCTTTCCCCTGAGGAATTTTTGATAAAATAAAATAGTCTTTGGGTTCAGTCCTCAAACAGTTTTATCATGCAGATTGGGAAGCACGTGACAAAGAGAATATTGAATCATATTCCTTTCTCTAGATTTCACAGAACAAAAGTATTTTCTGGTGAAAGTACAGGTTGCTATGTATTTCTAGCAATGCATCCATGTTTTACTTGACCCAAGATGAAACTGACATCAGCTCCAGCACAGAGCGTTTATCTATTCTATTTAGTTTGTTCATATATTTTTGCATAGGACTAAATACTGAAACTCAATATGAGTTGGGTGTAAAACTCCATTAGACACCTTTGAAAAATCGCACCCTGTATATATCAGTACTCTGTGTGGTGGGAAATCCAATATCTTTCATTTTGGCTGTGGGAACTACAGAAGGCTCCTAAGATTTAGACCTATCTGAAGGCTACATCGGACTTCAGAGCCTGAGAATTTTTCTTTGTTTCTGTTTGAGTTCTGATTTAGGATGTAGGCAATGCCTCTGTTGTTAGTGAGGGTTAATATGTCATGGCACTCCATGTTCCTCTGGTCCCTACCCCTTGTAATAGTGCATGTGGAATGTGACCCATATTAGAGATGCAGGCATGATGCAGTTGGCCGTAACTCAAGAGATCAGTAATGGTGATGCCTGCCTTCAGCTAACAAGCATTCATCATTTGCTACTGGAGGGCTTTTTGGTTTAATCTGTGTAAGGATTGATTGTGGCCAAAGGAAAGAAAAACAACTGTGAATCTATAATAATCAATAGCTCTTTATATTGCACTTTTCAGCACTAGATTTCAAAACTCTTTCTGAAGGAGGTCAGTATCAGCCTATTTTACAGATGGGGAAATTGAGGTGCAGAGATTTGCCCAGGGTCACCCAGCAGGCTAGTGGCAGAGCTAGGAACGGAACCTGGGTCTCCTGTGTCCGAGTCTGGTGCTTTATCCTCCAGAACCCCTTGAATTCCATTCTCTTTCCAGGGCACATGAATGGAATTCCAGATGACATGGAAAGTAAATTGGAAGATGTTACCTTCATTCCAGTTGTTGAATTCCCACTTCACCCTCACCATCAGTGCTAATTCCATAGGTTTTTTCAGCCCACATTCCATCGCTTTTTCTCTGCTCTTCTAACTAGTGATAAAGCCCCATTTCTTCCACATGAGTTTTCTTCCCACTGCTAAGTCTACTCTCAGTCCAGATTATCTATGTGGTAATCACCAAATTTATTTGTTTTCTGCACTTACCTACAAAGGCCTTTATACAGTCCTGGAGGCTTTGTGTGTTCCCCTGCTGTAATTCCAGAGTGACATTTTCTAAGGCTTCAGGAGGACAGTGGGTGGAAAACAAAGAGGCTCAGAGCTGAGGAGACAGTGGAAGTGAGAGCAGGATAACAGGCTGCAGGTGCTGACTACATGAGTGTAAAAGATCTGAGGGTTGTGGTGCTAGAAACAATGGTTCTGTTTAGGGGGTGAAAGTGAGGTGTAAATTCAAGTCTGGAACCACAAATGATGCCCTGATACATTAAGAACAGCAGCAGATTAATCGGCCTGCCCTGATAGTCACAAAAAAACCCTTTCCAAACAGAGACTTGTGCTTTAGGGCAAGAAGATAGAAACTTGCCTCCACTTCTTGTAGGTTTCTTTTAGGGAATTGGGGTGAAATCTGGAGTCAGTGGCAAAATTCTCCTCGACTACCACAGAGACTGGCTTCCCTCTGGTATTTAGATAAAAATTGCCAGTCAGGAAGAGCAATTGTCACTTGCTTGTCTAGTTCCTCATTTTACTTGATCAAATCTGTTTCTGCACTAGCCAGAAGTAATACATGGTCCCCAGTGCACCAATCCAGCTTGATTTTGTTAAGTAAATTTCAGTGAGACTCCTCATGGAATAAGAGCTACTGCTCAACTGTACAACAACATCTGGTCCCAAGTTGGCACAGCAAGAAGATCGCCTTTTTACGTGCTACTTCCAGACCCACTTTTTCTTAGATTTCAGTCTCCAGCTGCAACTGTTGCTGACTAATGAGTCTCCTTCAGAAAACTTTGGCTGGTCAGCACATTCCAGCTCTGGGCTCTCAAAGGTGCGGTTTCCACATCTGTTGCTGCAGTTCTTGTATTTCCATACACCAGGGCATTGTTGATTTGGTTATCCAAATTTATAACAACCAAAATGCAAGCCTCTTAAAGATTTTCATACAGCACGATAACCACACAAGCAGCACACCATATGCAAACTGTGCAAACCACATTAACTGAAAAATATTCGAGTCATCTCGGCAGATAAGCACTGATTGTGAAAGAGGTTGTGCAATCTCATTATGGGTAATTCCTTGGTTGATGCATCCCATGGATTTGTCAGAATAAAGAAAAGGTCTTTCAACCAAGCCTTATCTGCTAACCTGTTAGACTCCCATGCCAATGGTGATTTCCATTTTAATATGCTGCCACACATACTTCTGCCCCCTTTCCTCCCCATGGACGGGCAGGGGAATTTATTCAGTTCTCTCGAAAGGAGCAGCTCACAGTGATAACAGTGCATTACTCACATTCCCTTTTGGTCATCACTTGGAGCTTCACTAGCAGGCTCCAGGGACATGGACCCAGATTTCTATTTGATTGCTGTGAGAACTGCTTCTTGGTCCCAACGTAGGGAGGTGAGAGTAGAGAGAGTCATGCTAAAATGCAAACAAAATTTTAAAAACTGCAGAGAAAATACTGTGGGATTTTTTTCCTCTACTGGAGCCCTAATTGTCATTTTTTAAATTTCTTTTACAGACTGGCCACTTGTGTCTCCACTTCAAAATCTATTTCTCTGAGTAGATTGGATACCTCCATGAACCTAACAAATGTATCAGGAAATGGCATTGCTCTCTGGGAACACAGATCCCAAGTTTACCTCCTACTCCTACAACAATTTGGAAAACCTGTGCGAAGTGCAGACCAAGAAAGGATTTTTCTACAAAAAAGCCAAGCTTCTCCACCCTGGGGAAGACTTGTGCTGTTTGGCCCGTGTAGAGGACCGAACCAGGTATGTGATCATCAATGTAGGCGGCATGAAATACAGGATTCCGTGGACCACACTGGAGAACTGCCCTTTGACCAGGCTTGGAAAACTAAAATCTTGTAACAATTACGATGAGATCATGGACATCTGTGATGATTATGACGTCAGCTGCAATGAGTTTTTTTTCGACCGTAACCCTTGTGCCTTCAGGACCATCATGACTTTCCTGACAGCTGGAAAGCTGAGGCTTCTAAGGGAGATGTGTGCCCTCTCTTTCCAAGAAGAGCTAGTGTACTGGGGGATAGAAGAAGAACACCTAGAGTGGTGCTGTAAGAAGAGATTGCGACAGAAGGAGGAGGAGGCTGCGGAGGCCAAGCTGTATGAGGGGGAGATGATGGTTAATGAAGCACCACAATGTGCCTTTCAGGACAATAGCCGTTTGGGTTTGTGCATGAGAAAACTCAGGGATATGGTGGAGAATCCTCACTCAGGGATCCCAGGAAAAATCTTTGCTTGTATATCAGTCTCCTTTGTTGCCATCACTGCAGTAAGTCTCTGTATCAGCACCATGCCAGATCTCAGAGAAGAGGAAGATCGGGTAAGTGCAGCCTTCAGTGGCAACTCTTACACTTTATTTATCAACAGGAAAACACCCAGAGTAAGCTGTTTTGTCTTACCTCATCTGGGAAGGTCAAGAACAAAGGCATTCAGATACTGTCTGCAGTATTTGTGAAGTGGAGAGCAGTCAGGTGCAGAATTCAGAGACCTTTATTTGATTGTTAGTGTAGCTGAGGCAATCAAAATTCACTGCTGTGTTAGTGGAGCTGTGCCAGTTTACACCAACAGAGAAGTTTTTTCCAGAATGTGTGCATGCCCCTTCTCCCCCCAAACAGATGACAGAATAAGTTATTTGTTAGCTCAGCATTATACAAACGTACCCTGCTTCAGGTTCACCGTTTTGATGTTGGATTACTACCTGCAACTGTCTTTAGATGACCAATTCTGCTTTTTCCTTAAAAGTATGTTAAATATTTTGATATTATAAATTATTAATAGTTCTTATCAGAAAAAAAAGTTCTCCTCGGGGAAAAGGGGAGCTAAGGCAGCCCCTGGATAAGAGAAACAGAATGTACACACATGGCCTAATTTTCAAATGTGCTGAGCACTTATAGTGCTAATGGAAACTAGTGGGAGCTGTGGGTGCTTCACAACTCTGAAAATCAATCACTTTATTTATTCTTTATTCTCAGTGCAGTTCCTTAGCATCCAATCTCTTGTTCATGTGGGTAGTTCAGACTGCTGGAATTAATCCCATTGAGGTCAGGTGATTTACCTGAAGATTTAATTTTTACATTGAAATGTATGAAAAGAAAAGATCGAACAGGATGAAGGAACGTTACAGGGATGGAGATGGTGGCGGAGTGGTGGAGAAAGCTTCAGAAAAACTCTCATGTCTCTGCGGCTTTGGGGGAGAATCTGAGTACGGTGTCAGTGGATGGATATTTCATTCGCAGCCAAACAAGCCACTTAATGTTTGTGCTTATTTTCCAGCCCAGTTGCCATATAACACAAACATGATCAGTGACCCGTTTCAATGGTATTTCATCCAGTCAGACTCTGTAGGCATAAACACAATTCTGTACAAAGCTCTCCTTATGGTAAAAATCTCCAGACTCTCCAGTGAGAGTTCAGTGCTGTGTTTTTTATGAGCACTTTATACACAGTTAAAATCCCTCTGCTGGGGTGGTGAGCACAGGACATTAACAGGTAGGTTCATCAGACACATTTATAGTCTAGTAGCAGAAAGCAAACATTGTTCTGATAATGAAAGAAAACAAATCATAGTTTTAAAGCCCATTGTGGAAAGAAAACCGAACTTACTTATTCCTTTATCTTAGATACGGCTTGTGAAATTGAAAAACCTCTGATGTCACAGTGGTTTAGGACCCTTGACATGGGATACAGGCATACCTTACTGTAGCTGCTGTACACCTGGCTATATACAGATGGGTATAAATCTGAAAAGTCAAAATGGCTGAGAACTTAAGAACTGGACAGTAACAGACTATAATAAAAGGAAATTTTTAAAACATAATCTAAGCCTTTTACAATGTTACTTCATAAAGTGTGTGTTACTTTAAAAAAAATTCTGAAGAACTAATCTATAGAAGAACTTAGTCTTTTGGAAGAATTTATATTTTCGGTTCTTTCAAGTTTGATATTTCAGTTGTGTAGATATCTCTGATAAATCCCCTTAAATTAATTAAATTATATCACATATATTCATATTCTACAGCATATGAACCTCACAGCTTAATGCAGAGACATTTATATATTGGCTTTTCAATTGGTTTTGTTTGCTTTTTTGTTCTTTAAGGAGATTAGTTCGCATTTCTGAAAATACAGGTGCTAAAATAAGCAAAATGTAAAGAACATCTAAAAAAATAATCTTTCAACATACCAGATTTTCATTTCTTCCCACTCCAGCAGTAGGGTTAAAGATGTCTCAGGACCACACATGTACATGCACACATTGTGTAGAATTCTCCTCTCATTTTGATTTAAACTAAGGGAATTCCAGTGCAGTCACTTGATTTATATCTGCATAAAAATGGCATCAAATACATGCTCTCTTCTTCTTTACACTTTGTGTTATCACGTGGAGCAGTTGTAATTAGAAAAAATTCTAATAGAGAGTTACAGATCAGTAGCCTTAAATTGGAGATCTTATTTTAATAGAGAGACTCATAAATAATTTATATAATCAGACTCTAGGATTGTTAATCTGGGTCACTCCAAAGCCTAAAATTTCTGTACAGTCAGTGTGAAACAATGGAAACAGCTGCAAGCATGGCTGAGAGCACTTTTTGTCCAAAGCATCACCAAGCTTAACCATTGTTGGAATTCATAGTCTATTACTATCTAGGTTTTAAGTTTTCAGCCATTTTGACTTTTCAGATTTATCCCTATGTAGCTGCTGTACACCTGGGTATACACACAATAAGGCATGCACCTATGCCATACTAAGGGCATGTCTACACTGCAGAGTGAAGTCGATTTTAATTTAACTCGACCTTCACCCGCCATGCTTCAGAAGTTAGAAGAGTGATCACACAACACTCATTGCGTTGGAGGATTGCATCCCCACCAGTCACGTTTGTGTTGACAATCAAAGCAGTGCACTGTGGGTAGTTATCCCACATAGTAACTAGCCACAGGGGCTCTTGGGAAGGTTGTCATTCTCCCATGATGCAATGTTCTCCCTGCCCTTTGTGTCCCAAATAAACAGATGAACACTTTTTCGTGCCATTTTTCCAAACCCTTCAGTCTCTGCCACGGGCACACCATTCCCTGAGAGGCATGGAGCCCGCTCAGCTCTGCCTTAGCATTGTGGGCATCACAGACACCTCATGACTTATTTTGTAGTATTTTCAAGGCCGAGACCGGTGGCGCGGCACTGAAAATTGCTATTGTTTCAAGCCGCCTTGCTCCAAGCCATAGAATGAAACAGTTCCCATTTGTTGCAGACTTGTCATGCACCATCTGCAGTCGGTTGAGTGCTGCTTCTGTCCCGGGAAACAAGCAGTGATTGGTGGGACCACATTGTTATAAAGGTATGGGATGATAAGGAGTGGCTGCAAAACGTTTGTATATGAAAGGACACTTTCTTTGAACATTGTGCAGCGCTCTCCCCAGCCCTGAAATACATGGCTACCCGTTTGAGACCAGCTCTGACAGCTGGGAATCAGTTTGGAGCTGGTTAATCCACCATGGGAGCTGCTGTGTTACAAATCTGTCAGGCCATAATACATTTCTGCTACGAAGGGGAGTGACTTTGGGAAATGTGCAAAACATAGTGAAAGGCTTTTCCACAGTGGGGTTCCCTGACTGGGGGAAGGGGGCGCATAAGTGGCATGCACTTCTCTATCTTAGCACCAGACCACTTTGCCACAGAGTACATAAATGGAAAAGGATACTTCTCAGTACTATTGCAGGCCCTTGTGGATCACAGGGGGCACTTCACTAACATCAGTGTTGAGTCATCTTGAAGGGTGCATGACACACACATCTTTAGGAACTCTGGTCTGTTCAAAAAGATACACTTTCTTCCCCGACCAAAAACTAAGGACTGGCGATAATTGAATTGCCAATAGTAATCCTGATGTATCCTGCCTACCCTTTGCTCCCCTTGCTAATGAAGCTGTACACCAGATACCTGAACAGTGAGGAGTGGGTCAATAACAGGTTCAACAAGTGCAGAATAGTGGTGGAATGTGCATTTGGATGTTTAAAGGTGCACTGGTGCAGTTTGCTCAGTAGGTTAGACCTGCTGAGCAAAAATTAGATTTGCGGTATATACTCACCAGATATGCCTTCCCCGGCATCTGGGTCAGTCATGCATTCCTGCATCTGGCTGGGCTGCTCCTGGGTGGCAAACAGCTCCTGGCTTTCAGGGAGAAGGGATACCCCACTTGCCTGCCCCCTCTTCTTCTTATCCTCTCTTTGTCTACAGACTCATCCTCATTCATCCTGGACTTGTATTCCCTTAGGCCTATCTATGCTGCATGGTGGTGTACTGATGGGGTCATTGCCAAGAATCGCATGCAGCGCCTTGTGACTGCAACGTGTCTTTAGTGAAAAGCCAGAATGATTGTTAGCCTCCCTCGTTTTCTGATTTGCCTACCTCAGCTCTTTGATTTTAATGTGGCACTTCTGCACGTCCCTGTTGTGCCCTTTCTCCAACATGTCCACGAGGTTTTCTTGTAGATGTCCAAATTTCTTTTGCTGGCTTGGAACTGAGCCAGAACAGACTCTTAGCCCCACAGACTTATGAGGAGGGACCAAATGACTTACTATGTATCTTCCATCTCCAATCACTGTGCTTCTGTGGTCAATGAAACTGACTGGAGAGAGTCACTTTCTAGTTCTGGTGATATGCTTGTTCCAGGGGGTTATTGCTTACAGTCCAGAGAAATATTTTAATGTAACAAGTTCCAGAGGGATAGCCCTGTTAGTCTGTGTATAGCATAAGAAGGACATATGAAGAAAATAATTAGTCTTTAAAGTGCCACAGGACTCTTGTTGTTTTAAATTTAACAAGTACTTTTGTTTTACAAATTTCATGACCATATTAGTGTTCATAGTATGTTTTTGTAAAACATACCTAAACTCTAATTTGAGTCTCAAACCCATTGACCACGTCCTTTACATGAGTGGCTCTCAACCTTTCCAGACTATCGGATCTCTTTCAGGAGGCTGGTTTGCCTTGAGTACCTCCAAGTTGCACTTCACTTAAAAAGCACTTGCTTACAAAATCAGACATAAAAGTACAAAAATGTCACAGCACACTATTCCTGAAAAATTGCTTACTTTCTCATTTTTACCATATAATAAAATAAATCAAATGGAATATAAATATTGTACTTACCTTTCAGGTACAGTATACAGATCAGTATAAACAAGATATTATCTGTATGAAATTTTAGTTTGTACTAACTTCAGTAGTGCTTTTTATGTAGCCTGTTATACAACTAGGCAAATATCAAGATGAGTTGATGTCTCCCCTGGAAGACCTCTGCATATGTGGACCCCTGGTTGAGAACCACTGCTTTAAATCACAGCATTCCTGTTCTTCAGATGTAAACAAAAGTTTCTCATTATTTCCCTTTGTGCTTCCCCTATCTCTTTGGTTTAACCATGTGTTGTCTATAGTCTTCACTTAGGTCTACGCTGGTGATGGAATTCTGTGGCAGTCGACGGGAGATGTGCAAGCTAAGTAAAATAATTGGTGCATCTCCCTTCGACTTCCTAATGCCTACTTACCACAGCGTCTCCACTGCGCTGAGTCGTAGGGAAATGCCCTCCCCTTGACTCAGCGCTACTTTTATTGAGGGGGTTGACTTACTTGTGACAACTTCCAGATCAACCTAGCGAGTCTTCATTGACTGCTCAATCGAACCAGAAAGATCAAACTGACAATGGCAAATTTGCTGCCATCTGTGTAGACTTGACCTCAGATTGTAAAATTTCTGGGGCAGAGGCTGTCTCTGTTATATGTTTGTACAGTGTACACACAGTGGAACCTGGCCTCTGGGTATTATGGTAATACAAGTAAAAAAATAAGAAGTTGTATTTTTGCTTGCTGAGTAGATGCCATGTGCACAAAAAACTGACATTTTCGATGTCTTTTCTGCCCAGTTCAGTTACTGACTGAGGGAGAGCACAATTTTTTTTTCTTCTGTCAAATGAGACCATCTCAGGTTGTATAAGAGGCACCGCATAAAACTTTTACAAATTCTAATCAAACACTTTTACGCCTGTATCATCTTGATCCTCTCCACACTGGACTATTAGAAAAAAATTTGCTGCGAAAGTTCCAATTTGACTAGCACAATCGTATCTAAAAGCAGCCATAGAAGTGAGGGCTGCATTCCATGGGTCACAAACAAAGTCCTAAAACTTAGGCTACCTCTAGGCAATAAATCCAAAACTTTAAGATTGTTTCAAACTCTGTGATCAGGTTCTTTTGTCTGAATCCCACAGTGTCTGTATATATCGTAATACCGATGGATAGATTTTCACAGCAAGACTCAGGGAATTGTGATTGTCTGTTGGAAAGAGCAATAAGAATTGTGCTTTTCAGTGAATCATTGCAATGATTCAGCCCTTCACATGTAAAAAAATGCCTATATTACTCTTCCCTTCCCGTCTTTTTGTTTCCTGGTCATCCCATTCCATAGTGGGTTGCCAGCTGTGCCTATCACCATTAGCTCCATTGATTGCCAGTGTGGATGTTTTCCACTTCTAGGGAAACAGAGTTGGTGCTAAGAGTCCCCTCCCTTCTGTCACATGAAACATTGGTACAGCAGAAGTGGCTTATTTGGTCACTGTTCTGTATTCCATGGTCTGTGACTCAAGATGATTGGAAGATAACAACCTGTTCAAATTACCCTGCACTATGGGGGTTTATGATGAAGGTCTATAATATCATGTACAAAAGGCCAATTTGCAATTTCCCTAATTCATCATAAATAGGGTCCTTATTTCTCACATTGCCTTCAGCAGGACTCCTTTTGCTGTTCAGTGCTAATAAGGGTATCATCATTTGTCTCTAAATGTCATCATTTGTGTCACAGGAAATAGTGAGAATTTTCACACTCATACGTTGGCTTGCTTTGAAGTATAAAATTTATCCTTTACTTGAAGAAAAAATATAAATCAAAAGGCAAGTTCATCAGAGAATGAGATGTTACTGTCTGAAAATGCATGGATTGGAATGGCATAGAGCAACTGATTTGTTTTTGGCCAGTCCCTGTATAACTGGATTTAGGTAATGAACTGATTAAAATCTATGCAGCACTTACACAAATTACATCAGATATTTCAGCTGCTCTAGATGGTATAATTGGGGTCAAGGAAATGGAAGTGTGTAAAAGTGAAGACTTCAGGTTCTGCACTGGAAATATTTAAATTCAAGACAGAGGGAATAGATTAACATAAAAATAAATAAATATATTTTTAAAAAACAACTAAAGGTGAAGTCTAGCTATTGCCATTATTATTTACTCAAGGTCTAACAGTGGAACAGAGCGTTGGAAGAAAGCTAATGAGCCAATATTTAAGAACAGTACATTAGATAATCTATTCTAGGTAACTATAGACTAGTGAGTTTGACATTGATCCCCAGCAAAAATCATGAAGACTTCAGACAATAAAGAATTTAACTAGTGCCAGACACCCATGGTTTTATGGAAAGGAGGTGGTGTCAAACAGGCTTGATATTGCTGTTTGATGAGATTACAAGTTTGGCTGAGAAAGTTAACTGTGATGAAATAATGGTTTGGTGTACGTCCACAATGAAACTGGAGGTAATTTTCAACTAAACCAAACATGCCCACACTAACTCTGATTGAGCTAGTGTTCTAGAAATAGAAGCGTAGCTGCAGCAGTGTGAGCCACAGGGCAGGCTGGCCTCCCTGAGTCAGTCCCATCTGGAATTCTATGTATGTACTCAATATGTATGTCTCCTTGAGCTGGAATTTACACTCTCCAGTTCCAGTGTAATGCACATACACAGTCATTTGTGTAAGGTATTGACTTAGTATCAGTTGTAAATGAGGAATTATGATCCACCAAGGGCATTTGTAGTGAGATGATTTGGGGATCAGTTCTTGGCTCAATGCTATTTGATATCTTTTTTGATTATCTGGAAGAAAATGTAAACTCAGCACTAATGAAGTTTGCAGATGGCACAAGAACTGATGAAGTAGTCAGTAATGGTAGGGACAGGTCAATTCTAAAGAATGATTGGATAACATGGGCCCACTTGAATGTTTTGTTTGATTTTCTTTTTTAACACAGCTCAGAGCAAGACTGTATGTCTAGGAACAAAGAATGTAGTTGAGACAGGATATGAGATAGTATTTTGGAAAGCAGTGACTCAGAAAAAGGATTTAAGGATTATGATGGAGAAGCAACTCAACATGAGCTTCCTGTGTCAGGTGGTAACTAAGAGAACAACATGATCCTGACATGTATAAGCAGGGAAATATCAAGTGGAAGTAGAGATGTGTTATCATTGTATAGGCATTAGTGAGACCGTTCCTAGAATACTGTGTTCCATTCTGATGTCCACCCTTTAAAAAGCAGGCTAGCAAGTTGGGAAGGGTTCAGAATAGAGCTATAAGAATGATTCAAGGTTTGAAAGCCTGCCTTATGGGCTCTTAGGCAGACAGTGGAGAGCCAGTGAATGGAAGCTTAATCTAGATAAATTCAGCCTAAAAATAAGGTGCCCATTTTTTAACAATGAGAGTAACTAACCACTGAAACAACCTACCTAAGGATATAGGGACTCTATATCCCTTGGTGTCTTCAAATCATGACTAGCTGTCTTTCAAAAAGAAATGTTTCAGGTCAGCCAGAAGTTACACATTTGATGCAGAAGACACTTGGTGAAATAATCTGGCCTGTGTTATGTAAGACCTCAGCCTGATGACCATATGGGTCCCTTAAAATCTATGGGTCTATGTACGATCTAATCCCAAAAGCTGCTGCACTCTCACCTTGTACTTTCCAGGCTCAGAGTTGCCCATGACATGAAAGGAGCTGTGACCGACTATTGTGATAAAGGAAAAGGATTGCCATAATAATGCAGATCATGAATGCTTCTTATAGTGGGTGGGTGAATGTTGGTAAGTTTGACCCCTTTTAATGCAGTTCTCTGGATAATTTTGGGAGGGCATAAAAACGCAAAACCAAATTCCCCCTCACTCTTCTCTTCTGCAGACTAAACAAGCCCCTCAACCTCTCCTCATAAGACATCTGCTCCCTCTCCTTAAGCATTTTTGTTGCCTTCTGCTGGACTCGCTTCAATTTGTCTATATCCGCCCTGTAGTATGGGGGTGGAGTGTGTGGGGGGGCGGGGGAACACTGGGCATAATACTCCAAATGTTGCCTCACTTGTGCTGAATTGAGGGAAATAATCACTTCCCTGGATCTGGTGGCAATCCTCCTATTAGTGCAGCCCAGTAAGCTGTTAGCCTTCTTAGCCGGAGGGGCACACTGTTGACACGTATCCAGCTTCTTGTCCACTTTAATCCGCATGTCCTTTTCTCCAGAACACTTGCCTAGCCAGTTGGTCAGTAGTCTATAGCAGTGTATGAGATTCTTCCATCTTAAGTGCAGGACTCTGCACATGAACTTCATCAGATTTACTTCTGGCCCAATCTTTCAAGTTGTCTAGCTCACTATGTATCCTATTCCCAACCTCCAGCATATCTACCACTCCCCACAGCCTAGTGTGATCTGCAAACTTGCTGAGGGTGCAATCCAGACCCAGCATCGACTCTCTGGGGCATTCTACTGGTTACTGCCTGCCAACTAGACATTGATCATTACCCACTGAGCCCAATGATCTAACCAGCTTTCTGTGTACTTTCATCCAACCCATGCGTCTTTAAATTGCTGGCAAGACTAGTGTGGGAGACTATATCAAAAGCTTTGGGAAAGTTAAGGTATATCATGTCTACTGCTTTCCTCACGTCACATCCATCCCACTTTCCCAGGTGGGATCTGTAGGCATGCTTAGCGCCCCACCTCCCATCTTAGCAGCTCTCTACAAAATGGCCAGGGCATAGATGGGACCATCCCTTCTACTGTTTAGCTCAATGGTTAGGGTACTCACCAGATATGGGGGACCCTGGTTCAAATCCCCTCCTTTAGCTGATGAGGTGAAGGGCTTTGAACAGGGATCTGCCCCCTTCTCAGGTGAGTGTTCTGAGGTGGATGTTTCCCGTATCACTTTCAGAGCAGGTGTTAGGGTACTCACCTGGGACGTAGTAAAGAAGACTCCATTTCACTTGTCCATTCCCACTGCCCCGCATTTGATAAGAAGGCATTTGACTAGGGATCTGCCACCTCTCAAGTCATTGTCCTAATCTCTGAAGTAAGGGAGTTTTGGGTTTTTATTACACGGTTATTCTTCATCTCTTGTTGAAGCTGTTCCACATGAACTGTGCTACAGAAAATCGGAGAATCACTCTATAGTCTAGTGGTTTGGGTACTTATCTACAATCTGTGGTGTCCCAGTTCCATTTCCTTCTGCTTGATAATCACAATCAAATCACAGAATCATAAGATTGGAAAGGACCTCAGGAGGCCATCCAGTCCCACCCCTTGTTCAAAGCAGGACCAACTCCAGTTAAATCATCCCAGGCAGGGTTTTGTCCAAAGCGATGGACAATAAGATAGTCTGGACACCCACCATGGTTGGCTCGTGAACCACAGTTTTGGGAAGGCTAGCCCCGACCCTGCCCCTTCCTCCCAAAGTCCTGCCTTTCCACACAAGCCCTGCCGCAGTCAGCCAGAACACCCCCAGCCTGGTTGGGTGGGCCTAGTCTGGAGTGCAACAGTACCAGAGCTGGGTGGCCTGAGCACACCTGAAGCCTGCGTCCCAACACTGTCCCATGCTGCCTCCAACCCATTGCTAGCGTGTCAGCACAACACAGTGCCGATCCACCCAGAGTCCCTAGAGTGCCACTGTCCCCCCCCAACACTGCCTTCTGCTGGAGTGTCAGCCCGGCCTGCCTTAGTGGAGACCCACCCTGGCCCTGGGCTGGCCAGTCTGTCCACCCCAGCCATAGAGGGCCAAAAGCAACTCTTGGACCAGTTTCGCTACCCTTCCTCTAAAGCCTTGTGGATATTTAGACACCAAACTCCACTTGACTTGGGTCTCAGTCTGCCCCACCCCTGACCCTGGAAAATCAAGCTAATAATATTTCACATCTTTTGTCTCTTTCGTTTGTACACTCGAGGTGGCGGGGCCCATCTCTTACTTCTGCCTAAATGAGCTCAGCAGGGTGAGCATTCGGAGTGTTTGCAAAGCTCACTGCAAGATGTACCACGTCTAGAACCACCAGGTGCTGCCGTGTTGCAAATACGTTCTCATTAAAAAAGGATGTGTCTCATATCATTAAACCTCACAGCGGCTAAAAGTGATGTAACAACTGTTCCACTGGTGTGTTCCTGATCACTTGGGTGGGCGGATGCCCACATAACTCAGCTCACTTGATAATGTCTGTTGTCAAAACACCCATCTTTTTAACTAAGATTCCAGGTCAACGGAATTCCAAACACTACTTTTATCCTGCTCTGTGAGTTTCGGCCATCTTCTTTTCTACACGTGAGCAGCAGCATAGGAGCCAGCAACAGAGAGGTTGGACACAAGACTGAAGAATTCTTTTAAGCCATCCTTCTGTATGCCTCAGCAAACGTTGGGTCTTGAACATCCTAGCACGTGTAAGTGCAGACTCTAGAAGAACAATCTGCAATCTCATCCCAAAAAAATCTAACTGCAGAGTGTGGCATTTACCAAACACCTGCTTTGCATAAATATGGCAGGGACTGAGGGGAAAAAAGCGAGGGATTATCTCACATAACTGGCAGGGCTGCAGCGCTATAGCATGTAAATCATCAACAAAACAGAACTCGACTGGGGCTGAGTCCATGCCAAAGGGCATTGATTGTACAGTTTAATCAGTGTTCCCTTCCAAAACATCCATTCCTGGCTTTTTTCAAAGTTGTCCAAATTCCTCCTTTTAATCCTTCCTGTTAGCTCTTTCACCCATACACCTCAAGCCTTGTTAGCATCATTTTTTAAAATCTGATCTGATCCCCTGCAACATTTTTATGCATGCACTCCTCCCTATCTTTCTAGTCCCTTCTCCTCCCCTTTACTCCCACTTATCACTGCTTCTCCTTCACTGCTTCATATTTTTTTCTTTAGCTGGTTCCCCTGCCTTGGTTCCCGGCCCTATTTTTTTTTTTTTTTTTTTTAAATAGTAAAGCTCGTTCCTGTCCTCCAACCTTTTTCCCCAAGTTGGTTTTCCTGTTTTTCCTTCTTTCCCCCTTTATTACCGGTACGTCTTTTAAGGTAGGTAAATGGCCTTCCAGTTGTGTCTCTGGCTGCATTCGTCATCCTGCTGGTTGCCTGCTGCTGCCCTTACCCCTGGATCAAAATACTGAATGCTGCCTGTCTATTTGCACAGCAGAGAGAGCATCTCAAAGTGATATTGGCAATTCTGTGTCCCTCTCCCATTAAACTAAGGCCCAGGACAACTCTAACTCATCCTCTCCTGGCAGTGAGCCTGTCTGACATTAGAACAGGATATGAAGTCATTGTATACTGCATCAAAACTGATTAGTTTTAGGTGTTGGAGTTGACACTCTTCCGTTGGTGTCCAAACAGAAGCTGGTCCCAGATATGGAGAAACTACTGTGTTCACCAAAACGCATGGACCTTTCTTTAGGGTGATGAAATTTGCCCCCTATAATCTCTGTTCAGAGCACCATCCTCTAAGTACAAATAAATCTCAAGGTGATCAAATGTACTGGGAAGTTCCTGGCTTTCATACTGGTCTCTGTATTTCCATTTGTGTCCAGGATTGAAGTGCTGCTAGACCAGTGGTCGGCAAACCGCGGCTCGCGAGCCACAAGCGGCTCTTTAGCCCCTTGAATTTGGCTCTTCCAGGTGCGAGCCTTGTTCCCTTTAAATGCAGACTGCTGCTGCGGCCGGGCTGGGGAGATTCAATTCTCCCGCCCTGAGCATGCGCAGACAGAGCGTGCTCAGGGTGGGAGCGGCCTGGCCGAGAAGCAGCTCTGCCGGCCGTCCCTGCAGCTGCGAGCCTCCGGCCAGGTAAGGGGGCTGGAGGGAGGCCTGGAGAGGGGTGGGGGGAGGAGGAGAGTGGGTGGGGGGGGCGCGAGGAGACTGGCTGCCGCCTGGAGAGGGGTGGAGGGAACATGCCTGCTTTCTTGCCTGCCTTCTTTCTTTCTTTCTTTGCCTGCTTTCTTGCCTGCCTTCTTTCTTTCTTTCTTTGCCTGCTTTCTTTCTTTCTTTCTTTCTTTCTTTTACACAAATACGGGAAACGTTGTGGAGTGAAAGAAGATGTAGTGTCGAGAATTGAGAAAGGTATGTTGAGATGGTTAGGAATACCCTTATTAAGTTAATAACAATGTACCTTCCTATATATTTTAAGTTTAAAAAATTTGGCACTCAAAAGAAATTTCAATCGCTGTTTTGTTGATATTTGGTTCAGTTGACTAATAAGTTTGCCCACCACTGTGCTAGACCAAGGAGGCTGAGGAGGGAGGGAGGGGGAGAGAGAGAGGGGTGTGGGCGGTGTTTGTTGCCAGTGAATGAGGTTTTGGTATTTACTGTACTTTGTTTCAGAGGAGTCATTCAGTGCCCAAATGGCAACCTAACATTTTGACTGAAAATATTAAATTAGAGCTAGATATTGGCCTTGCTTTGCTTTTTTATGCCCCCCCCCTCCCGAAATAAACACAGCACGCTGCATCTGCTCCATCAGCACAGGCTGTACTTTGAACTAACATACCGGTGGCGCTCCCTGAGTAGATTTTCCCCTTGTGAAAACAGGTCTTGGTAGAAGGCGCAGCTCTTTGCATCAAATGATACTCCAGATTTGTACCCCACACCCCGATCTGGATCTTCATCCTGCCTACTGTTCTCAAGCCAGTCCGGTTCCGCATTTGTATTTTAGAGCACTGTGAAATTCAGCAGTAGTTATTTGGTGGGAGGGGGTGGGAACTGTATAGCTTATAAATTAGAACCTGATCTAACCCAAGAGTTGATGGGAAACCAAGTGTAAGTTTACCAAGTAGCTTTTGTTCGGTATCACTCCCAAGATTTGAAGGTATAGCAGCCTTTCTTTGAGTCACAGCTTCAATCTTAAGCAAAATTATCAAGCTTACAGATATGGATAAATGGCTCACTGTTTAAGGGAGTTGCTTTAAGGTACGTGTGGCTGAGAGTAAAACAGACGTAGCCAGCCCGTTTTCGGGCTAGGCCCCTGCAACAGCAGGGTGGTCCGGCCAAGGGGGGCTTCCAGTCATGTGACCAGACGCTGCCCCCTGAGGGAGTGGGACAGTCATAGCACCCGGCCAGCTGCAGCCTGAACTTTGCTGCTGCAGCTCAGCTCTACTCACAGCTGCAGGAGCTGTGAGCAGGGGCGCTGGTGTGAATGCTTTTGCTAGGTGCTAGGGTGGGTGGGACTCAGGGCCAAGTATGTCTATGACTCCAGGGTAGAACATGTCTCTATGATTACAAGTCTCTAGCACTAGAGATCCTGTGTAACCCATATGCCTAAAAAGGCTATCTCTTTAAGAGACCTGCTGAGGGAGGGTTACTGTTGCTGGGCAGATTAGCTACCCATAACTAGAAACTTCTGGAAGCAGGGAGTGGTAGCATTTTGAGCATGCTCCACAGGGTACCCTGCTGGTGTGATGTGGTGTGGTCAGAGTCAGATCACATGAGAGCAGCAGTCTGTGCAGGCAGCAGGTAGGAGCTGCTTTGAGAAGAGCCCATGTGCTCAGTTTTTCAGGAGAGAGGCTGAGCCAGGCGTGAACAAGATGTTTTCTCCCTCTAATGGAGTCATCTGCAACAGACTTTGCAGACATGCAAATGGGACTGAGGGCTGGTTGCACAGGAGAAGGAAAAGCCTGCATGGAATGCTACAGAGGATTCCTGCAATGAAAGAAGAAGAGGACAGCTGTTTCTTGCCACTCAAGCTTCTACACTGGAACAGAGACTGTAGCTGAGAGTTGGGTGAACTCCACCTGGACTTTGGGACTCTTTGGTATCTTTCCTGCAGGGTTTTCTGTAGGGATTGTTCTTGGTTAATTGTATTTTGTTTTCTTAGGATACGGTTTATTTAGTTAGTAGTTAATAAAGTTCATTGTTACATTTGTTTTTAGTAGTATTTGAATGTGAGAGGGCAACTGAGCAAACTTTGCTGTGAGTCCCGTACAGACTGGATCCTGGGTCTCCAGCTGCTTTCTCCATAGGGATTGGGATTGATTTCTGTGAGGCACTAGAGAAGGGCAACTAAATGAATTTTAGCCCACCCGAAGGGTACACCTGCACATAGCAAGTGAATCTTTTCAATGTATGTTTTCTGTGTGAGATTAAGAATGCTTTGTGTACATCTTTATCAAGCTACAATCTCCACTGTATCTTTGCTGTTGTTTTTTCAGCATCATGTTCTAAGAGGGGTAGGGCTGAAGGTCTAACCCCAGAGAGGTGTTTACTCTAAGTGCTCAACCACTGAAATGTAATTGCTCTAAACAGTGGACTGGCTTCCTAACAGGGAAACTGGTTTAGCAAAGGAGAGGTTGCTTGGCAATGAAGTCACCTGGTAGAGGTCTCTGGACACTTGTTGCAGCTAATGAGGCAATCACCTGACAAAAGAGACTGAAAGCTTATATAAAGAGAGGAACTGATCTCTTTCAGAGCCATTTTTTCCCTGTAGCTCAAGGTGAGGGAGATGTAACTCTACTTGTAGGCACCTGATAAGGTGTGGAATCCTGTTTAATTTCCTGGAAACAGATGTTCCCTCATGGACTCTCAAGAGAAGGGTAAGCTAGAGAAGGACACTGTGACTAGGATGGTGGTTGTGTACTAAATGAGCTATGTGTTCTCTTCTACCTTAACTGTTAAGTAAAGAGCAATGGTGTTAAAAATCAGTGCAAAGTCTGTATTATATTGTTCACGCTTCCCCAATGCCTCCTGAGAGTGTTAAATTGCAACCCAGAAGATTCATCTGAGGGTGGAGTATTTGGGAGAAGATGTGTTTGGAGGAGGCTGAAGGATCAGAACTGGGTTCAGAGGGTAGGTAACTGGACAGTGGATTCCAGCTCTGCAGAGGGGGTGCTAGACAGAGCATCTTCACCTGGGAGCGTGCCTCACACTGGGGCAGAGGCTCTAGATCCTTAAAACACACAGGGACTCAGCGAGTTGATTCCCTCCCAACCATCTTGCAAGTAGCTAGAATGTGCCCATAAGGTTACAGGATTCTAGGACTAAGCAATATAGTTCCTGTCCACAGCCCCTGATCCTTAATCTCCTGTCTCTGTCTCTCTCTCTGACATGATGTTTCCCTCTCTAGGAAACTAAACCTCATTCTATACTTGCTGATGATCTGCGGTGTGGGGGGGAAATGCCTCTGGAATCTTCATTTAGGTACAGATTATGACCCTTTTATCTATGGTAATTTTACTCAATGACTACATCTGCTGAGTTCAACTGAATTATTTCAGTGTTGGACCTCATGTAAGTTGTTTCACAAGTTTTGTGCTAGTTAGTCCCAGGTCTTGGAGCCTTGTGACATGTGAAAATCTCAACAAGCATAAAAATGTCTTCTAGCTCTCATGGTTGCAGACAAAAGTTTAAAACATGATCCTTAAAGGCTCAAGAAAGAGAAGGCAAATATAAAGAGATCTGAGCAGCTCCTGACCACCTCTACTCCAATTAAAGGGAATTATGGCTGGCCAGCAGCTACTTAAGCACCTTAATACACATGATAGATGACATCAGCACCTGCATGAGCTGGAAGGAAATCAGTTTAATTATAGACTCCTCCAAAAACTGAATTAAAAATAAGGGTCAAGAAATTATGTAACAGATTGGAACATTGCTAAGGTAGGCATGGCAAAAGGAAGTATTAATACAGTAAAAGGAATTCTGAAAAGATCCCCCCAATAAAATAAAATAAAGACCCATGAAAGATGCCTGCCATTTCCTGAGGGAACATACAGAGAAGTGAAATATACTCAGATTTGAACTCCGATAATATGAACTTTTTGTAATTTTCTCAGTAATTGTGTTGGAAATGCACGAGATTTTGGGGGAGAGACTGTAGTTGCCTTTTTGACAGCAAAACTCTAAGTCCCGGTGAAAGATACTCGCATGAATTTGGCTGCATGAAATAGCCTTGCTCGCGGAAATATTCTTCTCTGTCTCTGGGTGTCCTGAGAGCAGACATTAAAATATAGCCCCCCAAAATCCTGTGAAACAACACACTTCCTCACAATTGAACAAGTTTCCCTTACTTTGCCACATAAGAAAAAATAAATGCTATAAGAAATTTGAAAGCACAAGTTTATCTATATAAAATATTGTTAATGAAAGCAAATGCTTATTCTTAGTTATTACTTTTCACTAATAAAATGCCATTTATTTCACCATAAAAGGCCTCCCCTCCCCACACACAGAGGAATGCTAACCTTTTCATTTTAATAGGTAAACTTTAGGTCCATATTTATGATCTAACTTCTAACAAAAACTATTCTACCCAGTAGAGAAGGAAACTATAAGGAAGGCAAATGCAATAAAATGGGTTCTGTGAAAGCTAAATAAAAGTTTCAGTAATAGCCAGATTTTATATATAACTCCACTAGATCTGCAGATGTGAAAATGTAAACAAAGATATATGTCAATTAGACTAAAAGATCCAGAATTCCTACTGTCGTTCATCATCGTAATTAGCTCCTCTAAATCGAGGATGTGAAAAACAGCATGTGGGTTTCCTTGTCCCCTCCCAGTTTTTTGGCCAAAAATTAATGCAGCTTGATCTTTTTTTAAACATAATTCAGATTTGACTCAGGTCTGTGTTAATCAGGAAGATAAAATACTATCCTGCTAACACTTCCCTTTCTCTTGTCCCAAGGGTTGGGTTTTTAAATGTTTTTTACCAGCTAAGAAAGCTATATGCAGTATTAAGCCAGCCAATTAGATGTTGGACAGCTGACTTCAGAAACCAGGTCATTCATAAAGATAAGGTTTACTCTTTACAATACTGTACCTTTTTTTTTTTTTTTAACGCAAGCAAAGGCAGCTGCATCCAAGAGAAGCAAATTGCAGGAAGAATGAGGCAAATTTTTGTCACTATGCTAAATTCACTGCAAGTCTAAATTCCTGTATGTGGTACCTAAATATTACTAATTCGGTTAATGAAACACTCGCTTCTGTTTAGGTCATGCATACAAAACTGTTCTACAAGTGCCTCAGATCCAAACCCATTGACTTTAATGAGCTTTGGATCAGGCCCTACCTACCTCATTCACAATGCAATAGCTAATAATAAATATTGAGAAAAAACGGCCACATTGCTGAAGATAATTATCAATCTGGTAAAATGATGAATCATTTGGTCCCCTTCAAATAAAGTCTATGTAACAGAACATTGTCCTAAGGTCAGCTCTGCTCTCCTGGAAATAAACATTAACCATTCACAAGACTATCGGCCAAGTACATAAGAGAAGAATAGTAGGGGGACAGTATGCTGTTGCCTGTATACTCTCTCTCCCTACCATAGCCATTGGCAAAGCACAACCTGGAGAAACTAACCAGACTCTGCTGCTCCGAAAATAGAATGTGGTCAATCCATGCAGGTAAATCTGAGGCTCCCATGGTGATGCAAAGGTGTCAGTAGCAACTCAGGGCAGACTGTTACCAACCAGGGTAAAACCCCTGAGTCGGCTGTGAGTTCTAAACTTAGATTTTACTTATATCAAGTGTAGACTCCTCAGGCACCTTAACAGAGAGTCACCCTTTGGATACCCTGAGCTGTCTTGCCACCCGCTGAACAGATCTGTGATAGATGGCCCTTTACACCAAGAATCACACTAATCTTCAAGTTACTCCTGAACCTAAAGGGCCAGTTACCCCAGATCGGTTGCACTTTGTCACATACCAAAGACTATGTTTGAAGCCAACCCTCTAGTGAGCTATATGAAGATGAATTATGTAGGAGAAGGAGTTATTTACCAGGTTAAAGCAAGCACATATAGACACATGAAATGAGTTAGTTACACTCTTAGGTTTCACAATAGACATCTACAAATCAGCGTGCGCACTTGTCTTTTTGGACTAACCAAGGGGAAGCAGCTGGGACCCTCCTACTTAGGTCTAGAAATCTTTGGTTTGGGCTTTTATCCTCCTCCTGCTGCGTGCTCTGAGCTGGACAGTGCAAACTGAGCTAATGGGAGGAGTTCTCCTGCATGACTCAACTCCACAGAGAGAAGAGTCTTTATTCCTTTTGTTGATGGCTTCTCAACCCAGATAAAGGGAATTTCCAGTTGTAAGATCCAGCCATAGCCTGTTTGGGATCAATGTGTTGCCCCTTTTGGGTGAGCACATAACAATTTCTGGAGAAAAGCAGATCTTTCTTTTTGATTAATGTCCTCCTCCTGTGTGGTGAGACATACTATCACAGAGGCTCACACTACAGTGGCTCCAATCTTACACTACACTATGGAGCACAGATATTACAAGTAAGATTAATGCATACAGCAGCTCACAAGCATTCAATAGACTCTATACACAAACTACCTGCTTAGAATTCTAGTACCTATTTTATCCATATTAACCCACAAGTGAGCTGGACAGATCACAGCTAGGTTTCTGCCAGCATCCATCTGAGCCTTGGGGACCTTGGCATGAGGTGGCACCTGGCTTGCCAACCTCACATACACCAGTGCACCGCTGAACTGGGCTATTTCTGAGGATGCATGTTTTGCTTGCTTGTTTTGGAGCAGGTTGCAGGAAGGAAGCAGAGGTAACCAGTAGATCTCCGATTATGTGAATCTGAAGTCTAAGCATGCCACATGGTCCAGTGGTGAGATGGGCTCATTTGCAGACCAGTACCATCAGTGCTCCAATGTCGAAGGGAAATTATTCTGTAACTCTCTTCCCCCGTCAGCAACCTCCCCCGCGCACATAGTACCCATGTGCAAACCCAGCTTTGCACAGTGTACGGAGCCTTTGGGCACTGAGTGGATGCATTGAGATGCTAGGAACAAATTCTATACTGCACAGCTTCAATGACTTCAGTTAACCCCATTAATGGTAATGGAAGTTACACATACAAATGTTCCTCTAAATGGAAGTCTAGACTCCTCAGACTCAAAAGCAGTCCCAGCAGGTAGTTCTTAAGTCAAAGTTCCCTGGAGCCAGAGCCAATGGCATCTAAGGTTGGTGCCATTAAGGTGTGTCAGCTTCATAGCCAACAGTACACAGGGAGTGTTGTGGCCAACATCACATCTGACTGCCTTTTTAGCTACATGGTTCAGGTGACAGGTGCCCATTCTGCAGCTGGGAGAATTGTAAGGGCCTTTCAGTGTAGGGTCATGCAAAACTCAAATTTATGACTTTCAGGATTGTAGTCAAGTACCTTACCCACTCAGCCACTGCACTTTTATTAAGGCATGCTACGTTTCAGATCCTATTGATTTGAACAGTGGCACTACTGCTACCTTTTATGTGGGCGTTTTACTCTCACAATATTTATTTGCAACTAATAAAAACATTCCAAAGGGGTAGCCGTGTTAGTCTATTGTAGAAAGACAACAGAGTCCTGTGGCACTTTTAAAGACTAACAGATTTATGTCTTAATAAAAACATAGGCACTATTCAACTATTAGTCTTTCTGGTGACACAAGAAGCTTACTGTTTGTGTGAATAGATATTTGGAAATGCAACTGTCTAACTTGTACATGTAATCACTGGAAATGTAGGTGTGTAACAGCATGTGCTGTGTGCAGAACCTGATCTTTTTAAAAATATTGCCCTTAGAAAGGTTGAGGAAAGCTGCTTCATTGCTTTACCTCATAGCACCTACGGCCAAAAAAACCTCATTCAGACCAAAATAATTTGTGTCCATCATTCAAGGTCATTTCTGTGGACAGACTGCAATAATAATAGTGATTTAACAGCAATGACGGGTGTGCAATCTATTACAATTATTCTGTTTCTCCTGACACAGCTTGGAGACCGTCTATGGTTGGGTAATGCACGGAGTCAGGGAGTTTGGAAGTCCACGTTGAAAAACTTGAAGTGAATGGAAATGAAGCAGAGATGACCTGCTTTTCTGACAGAAATAGGTCATTGATTTCCCTTCTTGACAGTCAGTGTTGCTTTGCTCTATTCTAGGGTGACTAGATATCTCCATTTTATAGGGACAGTCCCAGTATTGGGGGCTTCATCTTATTTTGGTGCCTATAACCCTCTATCCCCATCCCAATTTTTCACACTTGCTATCTGGTCACCCTACATTCACATCCACTCTTCTACCGACTATCTGCAAAAAGCCTCAAGTTGGTACTTTGGCTCAAGAGAAGTGACACGAGGGTTTACAAATCAGCCCATTATTGTCCTCAGAGCCCAAACTCACACTGACTCGTGCTGACATTTGTTCAATCTGTGTAGAGCTGTAGGCTGTGTAAGAATGATGTGGATTTGTAAGCAAATTTTCTGGGAGATGTAGGCTGGAGGGAGATGAGGGCAGGGATTTTATTTATTTATTTTTACTTGTTTTGATTTTTTTTTTGCAGAATCCATGGTCTCTGCATAGTGAGCAAATGAAATGGGTTTTGTTCTGCTAACAGATTAGGACTTCAGTATTACCATCAGCGGGAAAATGAAGCTGGAAAAACATGTTTTCACTAATTGAGTAATTGATTTATTTGCTGTAGGCAGTGACGTTCATTAATAGAGGCAGAGTACACCCCCTTCCACTCCTGGCTGGGAGATCCCAGCAGCAATTTCTGGCTGTATTATGTGAACAGTATCTATCATGGGCAATGGTTAAAAGCATAAAAATATAAGGAAAGGGGGTAGTAAATGAGGAGCAAAACACCAGGGGCCAAAGTAATCATTTTTGTGTAGTTCAGCTCAAAAATAAGACTGTTCTCTTCCCAACAATATGCAAATGTCACATATATGAAAAATATTCAAGCTGTTGCTGGGCTCATCATTTCAAACAAAATACCCTATGTGTTTGAATTAGCACATTTCTTTTAAAAACTCTTTTTGTACTTCCCTCCTGCTCCTGCACTAAGGATGTAAGATTGGAGCCAAAGTCCATTGATTTCAGTAGGAGCCTCTTCACTGATTTAAATGAGTTTTGGATCATCAGGCTGACTTGGAAACAAATTAGTATAATTTTATGAAGGATTTTTGCTCAGATTGACAGAATGACCCTGATTTGTTTTGAGAAAAACCACTAAAAACAATATTATTTGTCACAAATGTTACCATTGTAGCAAACATACAGACTTACTCAGAAATTAGACTGGCGGGTGAAGATGATACAGCTACTTTCGTTCCTCACACCTAAGAAAATTAGAGATAGGTCAGTGGGATTATCATTTAATGAGCCAGAATGGTTCCTTCCACTATATGATTAAGATTGCACCAGCAGTTTCAATGGGATAAATTATTTTTCATTAGCTGTATTTCAAATGGGGAGTAAAATGACCCACTGCATATAATAACTGCACCATTTGAAATTGGTATGATGCAAAAGGTATGAGCTTTGTATTTTATAGTGCTTAACGTAAGTATGGTAATGATGGGTTCTGAACAGCCCTGCATGGCTCTCTTCATATTTTTTCCCCCTATTAACATGTCTACTGTTGCTATCTGATTGCCTTTTAAGTATACGATGAAGAGGCCTGAAACAAGTGAAACAAGACCCTACATTCAACTCAAATCAGACCCCCCTTGTCCACCACCACTACCTGCACTCTGGCCACCCCCACTCCGGTCAGAACCCTGTTGATGTTGCTGAAAAATCAGAAAAGCCTGGTATCCACAAATCTAATTGTTATGATTAAATAGGCGGCAAAAAGTCAGCTCAACAGCTGAGCTAACTCTTCGGTAACCCAACCAATCACGAGCCTTTCTCTGCAGCCTATTTGCAGCAACAGCTCTGCTGGTTGTAATGACTCACGAAAAGGAGGGAGGGTGGACACATCTACAGAGTTCTCTCACTCATAGAGCACATGGCTTAACAATCTCTGCACTTTAAGGATACTCTGGCTGCATGCTACCTCAGCATCAGTGTTTGAACAGCACCTCCCATTGGCACTGTGAGGAACCCTGGTATGAAGGACTGGCCAGAATGGGAGCGAGGGATCTGGCTGGACCAGGAAGGGTGGACAGGAGGGAGTGGAAGGAAAGAGTGAACAGAGTTATGGGTAGAGAAGTTAAGAGGCCAAGCTAAGAGAGTTGTCCAGACTGGGGTAGCAAAAAGGCCCAGCTCAAGCTACACAAAAATTGAAGTGTGTGAGCCCCTGGTTTTATTTGGATTACAGTAAGCATGTGCCTAGAGGGATTGGACCCCATTCTGTGAGGCGCTGCAAAGACACACACTAAGAGACAGTCCTTCCCCTGAAGAGCTGGAGGCACATCTCTGTGAGGAGGCTGAGTCAGAAGTAGTCTGCTCAGACAGACCTCCACGGACTGCATGCTGATTTTGAAGGCCTGCATGTCCTATGATGCAGGAGCGGGCACTCTCTAGGACTGGACTGAGCTTCCTGAGCTATACACTCTGTTTTGTGGGCAGGGAGCTAAAGTTCAAAGCACTACTGCTCCCCTTTGGGTCCAGGTGAGGAGAAGCTGCGAGGGAGTTCCCAGGACTGGAGACGTGACCAGGGTTAATAAGGCCCATTAACTTGTTAGTGCTGAGCCCTAGCACATGGCCTCCTTCTCCACAGCTAGGCAGTGTGAGTGGAAGGTGGAGGCTGTCTGTTGTGCGTTAGAGTTGAATTTGGCTTACAGACAATTGAGGAAAGAGTGAGTTATCCCTGGGCTGCTGCTCGCTGGTAGAAGAACACTAGCTACAGCCAGCTCGCACTGTGCAACGTAAACTGATCAGAGTACAAAATCGCCTCACTCCTTGTCTCACCTGGACTGCCTTTGCCAGACTTTGAGTGCTGGCCTGAACTCTGCTTGCCACCGCAAGTGGGGCTGCTGGACTATAGACATAAGGGAGAGGGCACAGTCAGGGAAGGGGGAGATCTATGTATAAAGCCAAGAGTGTCGGTGAGGGTTACATGTTGCAGTTTACTGTTAAAAACTGCAGCCATTAGCTGATCCTTTGTAGTACCACCTACTGATCTGATACAGACCCAGCTTAGTCTCCGTTAATTTGTTGTACTTCTTATTGTATATGGTTTGGAGAACTTTTAAGTAAAATTGCATTGGTTTTATTGAGAGTGTATATTGGCTGCATAAGTTACATTATTTATATATTTGTTCCTGGAGGCAACCGAGATATCCCCGCCAGTATATACAGTGCTTGGCCATGTAGAGACAAGAACACTATAAATATATATAGGAATACTGCTGAGGAGTGGCTAGAGTATACCCACCTAGCTATCCCTTGCAGCTGGAACCCCCAGGCTCTCCATTACCATTAATAACATAAGGCACCCACGGCAAAATCTGAGAGTTGCCTTCTTTCAAGTAACCTGGAAAGCAGAAGGGGATTACAGCCGAGTTATAAATTATAACAACAAAGAAATCCCAGATTTACTAACAGTAAAAACTCCCACTTAATTTTTTTTTTCTCCTAAGGTAAACAATTTATAAGTGATGATGATGTCTGAGTCTTCAAATGCGGCTTGGACATAGTCCTCCATGAGGAGTGTGTGCTTTGCGACACTGGGGAGTGGAGAAAAGAAAGGGTTACAAAAAATGAATTGAACAAGACAGCATTGGGCACATTATAAAAGCCTTGACAGATAAATTTATGAACATGGCTCTATAATAAAAGATTTCTGGAAGTTGCCAGCTCTGCAGTTAACAGGGATGTGGTAGGTGCGGACACAAGAGCTGGATTTACAATTTACTCACTCCTAGGCACAGCATTTGCAGCACCCCACCCCGGCCTGCAACTGACCTTTGTGTTTCTGCAGGAGGGAGGTGGTGTAGAGGGGCTGGTCCGGCCAGCTCTACATAGGGAGAGGGATGGGGGGAGGAAGAGAAGCTCCAGCTTCCTGGGATTGGGGGAACAGGACCGCATAGCCCTGGGACAGGGAAGGAGGAGGAGGGGGCAGAGCCAGAGTTCCATTTTCAGAGCCCCCAAATTGACCAGGAGCCATGGGTACAGGACCTGTTGCCCTGCATGATAAGGCACCACTGTATAGGTGCCCTTGGAATGCCAGGACCCCTGGCCAGGTGCCTACTGTGCATAATTGGAAATCTGGCCCTGGTGGGTGCATAAATGTACAAATATCCCAACATATTTATGGACAAGGTCAGGACCAGTTTGCACGGCTGATGCCACCTCCTCCTTTCCCTCCCCCCCCCCTTTTTTTTTAATTTTAAATGTTCAACTACCAGAGGCAGTTAAAAAAAAAAAATCAAATAAAATGTCAGGATTTATGCTCTAGAGTGGACTAGGGCCTTCCAAAGGCCAGGAAGTTTGCAACAGGTTTCCTGGCAGTAAATTCTGGCTTTCAGGAACTGAGAAATTTCCCAAGTGTAGACATTGACAAAAAGCCCCCAGAGTTTTACATTTAAATGGGTCATAAATATAAGTCAAATATAACTTAAAATAGGTTGAGAGAAGAGGCTAATTGTATACAGTTTGTGGTTACAAGAGTTGTTATATTAGAAGTTCATGAATGAACACTGAAGTGGAATAAATAAGGTCTTATACTGATGCTAAATAAATGCCACTTACACTCCTCCCAACGCTGCTGTAAGAATAACATTTCTACATGAATATTGGAAGTCAGAACAGCTAGTGCTGGTTCTGTGATCCTCAGGAAATCAGCATCTGTTTGTTTGCTGAAGCTGATTACCACTGGGATGAAAGATAATACCAACAATACAGCTGTGAATTGGCACTGTATTTGCAAGTTCCAAAGGGGTAGCCGTGTTAGTCTATTGTAGAAAGACAAAAGAGTCTTGTGGCACTTTTAAAGACTAACAGATTTATTAATCGCATGAGCTTTCGTGGGAGAAAATCCCACTTCGAAAGCTCATGCGATTAATAAATCTGTTAGTCTTTAAAAGTGCCACAAGACTCTCTTGTATTTGCAAGGTGAGATTAGCAAAGGACAATCATCATTGCTATGCATTGCTGTTGGAGTGCTTGGAGGTTAGTTTGTTTACAGCTTTTGTGAATAAAAAGCTCATTTTCTATTAAGGCAGTCTGCAGTGGAAAGAATGTAATCAAATAATTCTCCACCTTCACTGCTATGAGGGAAAATTGTTGCAATTAGTTAAATAGCTAAAAAAAATCTCCAAAAAACTGAAGGAGGGGCATTTTTTTTCCTTTTAGAGATACTCACAGCTTAAAGTAGATTTCAGAGAAGATCAATAAATTATTAAGATTGTTAAGCATGTTACACCTGTGAATACTGTTATAGCGTATGCTAAGCATGTAAAAGCATTATAAATTGTTATAAGCCACAGTTGTAAACAGCATACTGTTTGGTGGAAGACAATTATTTATTAAAAATCTAACTCTATATGAGCTATTTATAAATGAAATGAAACTTTACTACGAAGTGTGACCCATCATTCTTTCAACACCTTCCTAGACGTAGTGCAGACAGACAGAGCTCACTGTAGAATCAGGATGTTAGTCTCAGCCCTGATCTACACAACAGAATTATTTCAGTACAGCTATGTCGCTCAAGGGTTATTCACATCCCTGAGCGATACAGTTATATTGGCCAAAGCACTGGTGTAGACAGAGATACATCAGTGGGAGGAGATAGCTGCTGCCTCTCACAGATGTGGTGTTATTAAACCGACGGGAAAGCCGTCCCCCATCGGCTTCAAGCATCTTCATCAGAAGTGCTACAGCAGCGCAACTGCATTGGCCCAGCTAAAGCAATATTAGTTGCTAATGCAGACTTGCCCTCAGTCTTCGTCAGCAGCCTGTCAAGCCATCAGTGTTCTGGCTTGATGTCAGTTTTTCTGTTTTTTAATTACCGCTGCTAAACATTTTCTGTGATTTATTTTTCTTTGTAACTAGCGATTTGGATAACTTTCACACTGTACTGGAGGGTGTCTTTCAGAAGCCCTATTGAACTTTTATTAGTTAGTTCTTCAGCTAAGTCTTTTACATTTCATTGTTGTTTTCTCTCCCTCTTAGGGTGAATGTTCTCAGAAGTGCTACGACATCTTTGTGTTGGAGACAGTTTGCGTGGCTTGGTTTTCTTTTGAGTTCCTCCTGCGCTTCATTCAGGCACAAAGCAAAAGCGCCTTCCTGAAGACCCCTCTCAACATCATTGACGTCTTGGCCATCTTGCCTTTCTACATCTCTCTGACAGTGGATATGGCCTCTGCCAAAAACAGCAGCAGCAAGCCTGGCAGTGGAGCAGGAAACAAGTACTTGGAGCGAGTGGGCTTAGTTCTGCGCTTCTTGAGGGCTCTCCGCATCCTCTACGTCATGAGGCTGGCACGCCACTCGCTGGGGCTGCAGACACTGGGACTCACTGTACGCCGTTGCACCAGGGAATTTGGACTCCTCCTCCTCTTCCTTTGTGTTGCCATGACGCTCTTTTCTCCGCTGGTTTATTTG
The DNA here is from genome assembly GCA_007922175.1 of Pelusios castaneus. NCBI lineage: Eukaryota > Metazoa > Chordata > Testudines > Pelomedusidae > Pelusios > Pelusios castaneus. Next base: position 36,788,536 of record ML685766.1, read on the forward strand.
GCCGAGAGTGAGCTGGGAGCCAAGCAAGAATTCACTAGCGTTCCCACCAGCTATTGGTGGGCTGTTATCTCCATGACGACCGTAGGCTATGGAGACATGGTACCTCGTAGCATCCCGGGACAGGTAGTAGCCCTGAGCAGTATCTTGAGTGGTATTTTGCTGATGGCGTTCCCAGTCACTTCCATCTTTCACACTTTTTCCCGCTCCTACACAGAGCTAAAAGAGCAGCAGCAGCGAGCTGCAAGCAGACAGTTGCACCAGCAAGAGGAAGCCATCAGATCCCCAAATGGTGATAGTTCTCAAGGTGCGGAGACTTCCTTCCCACTAGATGCTGCTGGAAAGCAGCATGTCCGCCAGCAATGAACCAGGAAAACAAGGAGTTTTTGACTAGAAATAACCAAAAGACTTGGATAACAGCACTGAACGAGAGATTTCCAGATCTGAGAGAAAAAAAACAAACCAACGTTGTAGAACTATGTAAATCAGGGTATAGGGTGAGACCTGTGCAAGAGACTGGCCTTATTAAACAACTTTGTCTTAAGAGAGCACCCCCCAAAAAGTGACCCTAGAAACAAGTTCTAAAAAAGGTCTGCTCCCTCCTTAGCAGAAGGCCACTGTTGTTAAGCAATAGATTTTTGGTAACACCCCAGGAGCAGTTGCTTAAGACAGGTTTTCACTGTATCTGGTAAGAAAAAATAAATTTAGAGAGAGAATTCATCCTAAGGGCCCATTGCCAGGAGAAACAAGGGTGCCATTTACTGTACATAAGCTTCCTGGTAGCACTGCTGTGGGTGAAAATGTCCCCCAAACCTTAGTCCCTAAGGCACAGAGGATTAATTTATCATGGCATTCTCATAGGGTGTACATCTCAAAAGGTAACAGGGTAAAGTTGAAAAATAGGGGGGGCAAGGCCTGCCTTGGCCCAAAAAGGGCAAAATTTCACTAATTCCCTTATCTTTTTAATAAATAGTGAGTTTTGTTTTGGTTTTTTTTTAATTGGAAGCCATAATCTGGGCTGCCTGCTGATGGGTCTGATTTAAATTCTTGCTCTTTATGCATTATTTAGTAAACATGCATATTTACCACAGTAGGCTTTGCATTTTAGCCCTGATGCCAGAAATATACATGGACAACCTTACTAATGATACTGAATATCAACGTGTTTTCCTTTGCTACATTTGCATATAACAAATATCTTTAAAATAACATTTGTTTCTCTCCTAGCCCCCCACTTCCCATGTTTTAAAGACTGTTTAAGATTTAAGCAAAAATTAAAAGCACCAGTCCAGCAGGGGTAGACTTACGGAGAGATAGGATGGTAATAGTTGCAGTGACTCATGTTTATGTCATTTTCTGCAGTAGTACTTTGATGACTGCAGCTGTGTGCAAAGGGTTTGCTCCAAACCCATTTAGTCACTGGGAGTCTTTCCATGGACTTTGGGGATCAACTCTCAAAGCAGAAGCTTTCACACGTTAAGAAAATAATCTTGCATCTTTTCAGACCCAAGTTATGACGGTCCTTTCCACCTGGCTTTTCTTTCAAGAGATCATTATGTTCAAACAAAAGGTCTGTGCTACAACACTCAACCATTTTTTGTTTACTTAAATCAAATCTTTCATATTATCTGCATCTGTGAGCTCTCCACTCCATGCTGTTCCCCCTGCGCCGAGCTACATAGCTGGCTTCATTCAACATGTAGCATATTTGTTTACAAACTCCTAATACTGGATAACATTTAAGAAAAAACAAAATTCATGGGCACTTCATTCATTACTGATGTAGGAACATTACACTGCCCTTTTCTATTCCACCCTGCTGTCAGGAAATGAACAAATACAGTTATATTACAGATGGGTTTTTTCCTTAGTGGAGATGAGAATAACCCCGCATTAGTAAATGACTGTAATAAGCCATTCCTCAAAAGGAGTGGACTGAAAGATATAAAAAGTAGTTTTATTTTAATAAAAATGGGAAGTTTTGTTCCTGAATTGTTGCATTGGTTTTTCTTTTCCTTTGGAAGCAGTGCCACGTGCGCCAAGAAGTCTCCACAGCTGACTACAGCCATTTGTTCTTCCTGGCCAGTGTTACCCATTGGCAATTATCAAAACAACAGGTAAAGGAATTTGAAAAATCTGTCTGCTTTTAAATGTTTAATTTAAAAAACAAGATGAAAATGTGATCATGTTGGAAAGTACCTCTAAGTTCATTCTCAAATGGATAACAGCCGTGGATCTGTGGTTGAGATGGGAAGACGACCTACCACTCCCATTGACTTCAAGGAGAGCTTTGATCTCTTAGCCCCACCCAGGACTGAGTCCTTTAAAAGGGCCCTTACGTATGCACTGTAAGGTCTTGTAGCAGGGGTAGGCAACCCCCGTCACTCATGCTGACAGTGATACTAGAGCCCATTCGGAGAAGCACACAGCACCCTCTGCAGCACCACCAGAATTGCTACTCCAGGTGGCTTCTTTTGGGGGGTGGCGGGGGCCCAGCGAGTTCCTACTAGGCGCATGCCCCAGGCATGCCATAGAAAGAAGTCGTCTGGAGTGACTCCTCTCCGCGGCATGCTTTCACCACTCCAGGCAGCTTCTTTACATAGGAGCCACTCCGGGTGGTTTCTTTCCATGGCGTCCCTGGGGACCTCCCTCTCCCCAGGGACACTACCAAGAGGAGCCATTCCAGGCAGCTTCTTTCTGCAAGCGGCATGCCTAGGAAGTGCCCCCACCCCACGACTGCAGCCATGGCCGCTGCTGAATTTTGAAGTCGCTGCTGGTTTGTTTGGCTTTTTTTGTTGGAGTGGGCCACCAGCACTGGCTGAGTGTCGGGGAGGAGGGGCCGGCTTGGGGGTTGGCGAAGGTTGGCGACCTTGTAGGGAGACTTTCCCTTGTAACGGCTGAGCCTCACATCCAAGGTATAGGAAAAAGCAGCCTCTTGGTGTGGGATCCACAAAAATATCAGGCTAGTTTTTCCTGTGTTTTTAGCTTCACCAACATTAGACTTCCACCCCTGCAAACAACTTTTGAGAACTAGGAAGAGGTGAAGGTTGCTAATGTGCGTTGCGTGTATGCACATTTGCTGAAGGGTCTTGCTGCTAATGACACATTTTAGTGTTCGCAGTATGATGGCTGCTGCTTCTTGAACCACCTGAAGACCTGTCAGCCATCTCATATGACGTAAAGCAATGTCCACTGGCCCAAATAAGAGCTCTCTCTCTTCCCTTATTTGACAAGCAAGAGTGTCCAACAGATGAAAAGCTATATACTGCCTCTTTGTACAAGCAAAGGAGGAGAAACAAGATTGCCCTGTCCCTGGGAGCCAAATCCATGCCTGGCAACTGCTGCCAACATCTTTACAACATTCTGAGTTAAGAAAACGATTGGCCAGTAGGAAAGCAGCTACTGCACAAACCTCATGGTTTCTGCCCAGAGCAGAGAACCTAGTACCACAGTGAAATCGCTAAGAATGAGGGAGGCTCTCCGGATACAGGCTTACAAAGAGGAATTAGAATGAAGCATCATGCTGCAGGAGAATTGCCCTGTATTGCTACCCAATTTGGTATTTTAAACTGGAACAGAATTAAGTGTATTAAAGCTCAGCTCCAAGGCACAGCATCCTAGCCTACCAAATGTGAAGTCAAACTGTACTGTCTGGTAAAGCATGCAGTATGGAAGCTGTGAAGAATGTGTCAAAGTATTCTTGGCCTAAAACATAAATCAGCTCACAGAGGCTCCAGCTCAACTCAATAGATGAAGTCATTTCACAGTATTATTTCGTGAACACCATATGCTCTTTATACATCCATGCTAAATATTGGACACAATGTTCACACAGCCCTTAAGGAGCAGTTTATTCTGGATTTGTAGCTGTTGCTTGAGCAGAAGACGGTAGTAATGTGTCTGTGGAAGTCCATGAATGATTTGAATCATTAGCTTCTTTCTAAAAAAGACAGCATGTCATGTTTTTCCTAACAGAATGAAAACAAACCTGCACATTTGGAGTTTTATCAAATAATCATCAGTGGTGCAACAAGTTAGAAATCTGCATTAACTTGGATTGGTTTTAGCTGTTTCTAATATCATCACCATAGTATCTAGCTGCTCAGGTATTTATAATATTAAGGACATTGTAATGCTACGAGCAACAGACGTAGAAAAAGAATGATTTTGCACGTCTAGCAACGTTCAGCATAAGGTGACAAAAGTATTATAGTTGAGCTATAATAATTATTGTGTAATTATTATGTATTGGATGAGAAGAGCCAGTAACTTAGTTTCAAATGCCACTAATTAAATTACCATGTGCACACAGTTCTTTGATTAATATGTCTACAGCTGCAAAGACATATTACTCCTGTTATATAAAGTGCGGTTTTTAATAAAGGTTCAGTTTGCATAGTAAGATGAGAGACCAGGAAAACATAAAGCAGGAAGCCTTTAAATAACTTATTTTAGAAGTTTTATCGAGTTCTGGTGCACTGACTATCAGAGATGAGCCACCGACATTGGAATGACTTTTTTTAAATCCAGAAATAGGCTTTGTCACTGGTAAGGCCTGTTACATTGGATCAGGAACCAGAGAAAAAGATTTATTTTTTTTTAACTTCTCTGACCCAACATTAAAGTGCTTTGCAGGATTTTTCATTCTCAGCCCAATTGGCAGCCTCAGTGCATAAATTTCCTGGCCCTGGAGGTGGAACTGCCATTTAGTCCTTGAGGCATAATGAAAGAAGATAGGCAAGGGGAACTCTGCATTGCTGTACGAGCAGCAGCTTGCCTAAGAAGAGCACTTCACTTTTCTAGTGCAAGTAGCCCAGCACCTCTTACAAGAACTACATTTACATTTACAGCGATAGGCGGAGGGGGGCTGACAGCTGACGCTCACTGCAGCACCATTTGCTCTGGGGCCTTTAGGATTCTGAGGCCATGTACACACGATCACTTTATTGCTCGATAAGGCTCCTTACTGCGCAGTAAAGCTGGTAGCATACACACGAGCATTTTCCCTGTTGCGTGGCAACACCCTCTTGCCGCGCACCAGTTAAACTACTCAAATCGAGAGTGGTTAGCCTTACCGTGGAACAGCCCCAGCTGCCACCCGAACCCCTGCAGCTGGACTAGGGGGCAGGCCCAAACGGGCGAGGGCAGGTTCAGGCCAGCCCCTTAGCTCAGTCCAGGGGAGCCGCCGAACCTGGCAGCTCCCATAAGAGTCAATTTCACCGTACTGCTAGAGCAGTGAAATTGACATATTTGACAGCTCCAGAGTGGCCTCGATTGGCACTCTTAAGCGCCACAGCCCCTGCCGCCACCCGAACCCCTGCAGCTGGACTAGGGGGCTGGCTGTGGGCAGTGCATGGTGGGACAGGTGCCCACCATGCACTGCTCTTGTATCGCAAAGGAACGTTCACACGGGTGAATGCTGCTTTGTGCTACAACAAGCTCATGTGTACACAAGAAAGTGCTATATTTATAGCACTTTCCTTGTCCTGCAATAGCAAGTTTGTCGTGGGACCTTTCACTCACAAAAACAGTTTTGCCACTTAGAGAAATCTGATATTTTTTCTAGTTATGTATCTTATTCACTAGCTCTACATTGCACACTTTGAACAATAGTACTTACATATACATGAACACTATTTTCTCTTCACTAGGGCTATGTCTACACTTTCAAATGCTAGTGCAAATTAGTTAATTCGAGCTAACTAATTCGAACTAAGTCGAATTAAGTTAATTTGAACTAACATGGGCACACTGGAATTCTAATTCGAACTAGCATGTCCATGCAGGGCATTTGCTAGTTCAACTTAGGAGGCGTGCCCCATGGGCAGTGTGGCACCATGGCAGCCGAGAGGGCCCATTTTCCCAACCGCTCCCAATAAAAGGAGAAGTGAGAGCAGCAGCCTCCATTGTGCTGGGCCGCTTGCAGCATGAGGAGGTCATGGACCACACACTGTTCATATAGCTCGTCAGGACAGTGCTGGACGCTTACTTGCTACGCCGTTGGAGCCCCCCCCACCCCCTGTGCCCTCTTGCCTCTGGGCACGGGAAACCAGCAGTGACTGGTGGGACCGTGTCATCCTCACCATCTGGGATGACGACCAGTGACTGCAGAACATCCGCATGAGCAAACAGCCCTTCCTGGAGCTGGTCCGCGAGCTCACTTCAGTCCTGCAGCACACGGACACGCGCCTCCGACCCGCCCTGCCTGTCGCTAAGCGCGTGGCCGTCGTGCTCTGGAAGATGGCAACCCCAGACTCATCCTGCTCCGTGGCCCACCAGTTTGGGATCGTCAAGGCCAGCATGGGGATTGCCTTCCTGCAGGTCAGCAGGGCCATCAACCGGGTCCTGCTAGCCCGCCTCGTCACCCCGGGCAACCTGCAGGACATCCTTGACAGCCTCGCTGCACTCAGCTTCCCCAACTGTGGGGGCATTGTGGCTGGCACCCACATCTGAGCCCCAGAACACCGGGCCAGGGACTGCCAGAGCTGTAAGGGCTACAGCTCTGTGGTCCTGCAGGTGTTGGTAGACCACCCCCGCCACACACACACAAACACACACACACACACACACACACACACACACACCCCCGAGGCATCTTCACGTCGGCTGACCGGGGAAGGCGCACAATGCCCGTGTCCTCCGGGACTCTGGCACCTACTTTCCCCCATCAGCTGTGGGGACATGCAAGTGCCCATCATCATCATCATTGGCGATGCCGCCTACCCCTTGTTCCCCAGGCTCATGAAGCATGCTGGAGAACCCTCCTGACACATCTACATCTGGCCGCGCACAGCGTGTGAGTGTCTGCTGTGCGCTGCACACTCGGTATAAGCTGTGGGTAGGGCCCCCCCCCACTTCTGGGAGGCTGAAGTCCAACACCTCGCCAGCCACTTCAAGCAGCCCGACAACAGGCCCCAGATGCAGGGAAACCAGCAGTGAGCAGTCATCATCTAGGAGGCACTCATAGACCACTTCCTCACGGAGGAGGCTTGAGGGGTGGCCATGACACCAGGCCCCCTCCACCCACAAGTGCCCGACCCCCCCCCCCAGCCATTTCCCCCCCCCCCCCATTCCCAAGCCAATAAAAAGAACAAGACCCAAATAAAAGGTTTTATTTACGGGGGAACTGGGGCTGGGGGGGTGGAAAAGGCTCAGCGGGCAGGAGAATTGGCCGGGGGGGCCAGGGCTACTGCCTGGGGGGAGGCGAGTCCCCGGCCTGGACACAGCTGCCCCAATCCTCAGGCGGCGGCGATGAGGGACGTCTGGGTCCGGAGCAGCGGCACCCTCAGCAGGCTGAGGGGGCCAGCACGCCTTGAGGCACGCGAGGGGCTCTGCTGCTCCAGCACCATGGTTTGGTGCTCAAGGAGGCGCTGGAGCATGCCCTGGCTGGCACTGAGGTGGGCAGAGACCTTCCACTGCCAGGCTGCCCAGTGCACCTCTGACTCCCCGTGAGGCGGACGAGGTCCCCCAGGTGGGCGTCGCGGGAGTGAGGTCTCCTCCCCCTCCTGACTATGGTCCCCCTACCCCAGCTCCTGCCATGCCCTGGTCCGGGTCTCCCCGCTGCCACATGGCCTCCCCCCAGCCCCATAGGAGGGCGTCCATGTCCCGGACCCTGCCCATCCCTGGGCCATGCATCCAGCAGCGACTGGTGGGAGCGGATCAGCATGCCCATCTGGGATGACGACCTGTGGCTGCAGAACTTTTGGCTGAGCAAGCCAACCTTCCTTGAGCTGGGCCGTGAGCTCACCCCCGTTCTGCAGCGCATGGCCATCCAGCTTTGACCCACCCTGCGCATAGATAAGAGAGTGGCCATCACCGTGTGGGAGCTGTAACCCCAGACTCCTACCGCTCTGTGGCCCAGCATTTCGGCATCGGGAAGAGCACCATGGGGACTGCTATCATGCAAATAAGTGTGCAGGGCAATCAACCGGGTCTTTCTAGGCTGCCTCGTCACCCCGGGCAACCTGCATCCCCTCCGCAATGGGCTCGGCTTCCCAAACTGTGGGGGCATTGTGGAAGCCACCCACATACCCATCCAAGCCCTGGAACACCATGCCAGGGACTATGTCACCTGCAAGGGGTACTACTCCATGGTCCTGGTAGACCACTGCAGGATCTTCCAAAACATCTCTGAGGGCTGGCCAGGAAGGTGCAGAGCGCACGGATCCTGTGCAACTCCGCCCTATACAGGCACATGCAGGCAGGCACCCTCTTCCCCGACCACACCATCACCCTCGGGGACGTGCAGGTGCCCGTCCTGATCCTCAGGGATGTTGTTTACCCCTGGCTGATGAAGCCATACACAGGCCACATGGATGACAGCAGGGACGTGGTCAACCAGAGGCTCAACCGGTGCCGCAGCGTCATTGAGCGAGCCTTCGGAGGCCTGAAGACCCGCTGGAGGGCCCTCCTGACCTTCCTGCAGCTTGGCGAGAGCAACCTGCCGGAGGTTATCAGTGCATACTGCTGCCTGCACAGCCTATGTGAGCTGCCGGGGGGGGGGGGGGGCGAGCAGGGTCTCCCGCATCTGGGTGGTCGAGGCCAAGTGGCTCGCTGCACAGCATGAGCAGCATGACGCCACCCTGCCCCGCACTGAGCAGGTCCAGCAGCAAGCACAACACACCCGGAACGCACTGAGGGCCCACTTTGCCAGCAAGGACTGCTAGGCCTGCTCCCAGGTCCTGTCACCACCACCATAATCCATTACTGCCCCCCCATGTACCCATCTCCCCCCTGGCCCCACACCAATAAACATCACAGCACACTGTATCACGGTGTTCAGGGATTTTATTCGGGGGGGGGGGGGCAAAAGGGGCGCGGGGGGGGGGGGGGGGGTGTGGGGGGGGGGGGGGCGGAGTCATCCACCCTGGGTCCTGGCCCACTGCTGAGGCGAGCTGCTTCTGCGGGAACAGGCGCTCCTCCAGGAACTGGGTGTGCCGCTCAATGAGGTTGAGCATTTGCTCAAGCAGCCTCTGCTCGCCCCTCCAGTGGCCATCATACGGGTCGGGCCACGCCCCCAAGTGTGCCTCAGTGTGCGCACTGACATAGCCCAGGGCCTCGAGGAGCTCATCCTGCGAGCGACGCACTCTCCCGCTCCTCCTGGTCAGGCCTGCTGGGGCTCCAGGAGTGCCGCATGTCCAGGGCACGGGGTGCTGGGGAAAAGCAGAGGATGGGTCCCACCCATTAGCTGGTGCGGGGTGCAGCCTGAGAGCAGCTGCTGTCCCCTGACCATCCCCCTGCTTCCCACTCCCTGTCCTTTGGGACAGGGACCCCTTGATACATGCCAGCGTGCTGTGCTGCCCAGGTCGGGTGCAGGGCCCACAGTGGTGGGCTGCAGGCAGTCCTGCCTCAGGGGTCTCTCCTGAGGCCACGTGCCAGCGGTGTTGGGTGCATGCTGTGTGGCCTTGGTGCTCCCGCCTATGGTCCCCCGCCCCCCCAACTCCAGACATGCCACTGCACCACTCACCTCCAGTTTCCCCCCCACCCACCTGCCACACAGCCCCCCAGCCTCTGTGGGAGTGCCTCCCCACCCCCCCACCCTGCCTGTCCCTGCACCATGTCCCCCTGCAGTCCCTGCCCCACAGGCATGCCCAGCCCTGACCGCAGGGAGCGAGGGGGAAGCACGCACCAGCAGGTGGCCGCAGCACTGGCCCCTCGCCTGGGTCTTTTGGGGTAGGGGAACCTGCTCCTCTCCCTCCTCCTGTCTGCCGTCAGGGCAGGGATAAGCTCCGGGTTGGCAGCTGGCTCCAGGGCTGATGAGGTGCCCTCCTGCTCCTGCTGGACGCTGGTCTCCCCTTCCTCCAGCACCACAGTGTCGTCCCCCAAGCCCTCCTCCTGGTCGTTGTCGAGGGAGGGGGGCTCGGCCGAGTCGATCGTGTGGGCTGGGAGGCTGCCATTCTCTTGCCCCAGGGAGGCATGCAGCTGCTCATAATAGCAGCACCTGGTGGTGGGGACTGCCCCTGTCCGGACCGTCGCCTCCTAGGCCTTCTGGTACCCCTGCCACAGGTCCTTGATTTTGACCCGAACCTGCTGGGTGCCCCTAGTGTGGCCCTTGGCAGTCGGGGCCTCGGAGATGGAGGCATATACCGCCTTGTTCCAATGGCTCCCTGCAGCCTGGAAGCGACTGCTTCATCCCCCCAAAATGGCCAGCAGGTCCAGGACTTCCTGGTGGCTCCAGGATGGGGCCCACTTGCGGCACTGGCTGCTCTGCGCTGCCGTGCTTGCAGAATGCAGGGAGGACATGGCTGTGTCCTACCTTGTAGTTGGCCAGGGCAGGCTCTTCCTGTGCCAGGAACGCTGGGAGGGAGGTCAGAGGGAGGCGAGTAAGGGCATTTAGGTTGACTTAGGGCTACGTTGTGTTCACACTGGCTTAAGTCGATTTATTAAGGTCGTCTTAAGCATTAATTCGAATTAAAACGAGGTGTTATAAAGTTGACTTAATTTTTCCTTAATTCGACTTAAGGACCACACTCCCAGATGCACACCCTGACTCGGCTGCTGTGGCCTGACTCCCACCCAGCGGCTGGGCAGCACAGTCCATTTTAAAAAGCCCCACGGGCCAAGGGTTGAGAACTCCTGACCTAGACTGAGCAAGCACATATACAAGTAATCTCTTTGACTTCAATGGGAACCCCAGGGCTAAGTCCTTGCCATGGGCCCTAGGAGGTGTGCGGTCCAGCCCTTCTGTTTGCAATGTTACAATTTGCCATCAGCTTTATACTTAATTTCCAGGCACCCTTTTATTCCCCACTCATCCCCCCCCACCCCCCCACTTTGTATTTTCTATCTCCTCCCCTATAGTTCATGTCTGAGCCTCTCCACAAATCACTCACTTTCAATTCCCTATTTCTGCTTTCCCCTATGCTCGCTCGCTTGCTCACTCAGTGTGTGTGTGTGTGTGTGTGTGTCCGTCCGTCCGTCCGTCCATCCTCCCTCCAGACTCCTTGGTCTCTATTCTTCCCTATGAACAGTAGCAGTAGGTCCCCAGTAACTAGAAACAGGAATTGCAGCTTCCCAGTTCCTTGATATCTGCCACCTGCTCCACTGTCAACAGGAATGACAGGGGGAACCACACACTACCAGCAAGCCACATACTGGTGAACGAGGGCAGAGTCAGGCTGTAGCCAGAGCAGGGAGCGAAGTAGAGCTATGATCAGGGACGGAGATGGAATGAGAGCAGAGTCAGGGTGGGGGTAGAACAGGAGGGCAGAGTGAAGCTACGGCTGGGGGCGGAGTTGGTCTGGGGGCAGAGAGAGAGAGTGAGGGTGGAGCTGGTCCTGGGCAGAGAAGACTGGGAGCTGAAAGGGGGACGAGCAAGGCTGGGGGCAGAGCTGGGCTGGAAGCATGGTGCTCCCTTCCTGTCTCCCTCCCCCGTTCCCACTCCCACCATGTATCCTCCTAAATGTTCCTCCCTGCCCACTGGGGGGGTGCGCACCCCACAATTTGGGGATCACTATTTTATACAGAGAGGCAGCCTTTAATTCAAAAATTTTAATAGGGGCCCATGGGTTCAGCATATTTATTTTTATTTAAATGTTAAATGTTTTTATTAAATATTTTATTTAAAAGAGATTATAAGAAGTTTAGGCCTTAGCGTATTTTGTATTAAATTCAGATTTCATTTTAAACTGGTTTACTTTTAAAAAGAAAACAACGATGTAAACAAAGTAAGAAAATCCAATTAAAATGTTAAGAAAATCTAATATTCCCCCCACCTCCCCCAACACGCAAAAATCATTGATTTTATTCACCCTAAAACCCAGATATTCTGAATCCTAGTCCTGGGCTTTAACCTTAGGATGTGGTATGTGCCATGATTACTTTATATAGCAACCAAAGTCTGATGTTCCTTTCTAGAAACAAATATGAGAACAAGGTTCCAAATGAGCAATATAAAATCTTTAAATAATAAGATTCCTTTCTTACATTTCAACAGAACATAAAGCAACAATGAATGAATGTATAAATTGATCGATTTAATTGTTTTTAAATCACTGCAATTGACAGAGAATGTGAGCTCAATGAAATGTACCATACATTCAACAAAGATGTGTGTAAAGTCATAGATTTCTTAATTCTCTGAGGTGATCACTGCTACAGAGAATTTTCTTACATATAAAAAGTTCTGTAACTTTGTTTCTAAAGCATCTTTCAAGCTGAAGTTCAAGGGAGTTCATAGCCAAGTATCCCAGCTTTCTGAATGCTCTAAATAGAAAGTGACTTCAGGCACTCACTAGCCCACTGGCTTCTTTTCCAGCATTTGCAACTCTGGAATGAAAGAAATACAATCACAGAGCATATTGGTTTCGGTACTGACAGCAGCAGACTCTTAAGAATCTGCAAACCAAAAGAGTCCCCAAAGAAGAAAGGGAAGACCATGTTCATTTTATCTTCAGTACCTGTTACACAAAGCCTAGAGACCTTCAGAAAATGTGTCCTCTCAGGTTAAATTGTAACATACAGAAGCATATTCCTTAGCAGCCATTTAGCTATTATATCCCCGGTTCATACAAACAATAGAGAAAAAGACTACCAGGTACAAAAATCTTAGCACTACAAGTTATTAAAAAACCCAAACTATTAAAATATGTGAGAAAAATGTTTGCATACAAGTAGAAATACAATCCTCATTGAAGCAGTGCACACCAGAGAGGACAGTCATTAAGTTTTCAATTAAAAAAAGAAAGAGGAAAGCCCAGATTTTTTTTTTTTTTAAACACAACCAGAACTTTGAGAAAGGGAGAGGAATAAAACATTCATAGTCTGCCATGCCACATACATTGTCTTTGTAAGGTCACTTCAGGCATAAAAGAGTATGGTATCAAACAAAAAGCATGGAGTCCGTTTGACCATAGCACTCTATGCCAGGCCTTCAGATTGAACAACTTTCCTGAGTTTTGGTTTATTTGTGTAGATCTGCCAGTGGCAGGATGAATCCCCTGCAGACACCACAGACAGGCCAGGCCCTACCTGTTACCGGGGGATGTACCACTCTCCTCTGCATCCATGGCAGTGCTTGCCACCCACCCATCCTAATGGGGTGGGAAACGAGCTCAGCTCAGAGGCCACTCCATAAAAATCAGAGAATTAGAGTGTCCATAAAAACCAGAGGATTAGAGTGCACGAATACAATACTGTGCTTGGATCATGCCACACCCACACACACCACTGAAGGGCAGGATTTGTCTCACAGAACAGAAGACATCACCTCCAAGAAATGCATGGAGAGTGGGATCCCAAAGATCAAGCCAGCCATTTTGGGATTTATTTTAGACTGAGAGTTTAAGAATTCAGAAACATGGAAAGCCAAAGCACAATAGCAAAGGACAACTTAGTGTCAATTATTTTAAAATCAACATTCCTGATAGACTTTACTGCATTATGACTACATGCTTTTTCTCTATGGCCACCTCCCATTAAAGATGGTCCAGATCTAAAGTGCAGTAGAGCCAAATACAGCACATAAATGAGAATACCAGATTTGAAATGGAAGATGTGGTATCTCAGACTTGTCTTATTTAAGATAATGTATCTTTCAGGAATGTTCTCAGAAAACAAAATGACTTACTGGAAATCCTGCATTAAACACCAGTATCTGCAGTAGGGCAGCCTTTATCTGGTAGTAGAGGGTCTCAAAGAAAACAGCACAGATACCTGTGACCTGTGATATCTGGGACTCAGTGGTCTCTCTGTATCCATCTCATTATGGTGACTGGCTGAAGCCAAAGGGCTTGAACATTACAAACTGTACTCTGTTTGGCATTTTCAGATAAACAGCGGTTCTCAGAAAAGGCACAAATGACAGATGTTGGCAAATATATAATTCATTCCAATTTAGATTATATATGACATTATATGCCCCTCCTATCATCTCACTTTCCCTTCTAGCTACTCTGTATCTTTCTAAAAGTAAACAGCATGGAAGATCTTAAATAGCAGAAAAACTATTCTCCTCATCACACTCATTCCTTTGCAGCATTTTATGTTGGGCTAGTACAACAAATACCCCAAAATGCAAACTGGTCTCACTTGGCGTTCAATAATACTAAAGTAAGTCTCAATATTCAATTAGCCACATTTTTAGAAAGCAGGCCCTGCTCTATAGATTAGTTCTTTATTTCTCCCTCTCAAACTGTTCTCCACTCCAAATCTTAGTAACCTATTTTCATTGCCACATCTTTATTCCTGGCTTTCCCAATTTCTCAACCACTGCCTAGGAATTTTTCCACCAGTGCTCCTAACAATACCTGCCCACTGGCCCCCATTCAGTACTGTTACCGCATCCCAACAACCCACCCTGAGTCTCTCACACACCATCAATGAGCCAACAGTGCACCCCAAATCAGAGAGGGCCCCAGTCTCTTCCTGAAAGCGGCTGCTTCAAAGCAAGACTACTTAGTTATGTTAGACTCTTTCTATACCTCCCTTTAATTCTCCCTTCATCCCATCTGGTAACTAACTATGCCTGTTTTAGATTTGTACGCAGCATCATCCACACCATATTCTCCCTGCAACTATCCCTCACCTTGATCTAGTCACACTGATCCAGCAGTGTGAGTGTGCACACAGAGAATATTTACATTTTATACTGTTTTTAAAAATTGTTCACCTTCCCTTCTCAGTTTCCTTTCCCATGCCCCACCTTCCTGATCGACTACACCCATTTTTTTGAAACTGACTGTCTTCATACATCACTGAAATATTTAACTCTAACTAACTGATATTCTAAACTTCTTCCAACCTACATACTTAATATAAATAGGTAAAAGCTTCAGACAAAATATTCTATCATTTCTGTGGTTTAACGTTTCTTTAAATAGCATTAAAAACACAAACATTCAGCCCTTGCGATTATACGCACACCCACACATGAATTTATAAGGCCCGTGGGTATTTTATGCAAAAAATAAACAGACTGCCTCCTCCACCCCCAAGGAAAACAAATTCTATGCATAAGTCTGAAAGCAAACGGAAGCAAACCATTAAAACAAACAAACAAAAACTTCTTTATGTTTTTTAGTCTTCTTCTCTCTTCTGTTTTCATCTCATCAAAATAGTATTTACAAGTGGAAGTAAAAGCCACAACAGCAAACTTCACAACACCTGTAGCTGTCACCATCGTGTGCTTCAGAGTGCCTTTGTACTGCCTGGGTGTGCAGTATGCGACGCTGGCTTCTGAGGGTAGTAGCTGTAGCAGTAGACCTGTAGCAGGATGGCTATGTCCACAAAGACCTGGAGCAGGCCGCAAATGGAGAACTGGAAAGGAGCCTGGTTCAGGATAAAGTAAACAGTCTTGAAGGTATCACCACTCGTCCACATCAACACCATCTTGACACTACCAAAAAGGACAAAGAGAAAAGAATTCAGAAGAGTCGGCCTGAGGAACTTCTTGAGGCAAACTAGCAAAGCGCACAGGGGTGTGTAGAATTTTATAGGGATCCCGTGAGTCAGATGTATGCATATTAAGTTTACCAAAGGGTGGCATGTGAATTTTCTACCAAGAGCCCATAATCATTACGAAAGGTATGTATAGTCATTGATTTAAGGAATTGTGTTCCTGTACCGCAAATTATGTTCTAAAAGGCATATGAGTTAAGGCATGTCACCAGAAGGTGATCAACATGGCTCGTCATGTGTGTATTGTCCTCTACACAATGGAGACTTTCTTTTTGCCTTACTGAGCCTAATGAATTCACAATCTCCTGATTTAGTAACAAGAGGAAAGATTTAGGAAAAAGCCAAAACAGCAAGGAAGTATTACTTTTACAAGTAAAACCAGTGGATTTGAGAGTTATAACTGGGAAAACTGTGTACACCTAGATCCTTCATCTAGGAGACAAACTGTTACCATGTTCTGTCTCATGAAAGGAGGGTCGCAGCCATGTTGGCTGGAAAATGCTGCGAAGTCTTTGGGTGAGCTAAACATCAGATAGGAACATATCTCATTAGTTAAGTCTAGGCTCAGAAATGCATGTTATGATGTTATTTCACATGTAACCACTGGTTTCCAATACTTTTACTTGCGTCTTCTCAAATTTCTATTCTTCGTTACATAAATGTATATTTGTTTTTACTATAAACTTATCTATGTGCTGTGAGTGAAGCAGAGCTGTGATGTAAGTTGTAACTGGTAAGCTGAGGGTACTGTTTCTTTGGAAGCAGCAGATCTGTGAATTTTGCGAGTACCCAGTGAAACAGGGTCTGAACACTTGGCAGGGCTCCTGGGTTTAGCGACAGGCTAGCATGCTCAGCTGTAATGGAGAGCATCTGTTGCCCATGACAGGTGGAATCAGGGACCTGTCAACAGCAGGCACAGACAAGGCTTCCTCCTGCTAAAGGAAGGTGGTAGTAAGGGACCTCTCAACCCTGGGCATCCCTGGGAAGCATCACGGTTAGAAAGAACTGGACCTTTGATATAGGATTAGCTTTACCAGACCATGACTGCATCGATCGACTTACATGAACAGTGGTCAGTACTTTATGCTGCAGAGAAAAGCTACCACCAAGTCCACACAACACACTTAACCAAACCATGCAATGATATAGTTAGGGATAATTGCTTCTGAGCCCTGTAGCCTACAATTTTATAATCTTAGTACCTACAGATATGAATGCTAGTGGTCAAGAAGCTATCCAGCTCCACCTGTCATATTTAACTTGACGACATCCTATGAAAAATGAATTCCACACATTGATTATACAACACACAAAATGTAATAACATGGTAGACGTCAAACAATAGACTTCAGATCAACTCACTGGAAAACTGGTGGCCTCCTGTGAGTAGCGCTCGCTCGCTCGCTCTCTCTCTCTCTCTCTCTCTCTCTCTCTCTCTCTCTCTCTCACACACACACACACACACACACACACACACACACACACACACACACACACACACAC